>JAQFVV010012702.1:600000-1064234 GCA_028023455.1 Epiperipatus broadwayi
TTGGGGATCAATATAAGAATTTGTGTAGTGAAATAGAAAAAGTGGCAAATAGGGTTTTAGATGAGAATATTCAGAAGAATAAAAGTAACAGAAAAGTGAGAGTTAATAAAAGTGAGGAAAAAAGCATACAGAGAATAAAGTATGCTATTAAAAACAAAGAAGGTGAAAAAGATGTTGATATTAAATAGGTAAACTGTTTAAAAAAAGAAGTTTGCTAAAATATATAATTATAAAGAGAGAATGAAATTAAATAATAAATTATTGGAGGATATTAATAAAAATGGAAGAGATGGGAATAAATTTGTTTGGAAATATATTAAAACAAGTAATGTATGGGGAAAGAAATAGTATTACTAAATGATGAGGGAAAATATTGAGGCAATGTTAAATAAGTATGTAATGGATATAGAAAGAAGTTAGATGTGAAGGACAGAGTGATAACAGACATAAAAGCATATAGTAATGGAAATATTAGGTTTACAGAAAATGAATTGAATAAGGCAGGGAAGAAATTGGAAAAATGAAAAGGCAAGAACTTTAGATGGATGGGCAGCAGTGATGATGATGAATTTGCGAAATAGGGCAAAATTAAATCTGTTATCATGTTTTAATAAGATTCTACAGAAGGGAGAATTTCCAGAGAGCTGGAATAATACAAAACTAAGGTTATTGTTTAAAGCAGTGGTCTTCAACCTTTTCACACCTGCGAACTGGCAAAAATAAGGATAATGTTTCACGGACCAGCAGAAGTCTATAGATAAATTTTCTTAAAGATGTAAACTGCTTAGTCTTAGATGAGCATAATTGTTATAACTGACCAAAACAGCATACTAGTTACTGTGTATAGTAATGGTGTTGCTTACCTTTACATGCCGAACACTCTCGAGTTGCACAGTTATACTGCTACAGAAAACAGTACAATAATCATTCTCATTAATGTGCCTGCATTGCTGCATTTATTATTTCATTGTTAAAACATGCAAGAATAAAATGTTATTCACCTGAATGTTGGAAATATCACAGCTAGTCTAATTACATGACATTGATTATGATAAATGTAATATCTGAATTTAATGTTAAATATACAAGATGAAGTTATATATATGAAGTTTGTATAATAAAAAACTTTTTTTTTTTAATTTTGAATTTTTTTTAAAAAATAATAAACAAATGTAATTCTACCCCCCCCCCATAAACATCTGTGATAACTAGAAAAACAAATTAATTTATGTATGTATGATTGATTAGATTTTGTTTTTGTTCTGTTTCTTTTTTTTTTTTAATTGGGTAAAAATGAGATGAATAAATAAATAAAAATTGTTTATATTAATTAAAAGTTTAAACTCTTATTATTTTATTACAAACTTTCCTGCCAGTCTAGTGCGGACTGGCAGAAAACTTCTGCAGACCAGCGCCGGTCCACAGACCAAGGGTTGAAGACCACTGATTTAAAGAAAAGTGTAAAAATCATAGAAAGTTAAACAATTATATAGTCCAATAGCAGTAACATGAGTGTTATATAAAGTTTTTGTATTTATGGTGGCAGAAGAATGGCAAAATGGATGGAAGAGAATAATATAGTGTGAGATATGCAAGGAGGTTTTAGATCAGGTAGGCATATAGGAGATAGTTTATTTGTAGTCACAACTTTTAGATATGAGTAGGAATGCAAGTAGATAGTTATATATTGTCTTTATAGATATAGAAAGACATATGATAAAGTAAATAGAAATAAATTATGGATAAGTTTAGTAAATGTGGGAATGAATGGAGCTATAGTGAAATTTATTAAGAGATTATATGAAAATAATTACTATACATACTAATTAGGAAATATGAGGTGGGACTAAGGTAAGAATATCCTATGTCATAGATTTTGTTTTTGTTATATTTGAGAGGAATGGAGATAACAATAGAAAGACTAGGAAGAGGAATGGAGATATCATTAATAAATCGCAAGGTCTTTTATTTGCTGATATCTTTTTGTGCACAGAAAATAGGGAAGATATGGAAGTTATGCTGAAGATATGTGCAAGGATAGGTAAAAAGATGGGGATTACATTTAGTAAAGAAAAATCAAAAGTAATGATGATAAATGCTGACGAAAGAGAAGAGAAAGAATTTTTATTGGGGGATATAAAGTTAAATGTGAGGAATAGGTATAATTATCTGGGAATCATTTTTAAGTAATCACAGAAGTTGTTTGGATGAATGGGAAAAAATGATAAATGAAGCAAAGAAAAGAAAGGGACAGATAAAGAAATTAGCAGTGTTTTCATAGAATAAATATGATATAGCAAGAATTGTATGGAAGGGAGTGGCAGTAGCAGGGTTAACTTATGATAATGCTGCATTATGTATTAGTAAAGGGGTCTTAGATTACTTAGAAAAAGTACCAAGAGAAGTAGGAAGACATGCATTAGATGCAGATGTGTGGATGGCAAAGAAGGCAATCCATGGAGAAATGGGGATAGTATTTAATTGGGTTATGAGTAAAGGACAGGCAACAAAATGGGTGAGAAAGGTAGTATACTATGCAGAAGATTTCGATAAAGATATTATGATAGTATACTTGTACAAAAGACAGGGTGCTTGTGTTAGGAGAATTGTTGAGTGTTATAGTGGCAAAGAATGGGATAGAAGAATAGATGCACTAATGAAATTGGGAGTTAGAGAGATGAAGATCTCAGTATGGAGAGTAAAAAGAATTTAAATATATAAAGAAGAAACCAAATAATTGGGTGTTTGTTAATTTATAATGATACCAAAGAAAGTATTTTTCAGTTTAAGACTCAAACAGGATCATTAGCAACAGAGGAATATACATATAAATATGGAAATGTGGGTCATTTAGTCTGCAAGATAAGTAAAGAAGGAATGGAAAATATTAGGCATCTGTTAATTGAATGTAAGTACAAATAATGAAGTTGTGGGAGAACAAATATAAACAAAGTGTTTATACAGAAAGTGGGTTCTTGGTTTTTATGCTGGGTTTGGAAAAATATAAAGGGGATTTGGACAAAGATAATAAATTGTTTTTCTCTTTACTAGTGAAAATTGTAATTATAAATATGCGACTTTTTTTGCATTCGTTAGTTTGTACAGAGAAGAGTGATGCCAAAAGAAAAGTTAAAGAGGTTTTGTACATTGCAAATGATCCCAGTGCCATTAATAGAAGAGAAGCATGCTTTGCTCTCTCTAAACAATGGACTAATTAAATATTCAAACTCATTTGCATATGTGTACAATAAATAACAACAGTATTCATTCACAAAGCTATGAGTATGAGATTCCAACATTAAATCTCGAAAGCGCTAAGCAGACCGATTACACATTATTTTAAGTATAATTATAGCTTCACTAACGAATGCGAAAAAAGTTGTATATTTATAATTACAAAGATAATGTTATGGAAATGGGATGGAGCAGGATTGAAAAGAATATGAGAAAAAAGCTTAAGGTGGGGAATTCAAAGGGAAGATACAGTGGCTAACCGATTTCTCTGGGCATAGTGACCGAGAGATTTCTGACTTTGAGAAAGGAGAAGCCATTGTGCATTGCATCACATACTCTTATTATCGGAATGTTGAGACTATTTCAACTTTAGCAATATCATAACACTTGTTATATGACTGTTCTATGCATTTAAGTTCTTTTATATATACAACATGAGTTTTTCTCTACTCAATTTCTTTTAGTAATATTGTTGTTTAAAAAACTGAAATCACATATTCAAAACTAAATTTCAAGCATATTTTTATCTATATTAGATTTACTATAATAAGATTTCTGGGTAATATAATTGCTCACTAAACCAACAAATATTCAAATTTAACATTCATTAAATATCTCAATAATAGAATAATATATCATAGATTAACATTTTTTTTTTTTAATAAAACAGACTTTATTTTTTCTTATTGGTCAAATTGTTTATGTTAAAATTTAAGAATTCTTGGAAAACTGACAATTTTTAAAATTAGTGCTGAATTATTAATAATGATAGAATCTAGTAATTTTATGATTTTTGCTAGATTCCATTTGCAGACTATTATTGAATCATTATCTGGATTGGATATAGGTCAGTTATTGGAAATAAAAATTGGTCACCTAATTAGTAATTGAAAAAAAAAAATCTGATTCTAAGTCAGTGTTCAAATTGTAAACATAACAAGCAGATATGTCAACCACTATATTACGTGGCTCTTCATTAAATTCATATATTGTTTTTGATGTAAAGTATATTGAGAATGAAATAACAAGAAGAAAGGCAAATTACAAATATTAGTTTGACTATTTTTTTGCTTTATTTCTTTATTTTATAGGTAATATAAATTACAGTCTATCAAATATAATCCTTAACATCACATGATCTCCATGTGATGTTTAGTAGTTTAAAACCAATTCTGCCTAATAGGATTATGGTGACTGTGGTTATTAAAGAATCAAAGACACCAAAAAGTATGGATGCTGAACTGAGTCCAGATCTATACAACTATACAAACTGATGAGCTTGGATTGAAAACTTTATTGTGTTTTAATTTTGGTCTCAAAGTTTTATAGTTAGCTAATAAGATAAAAGATGGCTGCTGAAGGGTTGCATTAGACCCTAAGATCTAGGTGCAGTACTCTCAGATCCAAGGCTACTCACTGATGAAAGCCACAAGCTGGAAACTAATCTGTGGATATTAGATGAGTAGGCACTAGATAGAGATTTTATGCACAAACCTTCTTGCATCCACTGTTTACTCTGGCTTACACTGAGTGGCACTACTGTATGGAGAGTTTTGCCTGTTTTAATAACAGTTATGGGCAAGCATAAGAAATGGTGGTAATATGATGTTTAGTGGATTAATACCAATCCTGCCTAATAAGGTAGTGGTGGTTATGGTTATTAAAGAACCAAAGATACCAAAATGTATGGGTACTGAACTGAGTTCAGACCTTAATGCCTATATAAGCTAATGATTTTGGATTGAAAATATTGTGTTTTCAATTTTATTCTCATAGTTTTGTAGTTAAGTGGAGATAAAAGGTGGCTGCTGGAGGGTTGCATTAGATCCTAAGATCCAGGTGCAATTCTCTCAGATCCAAAGCTCCTCACTGATGAGAGACACAAGCTGGAAACTAGTCTGTGAATATTGGATGAGTAGGTACTAGATAGGGATTTTATGCACAAATCTTCTTCCACCCATTGTTCAACCTGGCTTGCACTGGTGGCGCTACTGTATGGACAGTTTAACCTCTGTGTAAATATAACACTTGTTATTAATTTAAATTTGATACTTTATAAAGATCTAATTAAATGTATGTATTTAATTTATACATTCTAAACAAAGTAGTGAGTTGGCATGGGTTAGATTACTTCATATTTGGAATAAATCAATTCAATGTTATGGAACAGACCATGACATAATCATGAATATAGTAGCATATGTAAAACATTTAATGATTCAGATTTGTTGCCGTATTTGTTTTGTTTTTTTTAACTCAAGTAAAAAATTCATTTATTTCCTATGAAAACCAGTCACTGATTGCTAAAGCTGAAATGTGATAGGAATGATAGGAATAAATAGACTATTGTCAAACCAAAATATTAATTTTAATTACTATGCTCTACTTTATACAAAAGAACAATATTTAAATATATTGTTATTTTTATTCTAGAAATTTCAATATCATTATTATTTGAAATCTAAAACTGATTAAAACTCAGTTTTGAGTACTATGATCTTTACATAATTGATTTATGAAAATAAAATGAGCTTCTTTCTTAACCATTTCCCAATTGTAAGCCCAATGATTTTTTTTAGTAAGTTGTGACATTCAATATGTGGCCCATCCAATTCAACTTTCTAGTACTAATTTGAAAAGGTGACCTTTTGTTGCTTATAGGCTTATAATCTCATCATTTGCTCTTTTCTTTCTTTATCCTCACATCTCAAACTTCCAAACTTTTAATATTATTATGTATAATAATTCAAATCTTTAGTGTCTGTATAAACATATTAGTCCATAAATAAAGATGAATATCCACTGCTATTGTAAAAAGGAGGTTGCCATGACAAAAGATTGAGATTGTTGATTGTCATTGATATTGGTATTGTTAGGTATGGGCTGCTTTCATGTATTTACATATATAAATAGGATGATCAAAAATCCTGATTTTTCAAGATTTGTCCCTATTTTTGATTAGTTGTCCAAGTGTAGGTCCCGATTTTCAAATACTCATAATTATTATTTGTCTTACATAAATAATTCATTGCAAAAATGATAGTTTCTTAGTCTTCTCTGTTCATTTCAGTCTCTAGAGTAATATAAAAACTTCAGACAAATTCCAACACCAAAACAAAGATTGTTATTACCTTATATGGCCAGGCTTCAACCTCACCTTGGAGCATGTTCAGTTTGATTTTTGTAGGCTAAAATTTGAACTGTGCCTGCATCTGCTTTGATTGACAATATAATGTTACTAATTCTTTGTTGATAATAATTTTCTATAGTGATAAAATTGATAGGAATATTAATAACTCTAAACAACAGACAATATGCCAAAGAGAAAGTGTACATACATTGATGAATGTACACAGGAATGGAATTAAAAAAAAAAGGGTGCAATGCCTTAAAATGATTGGTCATTATGTCCCAATTTTTGATCAAACCAGTCTAGTTACGTTACATATAAACCTATCTAGCACTGAGTATTATTAATTTTAAATCTAAGTAATATAAAGTTTCAGTGCTGTTTGAAAGCTATAATTGATTATTTGTTATTCCGCTTTCAGAACCGGGTTTTTTGCCTGATTAATGAGATTTATTTAAATTTCTTTGAATTAATAATCAATCTCTTCAGTAGAGTTGCAATCTTTAGTTGTCTATTTCAACATATAAGACCATGGATAAAGGTGGTGCAATTTTATTAAGAGAAAATGAACTACATTAATTCATATTTATATATAAAATTTGCAATAAACTCTTAAAAATACAATTTGTTAGTAAAAATAAATTATTATATTATTTTGAAAACAATATTAATATGTATGTATTACCTCCATCATTCTTGCCACAAGTCAAGAAAAGTCTAAACAAAATAGATTTAATGGAAATTAAATCTTTTACATAATATTTTTAAATATAGAATTTAACTATTTAATGTATAGTTTCCTTTATTGTAAAAAGTAGTTTGAAATTATTGATTGTTATTGATATCTGTACTATTTAGGTGCGGACTGCTTCCATGTATTTATGTATATAAATATGCATGCATTAGTTATGCAAAACTAAAATAGTGTCATGTATTGTGTATTCTGTCTGCTTAAATAGTTTTAACCGTTTAATTAATAATAATGAATTAGATTTGTAAATATACAAATTACTGTATTGCAAATAGTTTTCTTTTTCTTTTAAAAGAGATGATAATACTTAAAATGAGTTGTGATAAACCAGATGTAAGATTGTAGAAAATCGAATGATTGAGATTCTTTCAAATATAATAGTCTTATTTATTTAATAAATTGTTATTGCTTTAAACTGAAGAAAAAATGTTGATAAAACAAAGGATTCATGTTTATCAATTAATCATATCTAAGTAGGTTTGAAGAAGAGGAATAATTGTGTCCATGAATTGATTAGACACAAATGAATTATCTCTTCTTTTTTTTGACCTAGAATAATAAAAGCTTTTTTTTTTTTTTAATAAAAAAATGTTTTTATGAAAGTCAATCTTATTTTTTAAATTTTAATTAATTTGAAAATAAATACATGTTTTACAAGTCAAATAAAATAAAAAGAAATATTATGAAAGAAGTCTTTTTAGATAAAATGATTGACTTATTAATTCTCTCTTTTTTGCTGCAAACTCTAGTATATTTTTCTATATCTTTATTGTCTACATGTGTTTGAAAGTTTTTAAGATCTAATGCAATCAAATCTGTTATTTCTTTTGATTTTGACATTATTTTCTCTCTTGTCAATCCTGATTGACAGTTATGGTGGGTGGATTGGCTTGGCAGACTGCACTCTGATGGAAAATCTGACCTTTCCCAATCTAATGTTTGTATCTCTAACATCTTCAGGGAGTTCTTGGAGCTCTTTTAGAATAATGCATTTTGAAAGTTGGAAATTTCTTATGATTTGTGTATTTGTAATAATTTTTTTTTTGTATATATTTACTCACATGAAAAAAAGAGATTTATGTATGGAATCAATATCGTAATTTTTTTTTTAAAAAAGCAAAACTTAAATATTAAATCAATCACTGAATACATGTTAAAACAGATTTATGTTTGCAAACTACAAGTTAGTTTTTTTTTTTTTTGAGAATAATTTTAAATATAGAGATAGAAAAGCAGAATGTTTTAGAAAATATATGGAAGTACTTGATTTAATATATTCTTATAGATAAACCACAGACACCCAGAAGCGCAACAATAATAATAATTATAAAATGTCATATTTTTTAGTTTTACACATGAGCATAAGTCAGTCTTAATATCTTTTATAGCACAACAGTGTAGAATTCTGACAATATTGATTAGCTTTTTTAAAAAAATAAATAAAAATCTACACTTTTTTTAAAAAAAATTGATATACTATATTTAATGAATATTAGTAAAGATTAATTTTAAGCAAATGTTTAAAGTAGATTTGAAAAAACAATTTTTATTTTGAATTATATTTGAATTACCATTATATTTGAAAATATAGTCAATTCCGATTAGGATGGGCATTGTATATTAATAGTGTCCCACATCCATGATTTGTTGCCAGCCCTTGTGCATTTTAAAAATATATTTGTATGTGTTATAGCATATACTGTATATACAAAGTTAAAAATATAATGAAAGAAGACAAGTTCAATAAACACTTGTAAATGAATATGCTTGCTTTATTTTTCTACTTTATTCCAATAGCTCTATTTAATTCATGATCAGTATTATATTATAATTACTTCAATTCTAATCACTGATACTAAAGAATAGTTTTTTTAATTTGAAAATTTTGAATTAGAAAAATTTCTTTGATGATTGATTTGAAATTTTTTATTGAATACAAGTTGGTCAATATGAACTTTTATTATCAGACAACCCAATTTCAATAAATGTAAATTATTGCTTTGATTAATTTTTTTTTTTAAAAAAAACATACTGATATATAAATAAGAATTAAAAAAATAACAAACAAACACAATCTTTTGTTTTAAAAATAGCACATTAATTTCAATATATATGCAACAAATCACATTCAAACTTTTTTATAAATCTTGATTTATTATATGAACTATTCAATATAGAGAGTGTATAATGTGAACTATTATATGTACAGTAATATACTCTATTTCTACTATATTACTTTATAGTCTTTATCAAGGAACAACTAAAAAAATACTTAAAAAAACAATAAATACAAATATTCCGTAATACATATAGCAAATACAATTACAGCTTACCTTAAAACTCTTCTAACAAACAATATTAACTTTTCATTACATTTGTTTCTTAAATATCTTTCTTAAAATAATCCCTGGTAATTATTTAATTAAATCAACCTATTATCTTTTTTCCCCACTTGATATCCTAATCATTACAAGTTTCATTTCATTAATATAAATTCCTTCCGTTATAATTCTTTCATCATCATCATCATCATCATCATCATAATAATAATAATAATAATAATAATAATAGTGTTCAGTAATCAGCCATCGCTGTCTTTATCTATCACAGATATATATCACAGTTTTTAAGTGTGAAAACAATTAGAATATGGGAAAAAAAAGATTATTAATAAGACCTTCGTTCTTGATGACTTAGGCATACACGCGCATGCGCATTCTTTTCTAGCAAAAAGTAAGTAATACGGTTGTTCATAACAAAAAATAAATTCTAATGTCATAAACAAGCATGGCGTCGCGTCAAGAAGCAAATGACGTAAATTGCGCTCAAACAAACGGCGATAAAATGAAAACTGCGACTATCACAAAAACATACGCAAACGTAACAAAAACAAACCAGCAGCTTCACAGCATCGAAAAAAGTCCAGCATTAACACAGACAGCAAGATTTAGGAAGGTAAATCAAGCCGACATAAATAATTTAAACCTCATAGAAAACAATAATGAAGAGCCCTCCCCAACGATATGGAATCAAGATGAACTGCAAGAAATAAACGTTAATTTCATCAGCACCATCCCAAAAAAATTATTCGCAACTTTCCAAAAATTTTTTTCACCGAGATCATTAGTGTTAGCTGTCACTGATAGGAATTTAACACTCTATAAATTCCCCAGAGAGCTTCTTTACGAGGAGCTGACAGCAACAGCATTGTGGGATACAGTCTCTAGTATTGGAGAGCATCCAAACTCACGATACGTTGCAATTCAGTTTTTCGATGAACATCAGCGTGCAAGATTTCAAACTAAAGTAAAAACTTTGGGAAGCTACACGCTAATAATAGTCAATCAAAGCTTGCAAAATTATTGTAACGGAATAATTAAAAACACTTACTTCGGATATACCATTCAGGATTTTCAAAAATTAATACAGTCATTTAGCAAAGCTATTTATATAAAACAAATCTACTTATCCGACACCCCCATACCGGTTTTCAGCAACAACTTTCATTTCAAAATAAAGCTGAATGACAATGTAAACCTGGAGGATATTCCAACACAAATAATTGACCAGAATGCAATACTGACTATTCACATAAAAGGATTAAGGCCGAGATGTTTTGCGTGCGATGAAACCGGACACTTAGTAATCGATTGCAACACCAAAATCAACCAGAAAAACCAACCGAGCTCTGAAGATCAACCAACAGAAGCTCACCAACTGGAATCAAACAGTACAAAACAGATAACGAAAACAACTAATAAACAAGAAAAAATTAATAATAAAACCACAGATCAACAGCAATTGAATAATAAAAAAACTGCACACACATTGCCAGCACCTGAAATTCTGGATTTATCAACAAAATCAACCAATAGAATTCAAACCCCCACTGATAAAAAAACAGAAAGTCAACAACCTCAAGAGGCTCCAATGGAAAAAATAGTGCACAATCTAAGTCAGCCTACCAAAGATACTGATGAAAAAGAGATAATAAAAGAACAAATAAACTCACACAGTAATAGTGATCAAGAAAAAATATATATAACACACCAAACACCCAATATTAAAAATAATACAACAATGGAAATTATGGAAGCTATCACCCCAAATATGACTCAAATCATCAAAGCTGACACAGAACAAAAAAGAAGACCAGGCTGCCCACCAAAGAAAAATAGAGGGCCCAAAAAAATCAAAACAGAATCCAACCTTAGCCTTTCTGATCACAACAATACAACTACAGTGGAAACAGATGAAGATCTGGAAATGAAATATGAGAATGAATGGGAAGAAACACCAGATCAACCCTAATATTTAAATCTCAACCAAAAAACATATAATGAAAATAAAAATTGCGGCAATCAATGTCAGGGCTTTGAACTCAACCTCAAAAATTAATAAGTTAAAACATTGGATCAAGGATATACAACCACACTTGCTTGGTATACTTGAGACAAAAATGTATGCTGGATCACAAACTGACCCAGCCAAACATTTAAATATGGAAGGTTTCTGTGCATGCTCCAGAGACTCTTCCTCTCCCTCAGCTGGAACTGGACTCATAATTGCTAGAAATTGCCCATTCACAATGTTCAAAATAATTCACATTGACATGAACTTATTAATTGCAACCTTCAACCAAAAAAGCATAACAATAAATTTGGTTTTTGTATATATGCCTTTACAGGATAAAAAAATAGATACCATAATTGCAAACATTAATTCAAGGTTAGCTACAACTTTAAACCCAACCATCTTAATTGGAGATTTTAGAATAAACATACCACTAATGAGTGGCCAAGGTTTTTTGCCAGATGATGCCATCTCTTTCCACAATAATCGCTTCTCTTCACTTATTGATCTGTGCTTTTATTCTCCAATGCTTCACCACCTTATTGAAATAAAACTAACTCCCTCAACTTTTTCCGATCACTCAGCTCAAATAGTCACAATTGACTGTGCCCAAATTCAAATATCACCCTTTCCACTTACAAGAACAATAAGAGTTTTACTTCCAGAAACAACCCCTGAATTTCTGTTCTCTGAGACCTACATAATGCTAAACAAAATCAAAGATATGACTTTGAACCCGGTCCAGAAATATGGGAATGTTGTCCTTTAACATCAACCATATAACAAAAAAACAATCTCCACCATCAAGACTTTTGTCTCTGGCAGATCAGTTACACCAGAGAATAATCATGATTAACCCATCACACTGCACCCAGCAGTATATATTCAAGCTTACACATGCATACAATAAAGCATGTGAAGAACTCAAAAGCTATCTGAAAATAAAGAAAAGCAAGGTATGCCTAACCAGGCCACACACTTGGACAAGAGATTATGTAAGATGGGCGCTGGGGAACCAACCAGATGTAAAAGTGCCAATGGCACTATATACAAATAGTGGAACATATGCAGGACACAATATGATTATGCCAATTTTTGAATATTTTAAAGAGAAATTACAAGAAAGACAACCATATAAAATACCACATAATCTGTTTGGCCCACCAGAGACAAAAACCCCATTCACAAAAGATCTATTCACAACAAAACTAAATACTATTTGAAACGCTTGCCATCCAGGTAGTCCTGGAGTTCCATTGTTTGTATTAAAGCATCTAAGTAAATTCACAACAGAATATTTGTGTCAGTTAGCAAAACATCTAGTGCAACAAATTCAACCCATGGAGGGTGTCTATCCAATAGCCATAGTACCCTATAATAAAAAGAAAGCAATTATTCCACCTATTACAGACCTCAGACCAATATCTATGGGACCTTTGCCGATCAAAATTATGGAGAAAATTATAAAGATGAAATTGAACCGTATATAATGCCACTTATCTCCAAAGCACAATATGCAAAGAAAAACTCTTCAACAACAGAAGCAGCTTTATTCTTCAAAGCAATTCTAGCAACAGTAAAACAGTGGAAAAAATATGGACCCATTGTTGTGCAGCTTGACATAGAAACTGCATTTGACTCAGTCAATATATACACACTTCTAAAAATGCTAAAAGACACATAAATTCCTAGAACACATCTATATATAATTGCTAACCTGCTTCTGAACAGAGAGATCCATATAACTTTAAATGGAAGAAACTCACCATCTTTCACACCTACCAAATCTATATCCCAAGGATCCCCTCTTAGTTCACTATTATTTATATTTTACATCAATCCCCTTATTAAAAGCATACAAAATGCATTTACTGGGATCAAGATACCAGACACAACACAGCGCACTACATGCATCGCCTATATGGATGATGTTACCATATTCCTAACATCAAAAAAACAAATACCGCAACTCCAAAAGATATTACAAGAATATTCACAAAAATATGAATTAACATTTAATCCAGCAAAAACCACAGCCTGGTCTCTATACACTGGTAAACCATGTACATCAATTTACAAATCAAAACCAAACTCTTTTCTTGGGTTTCCATTTCATATGGGAATTACAGGAATGAGATGCCATATCCAAAATAAACTTAAAGAAGAAGCCACAAAAATTATAAACTCCTTGTCCAAGGCATATCTTTCACTATATTCCAAAGTACAGTTAATTAACCAGCTTATCACAACCAAAATAACTTACTATGTACCGGTTATTTCATTCTCAAAGGGGTTCATTTCAAAAATTAAAACCATATATAATAAACTACTTTGGGCCAGAAAAACAGTAGCAATTTCCACAAAAAAACTTAGCCAACCTCTAATAAAAAATGGACTTGGCTTGCACAACATCAATGTTTTTCATATACAGAACATAAGAAACTCAATAATCACAATACTTGCCAAATACCCCAAAATTAACCACTTGCTAGAAGTTACTCCAACAGATAGACCACCTCCAAAAGGTTCCTTTTTCACCAACATTATATACCAATGCAAAACCACAGACAAGATTCCAGAACAGTATTTGCATAAGTATTCGTACTGGGATATTTATGGTTTAATAAACAGAGAAGCAGATACTAATGTTATACAACCTATGCTAGGAATTAACAACAAGAGACTACTCAAGGAATATAAAAAATGGGCTCTAGAGCCCAAATACTTTGATTTTATCATGAAAATCAATCTCATTGCCTTGCCAACAACCCACTTTCTTTATCATAAAAGAATGTATATATCTATTGACCCCTTCTGTGGACTCTGCCATCGAGCAGAAGAGACACTGGACCACTTTATTTATCAATGTGTAGCACTTAACCAAACATGACAGATGATGTGTAACACCTACAGAAAACCGGGTACAATCATTAATCACATAATAGCTGCTTTTCAGGGAAGATCAATACCTAGCATTAGGGCAGCCACATTTGTTCTATATGCATATTGGTGCACCCGATGTACTTGCTTAATTGGCAATAACACCAGATGACACCCAGCTACATTTAGCAACAAACTGCTACACATTCGAAATAGAGATAAAATAATAACCAACCCCCACTTATATGCAGCAACATGGTCATTGTTAAAACAACCATCAATGCTGTGAATGCTGCAAAGAAAACTATCATACAACTAACATTCAAGGTGACATGCGGACAAAACTAAATAAGCTCCCCAAACTTTAGAACTCTGATTATTTTTGCTTTTTTAATTTTTACATTGTTATAGTCCATTAACCACAAAGTGTAACCACTAAATTCATTTATATGTGTTTACCCTAATATTATTCATTGTATGTTAAATTTCAAATTTTCTAGATGTAAACTTATGTAAACCATTGAGATCAATAAAGCCTTTATTGAAACGTAATAATAATAATAATAATAATAATAATAATAATAATAATAATAATAATAATAATTCAATTCAATTCAATTCATTTATTTACCGTACAAAACTACAGCATAAAGCCAATTACAGTATTGCACCATAACAAATATATAAATACATAAATGAGTTTAAATGACAAATTATTAATATAATTATGTGCCATATTTCAATAAAAGATAATTAACACATTTAAAAATCTAAAGTAAAATTAAATATCAGCATATAAACAATTATTATTAAAACATTAATAATAACAAATAAATAAAAGGGATAAATATAAAGCACGTAACAAAATAATAATAATAATAAAACAATTTAACATATATATATATATATAAACAAAATCAAGTTAAACCAATCAAATATGACATTTAAATTTAATAACATTACAAAATTGATTATAATCTAAATTGAAGTAATTATTATTACTACAAATCTGATTATATAAATATGGCAGTCTAAATAAAGGAGAAAATCTAAGAACATTGGAATGACAAGTTTTAATGTAACAAACAGAAGCAGACCGAGTATCATGCACATGAGATCTAATTACAACAGTAGAAATTGTGTCAGATAAAATAACTATTTTATTAACAAGTTTATAAAGATATTTAAGATCTCTATATTGTCTTCTAGAAGAAAGATGAACAACAGTTTTATTTCCCAAAGAAACATATTTAAAAAACTTATTACTCACTGATTGTAATAAGTTACATCCCTGTTTAGAGCTAGGATTCCAAATGACTGAACAATATTCAATGATGGGAAGAACCAATGATAAAAATAATTTAAATTTTGTATCACCACTGAAATGATGACCAAACCTTAGAATAGTACCTATAATTTTTAAAGCTTTACCAATAATCATTTCCAAATGAGGAAGAAAGGATCCATTACTAGAAAATATAACTCCCAAATCCTTTTGAGATTCAACAGAAATAATTTTGTGACAATTAATAAAATAAGAAAAATGCAAAACTTCAGATTTTTTAGAATACGAGACTAAGGAACATTTACTGAAATTAACAGTCATAATAATAATAATAATAATAATAATAATAATAATAATAATAATAATAATAATAATAATAATAATAATTAATAATAATAATAATAATAATAATAATAATAATAATAATAATAATAATAATAATAATAATAATAATAATAATAATAATAATAATAATAATAATAATAATAATAATAATAATAATAATAATAATAATAATAATAATAATAATAATAATAATAATAATAATAATAATAATAATAATAATAATAATAATAATAATAATAATAATAATAATAATAATAATAATAATAATAATAATAATAATAATAATAATAATAATAATAATAATAATAATAATAATAATAATAATAATAATAATAATAATAATAATAATAATAATAATAATAATTTTTATTTATTTATTTATTATTAATCAAACAATACACATATATATAAAAAGGAGAAGTTCTCCAAACAAGATAAACTTGTGCTAGGAGTTTTCTTAAATTATTAATTACAAATCAAAAACAAAAACACCAACAAAAATAACAACAATAATAATAAAATACATTACTATACTATAAATACTAAAACAAGTAAACCAAAAACAAATAATATAAGAATAAATACAATCAAAAAAATATATATACACATACATATTAAACAAAAAAAAATATATACATACACATTAATTAATCAATATATTACACATGAGACAATAACCAAAATTTTAAATAATTTTTAAAAATATAAAAAGATAAATCATTAACATCAATTGAACAGTCAGTAATAAAAGAATGAAAGAGCCTGAGTCCATTGTAACTAAATTGCCTGCGACTGCTTTCTAAAGAAAAATCTGGAACCACCAGTTGAAATTTATTAGCCAAGCGGGTATTTATAATTGATACTTGACGACACAGTAAAAAGCGACGACGATATATATCAATGATAATTCTAAACTTATATAGTTTAGAAACAGACAACACACCAGAATTGACATATATATCTCGCACAGATGTCAATCTATGTCTACCAAAAATAATACGCATTGTATAATTTTGCAAAGTATGTAATTGAGTTAGTGAGTAATCAGTAGAGCCACCCCAAATGGAAATATTGTAACATAATATACTCTGATAACAAGCAAAATATATAGTCATCAAAGTAGATCTAGGTATGAATTTTACCAGATAATAAAATAAATAATTAATTTTACGTAATCGAGAACATAAGTAGACAATGTGTTTAGACCAAGATAACCTTGAATCAATATAAATGCCTAAATAGCAATAATTATCAACAAAACTAATGTTACAACATGTACAAATACTTTTTGAATGAATATTATACTGATTACAAATCCTAATACTAATTGAATGTGTGCAGTGTTTATAAGAGAACAGAATACCTCTGGTTTTATTACTATTAACCGTTAAATAATTTATCATAAGCCAGTTACTTATTAATTCTAGATCTTTATTAATCAATTGCTTCAGAATACTATATGAAACAGCATCACAAGACAAAGCAATATCATCAGTAAACCCATAAATCTTTGAATTCAAAGATAAATTAAAAATGCCATTTATATAAATTAAAAACAGTATAAGGCCAAGTACAGAACCTTGTGGAACACCATGATTAACTAATCCAAATTCTCCAATAATACCATGTATTTTAGTAGCCTGTCTCCTATCCTTCATGTAACTTAACAACCAAGAAGCAAAATGACCTCTAAAACCATATGAACACAAACGATGTAACAAAACTGTATGATTAACAGAGTCGAATGCTTTGGATAAATCCAAATAAACAGCTGCTGTCTTGAGACCCTTATCCAATGATAATGTCACATTATGTACATGGTTATAAATAGCATCTAAAGTACTCTTTCCAGCAACAAAGCCAAACTGATACACAGAAAACACTTTATGAACATTCAAAAATGACATCATCTTATCCTTAACTGCCATCTCAAATAATTTAGCAACAACAGATATTATAGAAATAGGTCTATAATTGCTAATAATCAAAGGATCACCTTTTTTAAAAATGGGTGTAATAATCCCTACTTTCAAACATTCAGGAAATACACCAGAAGATAAAGATAGGTTGAACAAATAAACTAATACAGGCATAAAACCTAATTTATTATCTTTCACAATTTGGGATGTTAATTTATCTAATCCAGAAGAGCGAACATTTTTTAAATCGTGGATCAGATGTGATAACTGAACATCAGAAACATTTGAACAAAAGAAAGTATCAGAAACAAATGTAGAATAATAATAATAATAATAATAATAATAATAATAATAATAATAATAATAATAATAAATATAGCTTTACTTCTCACTATATGTAAAATTAATATCTTCTCTAAATAATAATAACAATAATAATAATAATAATAATAATAATAATAATAATAATAATAATAATAATAATAATTTATGTTGATTTCAATGTTTCAAAAGGTTTGTTTGTTAAAACTAGGAAATTATTTAATATGATTAATAAAAAAATATAATGTTATTATTTGTCCTGTTTATAAAAAGAAAAAAGTTTAAATTTGTTAATGAATAATGATAATGATTATAATAATTTAGAAGTTATGAATTCTGTTTATATTATGAAATGTTTAGATTGTTTTAAAGAGAATAAAGAAATGTCATATGTTGGAACTTGGCAGTAAGATTAAAACAACATTTAAATGATAATAATTTGCAAGTTTATGGTCATATGAGTAAATTTATACATAAAGATTTTAAAATAAAACCTTTAGAATGTGTTAGATCATATTATGAAAGAATTATAAAGGAAGCCATTTATATTAATGAAATGAAACCTGTAATGAATAGGATGTTAATTGAAAAAAGAGGATATTTTAAGAAAGGTATTTAAGAAATGAATGTAATGAAAAATTAAGATTGTTTGTTAGAAGAGTTTTAAGGTAAGAGGTATTTATATTTGTTATATGTATTATGGAATATTTATATTTATTGTTTTTTTTATGTATTTTTTAGTTGTTTCTTGATAAAGACTATAAAATAATATAGTTGAAATGTTGGAGTATATTATTGTACATTATAATAGTTCTATTTATAAATCAAGGTTTATAAAGAAGAAGTTTGTGTGTGATTGTTTGTATATATATTAAAAACAAGCATTAAGTATTCACAATATATTTATTTATATATTAAGTTAGGAATAATAGAATTAATTAATTATTTAAATTTTCATCTGAGTTAGAGTGCTGTAAATAAGAAGATAAAAGATCTGTTGTTGCAATTTGCTTATGATATTTTATGATTGCATAACATAGCATTTGCACTAAGGACAAAAATTTAAAACGTTTTTTTGTTTTATTAAGTTCTTTGTTTAATTACTTAATATTTATTGAATTGTAGATAATTGAACCGAAGATGGAAATTGATGATGTATAGGGATTTTCATATAATGATTAAAAGACCTTTTACTTATTAATGATATTTTATCTTAAAATACATGGATCCTGCAGAACCCATGATTTCTGATAATGAAGTATATCACCCTGCCCTGATAACCTACTTCAATTCTTTTGATCTAGTTCTCAGACATTTATAAGTATTTCCTTTATAGCATTAATCAGCTTACTTTTTTTTAACCTCTATTCTTCTTTTCCTGCACAGACTCTTTGAAAATATACTAAGTAATGTTTCTAATTTTTCTTTCATTGCTTAGCTTTATTAAAAAATAATATATTTTGTTGTTGTTATTGTTTATTCTTTTCAATATTTCAAAGTGCAAATCCTAAACATGCACCAACTTTTAAAAAAAAATTCTTTTTCCAAATTTATAACACCAAACTTAAAATCTTTTATCACTTCAATTCTAAACAAACAAAACAATCTTCTATTCTTATTAAATAATTGTTTAATTATCAGAATTATTCTTTGTTCTATTTTATCTGTTATTTCTAAACTTATGTTACCTATTATTTTTAAACTTTTATCCCTTTTACATGTAAATTTTGCTTTAGATTTTTTCTTTTTTCTCATGTGTCATAGCATCAGCCGGAAAGCGAACTTGCTAACGCAGGGCAACTGCTTGTAAAGCAGCTGTCACTGACCTCTCAACCACCAATGCTTGAATTTTGCTTTAGATTTTTTTCTTTTTTTCTCATGTGTCATAGCATCAGCTGGGAAGCGAACTCGCTAACCCAGGGCAACTGCTTGTAAAGCAGCTGTCGCTGACCTCTCAACCACTAACGCTTGAATTTTGCTTTAGATTTCACATTAAACTTTCCACAAATTTTATCTATCCTACTAACATTTTGTAATCAGATTCTTGGTATCGGCAAGTTTTGTCTTCTCATCAGAAATGATATGCAATGAATTTTTTTTTTCTGTAATGCTAACTGTATTTTAACTATCACCTCTACATCCTATTGTTTGGAAGATTATATCACATATTTTTAATTCATATAGATTTTACAATAATTGTTTTTTATTTGACATATCTTTTTTTTAAAATATAAGCATTGGAATAACAGATTTTGTTCTATAAAATGTCTTTTCAAGATCAGTGGTATATATATTTTTTCTGAATATATTTTTCTACAATAGTCTATCACTTCTATGACTTTCTTAAAACAATTTTAATATTTAGATATATAATTACACATAAATTAATAAAATATAGCCTGAAAACTGTAAGTTAAATCAGTTATTCTGGGGACAAAAAACTATGAGATATTACAGGATAACTTTTATTATTTTAATTTTAGATAAAAATAGTAAATGTTGCTCCTTGAGATTCACTGGGATAACAACTACTTATCCTTTATAGTTTTATTTTTTTCTACAATATACTCAAGGATATTTTGTTTTATTGTCTTCTTAAGACTTTTCCTCATTGAAGTAATCATTAGAATAATCTGCGTCATTATTCTATTCAGGAATCATTTGGTATTTATAATTAAGGATTGGATCCCAGATTACTTTTGCAGTATTGGATTAAAGATGGCTGCCTTGTTTTCTATAAAAAGTCCTGCTACATTGTCTTTGCTAGTCGCTTGAAGTTTTAAAATATTCTAATATTTTTGAATTCAAGGCAAAGTCCTGTCTAGATGCAGGTTTATAATTAAGTCCATAATTTGGTGCTTATTTTTTATTTTTTTGACATTTAATTTCTACCAGTTCGACACAAGTAAGCTGTGTATTTAAATGAAGGAGTATGATGAATTTTCTAGTTTAAATTTAACCTGATGTCGTAGCAATAGTCCGTCTCACATCTCTATAATTGTGAATCATCCATTTAATTACAAGAAATCAATGAATATTAGATGATAGTTCTGTTAGTGTTCTTCAATAGTGAATAGTTTTACATTATATTCAGTGATCATACATGGACTATTAATGACTTGGAATTTTTAAATACCCTAAAATTTTCAATCTAAGGGCTCATTTCTACCTGGTTGTAGAGGTATAACATTCCCAACATTTCACTAAATACAAAATTTTAGGATATTTTTATAATTCAAATCATTAACATGAATAGCATAATAAAAATAATGATGTATTGCTGGATGATTATAGCTAAAAGATGTGCTTACATTAAAGCAGGTTAATAGTTAAAAACTAGTATGGGAATTAATTTGATTTTTTCATGTTATCTTCATGGATGGTTTTACAAATAAAATTAATTACTAGGTAACTTCTGAAAAACCTAGAAATTTATACTAACATCTAAAATACAAGGAATAAATCCTTTATGTTGCTTTTGCAAATTAAAAATAAATCCTAGATATGATATAGAATAAAATATCTTTATAGTGGCTGTAATATAATCATATAATCATAATATATAAAAGCTCTTTTTGGCACTTTTTAAATTTTTGCCCTTTTCAATATGTCTTGGTTAACTACAAAAATAACCTATATTGCATACATAGTGACATCTACCGGCTCCAGATAAAATTAACACAGGCCTAAAATTTATGCTTTAATATCTTTATATTAACACATATTATATAACCTCCATTCATTTTTCATTATCCAATTATTAGTTAAATTAATTGATGTTTTATAAATGTTCATACAATTATTTCTGTTATAATTAATAAGGTATTTATTTATATAGTGCTATGTTAATTAATTGTAATGGTAAATGAGCGATCAGGCTAATGCACATGCGCTTTACAGATTTTAAACTATAAATGAATACTGTCATTCTCAGACACAAGATAAAGTCTTTATGAAAAGATAGAATGAATCCATCTATCTTTTCAACTTAAACGTTTAAGTATGAGCCAATCTTAAGTGTTTGGAAATGAGAGCTTGAAGATATTAAGCAGTCACTTTAAATTACTTTATTATGCTTGAATGAATGATGCTTGCAAAATTATTTAAAATTTACTATACGTCATTCTTAGTTGAAGTTAAACATGTGTAATAAGGTATTTAATTATATAGCGTTATGTTAATAAATTGTGATAGGAAATTAGCGATCAGGCTGAATTAGTTTCGTATATCTTCCTTCTATTATAAAAGTCCATTAAATTATATTAAAGAAATTAATAGGAGGAAAATATACAAAACTAATTACATTAATTATAACAGAAATAATTGTATGAACATTTATAAAATATCAATTAATTTAACTAATAATTGGATAATGAAAAACGAATGGAGGTTATATAATATGTGTTTATATAAAGATATTAAAGCATAACTTTTAGGCTTATGTTAATTTTATATAGAGCAAGTAGATGTCACTATGTATGCAATATAGGTTACTTTTGTAGTTAACCAAGACATATTGAAAAGGGAAAAAATTTAAAAATTTCCAAAAAGAGCTTTTATATTTTATGATTATATTACAGGCATTGTCATATATTATTTTGTTGTTATATAAAGATATTTTATTCTTCATATCTAAAATTTATACTAAATTCTTGTAAAACTAGATATGAAATAAACTGATTATAATTGTTAAGAAGATTATTGTCATTATTATTGACAAGGTGTGATGATTTTCTGATTAATAAAGTGAACTTTATTATTGAATGAGCTACAATGGTTTTGTTCTGTGTAAAGACTAATATTTTGACATTAATATTCACAAAGTAAATAGTGTTTTTATCTTGAAATGCTTTTATTTTTAAAAGGATGATTCCTTTTAATAAAAAAATAAATGATAAGCCAATGTATGGATAGCAATATCCTTTGATTTATATCTAAAATTATTTATTGTTATCATATAATTACAAGTTTTTTTTTTGCCTAATACAAGTACTGAATGCTCTATAATAGTGATGCAGAACTTTTTTACTCTTATGACCCCCATTTAAACTGAAATTTTATGTGTCCCATTATATGTTGTTACATTCTAATGTAAGCATATAAAGATAATAATAATAAGTCATTTTACCACATACAAATGTATATCCTTATAATATATTTCAGTACAGATCTTTGAAAAAACTGCATATTAACAACAAATGTTTAATAATACTTGGTTCTTAGTAAATATGTTGATTTGTAGCAGTTAACAAGTTTTTTAGTCTGTTTTAGAAAATATGTACATTCAAGAATGTAGTATTTGTATCAAAGTTAAGAGGATACTAGCACAAAGAACAAAACTCTGATAGTGAACAAGAGAAATGAGAAAGCAACGTGCCATTTTGATGTGCTATACAAAGAAGGAAGTGTTTATGGGCCAGACATACAATAATGAGTTGAACAGTTTTCATGTATTTTTATTAGTGTTTAGGTTTTTTCAAGTAAAAATTTATTATCTAACATGAGGACATCTTAAAATTTTCACGACTCTCAACAATTTTTCTGCAATTCCTTGAGGGGTTATGACCCACAGTTTGCACACTGCTGATCTAGAATGATTGACTATGAATGGAGCATATGAAGTGTAGATCAGGTTCTGTATTAGAATAAAGTTTGTATATTTACTCAGATATAAGTCATCATCATTCATTTTTATCCATTATTAATTTACTGTAGATTGAAGATCATTCCAACTTTAATTCAGTTTCTTCAATGATGCCTTTTTTCTCTTCATCACTTCATGAAAAATCTTATATCATCCATTGGATCTCACATATTTTTTTTCCTGATCTTTTACAATCACTTGTGCCATAAAATATATTTAGCTATTATGAAATATGCAATTCTTATTTTTCTCAGTGATGAAAGTTTATTCATAAAAAAAAAAAACCCAGATACAAATATAGTTAGAAAAAGGTTTACAAGGGAGTGATTATTTGATAAATTGAAATTTCAGAAGCAACATGGTAAGAGGTGAAGGATACATGTGAAAAGGGAATGGGAAGTGGAAAGGGGAAACAGTGTGAAGTCCAGGCCAGTCCAAGATGAATGTTTTCATTAGGCAAGCACTGCATGGGTCACAGACATTTGAATGCTTGAGTCCTATGACAGAGGCTGAGAGGATGGGAGTTGGAGGATTGCCCAAGTGTCTATGAGGAGTGAGGGTAGGGCTAGTTTAGTATCTCTGGGTTTGAGAAAGCGAATTAGGTCCAATAGCTTTTGATTCACTGATTGGACTCTCTGGTCAAAAATAATAGCACATCAGAGCAACCAGAGAGGAAAACTAACAATCTAATAGTTGCAAAGACCCCTGTTTCTATGAATTCTTGGAGATTGAAGATGTTATTTCTGTGCAAGGAAAGGCAGGAGTGGATGACATGTTTCACTCCAAGCACAAAGGGACATTTAAGTAGGAAGTGCTGGAGGGTCTCATTGTCAGTTTTACAGAGCTAGCATATGGGAGAGATCTTGGTGAAATCCCTATGGTTGACCAAAAACTGATTTGTGGGAAGGGAGTGAAGATTGATTTTGAGGAGGAAATTGAGGAATTTTGCCTCAAGAGACCACCTTTTGAATTTGCGGATTAATTGAGCATTGGTACGGTTGAGGTATGTAGGGAACACAATGGAGAAATCTGCAGTCTGATTGAAAATCTCCCAGTACTATAGTTTGCCACTGATGGATGGTATAACAAAGCCAGCCTTTTCAAGGATGTTGGCAATGAGTGAGGTCCATGACCTGGGCCTGCCACTGGGAGGAGGAGTGTCAGTGGGTGTGACAATGATATGCATAAGGTTGCAAGAAAGTGACTTAGATAATGTTGTGAGATCTCTGGATCAGTGCAGGCCCAACCCATTGAGGTTTTTAGGAGTTGGTGTACAGTTGGGAGTTTTTCTTTTAATTATTTGGATGTTTCACATATCTTGTTTGATTTCATTTTCTTCTGCCTTTTATTTAGAATGGAAATATTATTATTTAGATATTGTAGTAAAATGATGATATGAATATGTAGTGTGTTCTAGTAAAAAAAAAAAAAAGACAATGCAAAAATAAACACAAAGTGATATTTATGTTTTCTTTTTGCTATTGATTATTCAAAACGGTTTTCTTATGACTCAATTAAGCTGTTGGCAATTGTAAACAGTTTGAAGCAGTTCTTAAAATCTTTTTCTGGAATCATCTGCAGAAATTTTATTGCAAGCTTATGCATGATCTGAATTGAAAACCATGACATGCTCTTTTAAATATCAAAAGTTAGTGGGAATTAAATCATGAGAATGGAGGGGGGGATGCTTGTACACAATAATGTTTTCTTTTTAAGCCAACATTTTTTTGTACAGTCTTGGTACTATGAGCAATGCTTGTAAGTGTTCAGCCCACTCGGGGAAAATTTTGGCCCATAAATAATTTAAATACTCAAATAATAATCAGCAGTTGTCATCTAATCTTCAAGGAACCCTATTAGTGTTTTAACGCAGCTTTTTTGCATTTGCAATTTTTTTTGGTTTCCTTCTAGCAATTTCCATTGTGCATTGTGACACTTCGTCGATGTCTCATATTACTAACACTATGTCTCATCACCTATTATAATGTTTGATAAGAATTCCAGATCCATAATCACATGTCTCTGCAGTGCTTCATTTTACCATCTTTTTAGTTATCAATAGGTCAAACACACACACCTATTTTTTTCAAATTTTTTATTCAAATGTAATGGACAGGGATTTTAGAAATGTCATCAATAAGTTTGAGAGATGCACTGCAATCAGTATGAACAATTATGGTAAATTGTTGCAATGTTTTTTTTTTCATTTTTCATTTGTTTTTAATATGCCTGGCTCTCTATGGATCATCTTCACTTCTCTCTCTCTCTCTGCTGTTACAAAATCCTGAAAATCACTTGAAAACATTTGTTGCAACTTATGGTTTTACTGCTCTATACAGTGTGAATCATTTCAAATGCCTCAGTAGCAATTTTGCTCTATTTAAAAACAAAGATGAATACATTTTTCTAGTGTGGGTTTTCTATAGAGGTACAAAACATACTGTCACATTTTATGCTGTAACTCATAATTCAGACAGGCTAGTGTTGAAATTTTTTTGTAGTTAATTGTTCAACTTTGTCACTGCATAATACCTGCATTGATTCAGAGGCACTTTGGAGAAAGAACCACTCACCTTTTTATTGGGACGCATCGTGTGTGTGTATATATAATACATATAAATTAACCACGTGCATCAATTTTTACTTTTCTATTTGTCTAGTTTTTATTCATTTCAAAGATTTTTTTGACCATTGATAAATACTATAAAATACTATCATTGTTTTTTTGGGTTTAGTATGTAGTACATGGAAATGTGATGAAGCACTATGATGGTTAAATAGATGTCTGCTAATGAATATTTGTCATGTTATCAATATTTTACAGTATTTTTTAAAATGAAAGTAATTATTATTAAATTAAATATATATATTTAACGCTTCTGTGAAAGTGTGCAATTATCGTTTTTGCTTGTGTAATTAAGATTGTGTTAATAATTGATAGATTCGTCATATTAGCACTTTTAAAAATCCATCTCTGAAAATATATTTTTAATGTTTCAAGTTAAATCTTTTATCAATATTAATTTGTAATTATTATTTTTTTGCTCATACTCTCATTTAACAAATTGAGTTTGTTATTATTTAATTACCAACCGTTAGCTATCTGGCGAAAGAATAGCCATTAAAATTATACTTTAATGATTCAACCTCATTAAAGTTTCAAACAAAACTTAATTGAATGTAAATCAACACTACTTTAAATTATTTATAAATAATATATTACGTAACACTTAACTTATATATATTGAATTTTGTAAATTTAAAAGATGTAAAACGATTATTAAGTTTATATATAATTCTAAATGCCGAGATACTAGATAAAATTGTCAGACAGTGTTAGCCGAGAGGTCAGCGCAGCCGCCTTGCAAGCAAGCAGTTGGTTGCAGACGGTTGTTGCGCCTCTCGGCTGATGCTATGACATATGGGGGGGGGACGACTAACCACCAGTGATAATATCATTAATGTCGTTTGATTGTAGCACACTGATTGGTTACATTATTTAGCTTCAGGTATAGAATTTATTCTACATAAAAAATTTTAAATGTAAATATTCTTTTATGACTACCATATTTCTATATTTACTCAATTTACGCAACTTTTAAATTAAAGATTAATAAATCGTTAATTTATTTTTAATTTTTATATTCTAACACTTGTTTAAAAGTCACATTAAGAGATTTATAATTTTTTTTTTATACTAGAGGAAAAAAAAGTATTTGTAAAACCAATCCCTTTCCTCTTCCCAAAAAGTTTTTCGAATATTGCTTGTACTTTAGAAATGCTTTCTTAAAGTAAACTAGAACTGACTGTTGCTGCCTCTGGGTAACTAAATATTGATTATATTAGTGTTTTTTTTCTTTTATCTTTAATGATTCCGATGTCTTAACTGTTTGCCTTTTATAAACTGGGAAACCTCTCACTTCAGTTGGACCTCAGGCTAAGAAAATATTATTCTTTAATTTTCTATATTTGTGTATATACACAGACATAGTAAATTATGTTAAAGTATAGCAGTTTATTGAAAAACTCTCCCGCAAGTGATAATAAAGTGATATCATTTGGTGATTATGCTCTTTGCCTGGATACTTAAACTATTCTTTGGATTAAAAGCACGCAATCATTATGCATTAGTACATTTGCCCACACGGAATTGCTTGAGATGGTTAGCAGATGATAAGTTATATTGAGGTAATTTTTACAAGAAGGCATCTTAATATAATTACTAATTTAAATACTTAGAATTATATTCTGTTATAATTTAACATTACAATCAATTTATATGCATATTTATGACCCTATTCTAATTCTATCTTTTTTCATTTTAAAACTTTTATTTTATTCCACTTGTTTGTTAAAAAAATTATATTCTGTTAAATATATGGTTTTTTATTTCTTAAAATATTAATGGTACAAACGATCTTTAATATTTTATCACCTAAACATCATTTTCATCCATCATCACTTTATTGCGTGATGAAGATTTCTGCAAGTAATCCATAGCCTTTTTTCTTGACGTATCAACAAAACTTATTATTTCATCTATGCATCTGATATGTGCTCTTTCTAGGTTTTTTCTAATCTCTTGGGATCAGTTTGAAACTTCAACTGTTCATCTATTATTTCTTCTAGCAATATGCTAAGCATGGCTCCATTTTCCACCTTAATTCTTTCAGCAATATTAGTGATAGTTGTTTATTTTTTCATCCATATCTTCTCCTAATACACATCACTTGTTGAATGATTTGTAGTCTCTATATTGCTGTTCTGCTAAATGTCTAATTCTCATATCTATAAATTAAAAAAAAAAACCCTCTTTTTAAATATATAGATACATCATTTAATACTTATTTATTTCTACCAAAAGCACTCCATCGAAGTTTACATCTATGATTAATTCCATCCATTAATAATCTGACTAAGGTGTTTGCAGTTATTAATTTTTTCTAATTCAACACTATCAATCTTTATTTTTCGTCTGAGAAAATCTTGTGAATATTACTGTATTTTTAGCATTTATTTTCAATCCTACTTTTTAACTTTCATTTAATAACTCTTGCAACATTTGTTAAAGCTCTGAGGCATTATTGCGAAAGCAACCAGTATCTACAAAATCTAGATGGTCTTAAATAATCTCCATTTACTTTCATTCTGTTAAATTTCCATTTTATTTCATAAAATACTTTTTGTAGAACTGCTTAGCACCTTGTCATTTATTTCTCTCAATATTAATCTTAATATTATTATATAATTGAATAATTGCTGTTGAATTTTGGTAAATATTGTCCAGAATATAATAGTAATCTGGATCTATATTTTGGTGATCCAAAGCTCTAATCAAGGTAGAATTGCTTATGGAATTAAACAGCTTTTTATATTCTCTAAATTCGAAGTATAAATGGCAATTCATATTTATTACTACTTTCCATAACTTCTCTCAATACTTGGATATAATCTACTGTGTTAAAATCATCCAGTTTGTTCTTTTGGTAGGTTGGCATCTAAAGTTTTCTATAGATGAGTTATAATTATTTTGGTAAAGATTTTGTATAGAACTGATAAATCTAAAATTTCTAATTTCTTTATAACCTTCCTTAAATATCAATATTACTATTGCATTCTTCCATTCATCTGGTATTTATTTATCATTAAGGTGTTTGCAAGAGTATTTCTATTTTTTCACATGCTTCTTTTAAAACATCAGTAATAATTTAATCATTTCCTGGAACATTTGATTGTATGCTTCACTTCTTCATTTAAAATGCTTGGCAATTCAGAAAGTGTAGAAATTATAGAAGATATTTTGTTTTCTTATTTTTTATAACTGTATAATTTTTGTAAAACTGCTATGCATTTTATAATAACATCTCTCTTTAGTAATAGTTACAATTTTTTTTCTTATTGCTGAAACAACCTACCTTCTAATATCAAGATGTTATTGTACACATTTGAAACTTATATAGCTTTTTTTGACAATTCACAAATATTTTTTTATATTTTTATTACCTTTTTTCATACCATTTGCAAAACTCTGATATTCAATTCTTTTTAACTGCTTTTTAAAAATATATATATATGTTTTTACATTGTCTTATCTCAATAGAAAATTTATTGGTAAATTGTTGCTATTTTTATACCAACTATCTTTCTTGCAATTCTCAATAGAGAATCAATATGTCTTCTTATTGATTTCAATGTTGTCTGAACTATCTTCAAAACCTATTAATATTTTTAAATCATTTGCAAGTTCCAATTTAAATTTATTGGAGTATTTCTGAAGTTTAGGTATAACAACTGTTAATATTATCTTAATAGTTTTCATCTTTTTAGTTTTCCATTAACATATATTTTATATATCATTAATTAATGAATACTTCCTGTATTGAATCTATTAACAATATTACCTTCATTTGGAACTTTCCATGTTTATTCGTATTTAATATTTGTCTAAAAAAAAAAAAACTCATACTATACTCTTTTTGTTTTTCTGCAAATTTCTTAAGTCTGTGTCCTCTTTTTTCTGCTATGTAAAGCACTTCTGAATTTTTCAATCATTTATTAATTCTAGCATTAATGTCTCCTCTCATGGCATTTTAAAAATATTGTTGGTCTAATAAAAAACTTTCTATACATCTATATAAAATTCTCTATGTCTTCATCACATTTACAACTTGTTGGGGGCATATTCCTGAATTATTTGCATTTGGTATCTTCCATTAAATTTGACTAATTTTTTCACTTTGTTTAATATCCCATCAATTTTTACATTGTTATTTTTTCGCTGCTTCTTTATAATGAATGCCACTTCACTTGTGTTTTCAATATTTTTTTGTATGTCTTTATAGTAAAGTAGATTGCTGACTTTATAAACCACATCTTTCTTCACCTTTCCTCACCACTCTAACTTTACAATTTCTAACAATGTATTATTTAGTATTAGACAGTTTTGAGCAATCTGTTTTTATTTGAAAGTGATCTGCAGTTGTAATTAATTAAATAAAAATTCATCAACAAATGGAAGTCTAGATCTGCATTTAGAAGATTTTTAAGCACTCTCTGCCTCTTGGCTGGAAACTTAACAGCCTCTTAGGAATAAGAGTCATAATTTAATTTTGTTTCTATAAGAAAGAAAAAAAGATCATTCATGCCCACGTGCTTCCAGCTGTCAAGAAAACCAATCTGATATTTCAATTAAGAATTATCAGCCAACTGAGAAGAAAGATATGGTGTTTCTTGATCTTAAACTCTCAGAGTTACAAAGCTGGTTTATGAAGAGCCATTTATGTTCATTTATTATATGAATAATCATTACAATAATCATTGTGCAATGGCAAGGTCATTTGGAGTGGATATTAGAAATTTGCCTTGTTTATTTTTTTCTAAGACCTTGAAATGGGAATTAAATGGTCTCTTTTCAGTTATCAGTAAACTTTTTTCTACAGCCTAATATTTTATACATTTATATTAGTAAAATTTTGAAATTATTATAGTACATGAATATAACAAGAGATTAAATATTTTTCACAATGAAAATGGATCAAAAGCTACTTAATATATATATATATAGCTAGAATGATTGGTTGCATTATAGTGGTAGTAAGGGATGGGTAGTGGGTCTGTGATGAAAATAGTTATCAGTAAAATTACTGAAGAACTATATAAAATATATATATTTTTTAATTTTACAATTATAGATTATAATTACATTCATATCGGCCTTTCAAGCCAAATTGTGCAAACGCTTTTGCAAGTGTTAAATAATAAATGAATACCCTCTGACCAAACAAGATATAGAATTTATGCAGGAATAAAAGGAATCCTCTTATTCCTACGACTCAAATATTTATATATGAGCAAATCTGAAGTACTGGCACAGAAGGTGTGACTATAGAACAGTCACTTTAAATTACTATATATAACGTATGAATGAATGACGCCGATGAAATTTACTAGAATTTAGATTTGCTCATATATAAATATTTGAGTCGTAGGAATAAGAGGATTCCTTTTATTCCTGCATAAATTCCATATCTTGTTTGGTCAGAGGGTATTCATTTATTATTTAACACTCGCAAAAGCGTTTGCACAATTTGGCTTGAAAGGCCGATATGAATGTAATTACAATTGTATACAGACGCTATAAAAATAAATGCTGATTTAATTATAGATTATGTATAATATGATATTGAAATGAAATTCACTTAATAATAAATAATAAATGTGTAACTCATTTTTATATATTGTAGCATTAGGAAAGGAGCATTCAGTGTGGGTGTCCACATGACAGCACCACAATTGTGACAGTGGGAATAGTATATATTTAGTTACAGGACAAAATATGTAACAATAAATAAATAATACTATTTATATTTTTATACTGGACTATTTCCATCGTCTAATATAAAGTATTAAATGTTTTTAGAAAAATTTAACTTTATTTAAATTTTATAGCGCACAGGTTAGTATATGGCCAAGGATTTCAAGAGGTATTATTGTCCTCTCTTCTTCACTTTTTGCTGGCTTGACCAGTGGTAGTACTAGCATGGGAATTGAATCTGGACCCTTAGATTCTTGGATATTGAATTTTAAGGTAACCCTAACTAACCGAACCATCCTTCCAAAGTTGGTTAGAGCATATACCTTAAAATTCAATATTCAAAAATCTAAGGGTCCAGGTTCAATTTCCATGCTAGTAATGGCATTGGTCATCCCAGCAACACCTGAAGAATAGAGGAGAATAATATCTCTTGAAATGTTGGGCATGTATACTAACTTGTGTGCTATTATTTACAGTAGAATGAAAATTTAAATAAAGTTAAATTTTTTTAAAGACATTCATTAATTTATATTAGATAATGGAAATAGTCTAATATATGAATTACAACTAAAAGAACATCACAAAATATTGAAACAGGAAGATTGCTCTGCAAGTCTTCGTTTCACCTTTCTCTTACATTTCACCTACCCTTATACCTAAATTCGAATCCCAAATCGTTCGTAGTGTGTCTGTACGGCCATTTATATACTAAAATCCCGCCTAAAATAAACCACGTAGGCAGTATTACTCGTGGAGTCCAATTTTCAACCCTTTATTTTAGTGATATATAAATGTCGAGTATGTGCATGTTTACATATTCATTTAAAAGGTTATATAGGTAAAACTACACACAGACTACGATGATAACTGTTAAATATTAATATCAATCATTGGAATTATATTATTGGATTGTGGTTGTTGAGTTCATTTATTTTAAAAATATTGTGTTGCAATATTTATTTTCTATTGTAGGTAAAATAATAATTATTAAAAGTAGTTTATAAACGGATTCATACAATTACAATCTAAATGTGAAATAATTTAATATTTTTCTAAAATTATAAAGTTCCCACCATTGAAGATTATATAAAATAAGGTTAGGTTGAGAATATAATAGATTTAAAGTAAAACATTTTGGATTATAAATTCACACTTCGTATGTCTACTTAGGAATTTCCAATTAGCAAAAGTCGTCAACAGAATGAAATAAATGTTTTAATCTTCTTTCAATCTGAGCATTTACTGGAATTTATAATTGTAAACTAAAAGAAAAAACCTTAAAATGGATTCCTTCTGATGTTCAGATAAGAAATAACTAATTGATAAGAATGCAAAAGGTTAAAGGTTTGTCATGCCCCAAGGCAGGTTCTTTTATAAGATAAACAGTATATATTGAATGTTTTTTCTTTTGTTTTAAGGAGAGGGAGGAAACAAAAGCTGATTCTGATTCTGATGTTTTTTTTCTGCTGTTTGATTTTGCGTTTTGATTTTATTTTCTGAGGTTATAATTTTTTATTCTGAGAATTCGGACGGTCTGAACTATTATTTTCGGAATGCTGATCCTGATGTTTTGCTGACCGACCATCCGTGACTTAAATAATCCACTTTCAAGAAAATGTACAAAATGCTGACCTATCATAGAACCACCAATATGACTGAGTAGAGTCGGCACCATGGCTATTTTCCTTTCGGAAATAGCTGGCCGCTGCCGATGTACCATCTGATGCATCACCAATATGCCTTAAGGAACTGCCTATGCTGCTGCAAACAGAGACTGAATTAACATGCTGCTAAATCTTATCCACTCCTGAAATGTGCTCCAGCTTCAACCCCCCAAGCAACTGAAAGGTAATAAAATTAACCCAAGAGCTCTTGTGACCTAAAACCCGCTATAGCAAAACAAACTCCCTTTTTCTCACCACACTTATTATCATGTATGTTTTAAAATGTATATTTAAATTTATTGCTCGATCTAAACCTTGGGTTAATATCAAATTTAAATTGTTTTATTTGCGTATTTTATGGGCTTGCATTGCATCGACCGAGCGAAGCAAATCTTAATTAATGATACTCCCCATTCCTTATAAAGAATGTAATTTTACGTTCATGAGTCCCTCCCTTAAATGAGATTTAGTAAGCCACTCGTTCGATGACTATTATTTTCTTTATAATACCTAGATTTGATTCATAATCTTCCAGGATGTATGCGAGGTGTGGGAATAACTATTGGCAGATGTGGGAGTGCGTGGGTCAATTACATTTTACTTAAAGTCTCGCACTCACACCGTCCTTTTAATGTTAAACCCCATTAGTTGTTTTAAGTATTTCTACTGTTATTCTGAGTTTGGGAGAGTGTAGACGCTTTTCATCAATGCAGTGAATTGCTTATGTGCCCAATCTTTCGTTATGTCTCCCCCTTTTTTTTTGAATCGATTATATATATATTTAATATCTTTTATTATAAATAATTCCAGTACTCTTATTCTTGGGCTTCGCATGTATTCAAGGTTTAACCTTTTAACCGCTAATTTTATCATTGGTTGTATCAGATAAAAATCAAATCTTTTAATTGGCCAACTCACAAACTGAAGACAAAGCCTATTGTTAAAACATATTCGCCTATAATATTAAATTCAACTCAGATACGTTTATAAAAAGTATATAATTAATTTTTCAGGTCATGAAAAAAACGAAAGTTCTTTCAAAAATAAATTGCTATTTATTTATTCTAAAATATTCAATATCGGCAACATAAAAGTTATAATGTAAACAAAAAGATCGACTTTTACGTTATAGAAAAGTAAATATTTCTTTTTACTACAACTTCAATATTTGGACTAAAATCTTCAATATTTTTGGAAAATAATTTTGTTTTTTTATTATTCTCTCTGAAAATTATGTTTAATTTCCATAAATATTATTTAATAATAATTTAAATCATATTCGAAATGAAAATCTCAGCGTTTTTCTTTATTTTCTTTGATCAGGCAGTTTCTTTGTTCTTTCCAGCCAATCAGAATGTCTTTTTCGGCTGAGAGCATGCTAAGAACCAATCACAAATAATGTTCCTTCTTTGTTTAGGTTTAAATGTGTTTTTTTTTATTTTTTACTTCTAAAATAAATCGGAAGATGTCACCATCGTACAGAACTTTTAAAAACGAATTCAATACGTATTTAACGAATATTTTCGTATAAAAACTGGCTGAGTTAGAGTGATTTCAGATGTCGACGAGGAGCCTCGTAAAAAAGTCTTTTGGTTAATAAGGCACATTCGTAAGTGATAATTGACCCAGGTGATAGATTAACGAGTAAAATGATTTAATCAATTGTAGTTAACCATTTGACGCCACTAATTAATAAATAAATAGGGCCAGAAATCATATTTAGCCACTTAATAAATCATGTTAATTTAATCAATTCTTTACGTTAGTGTTTGTTTTCTGATTCATCTCATTGTCTCGTATTGTCTGGGTTATACACGTATCTATTAAGACTTTTCAAACACTAGCTGTTCATTTATTTATAAATCTCACGTAGTCTCTTCTCTCTCTCTGACCACCGCGGCCTGAAAAGATGTTGCTATTGTGATGGCGGGTTCGGGCTCCATCGTATTTGGTTGCGCAGTCAATCTGCTATATTCGAATCCGCTATGACAGGCCCTGAACCCACTTGTGGTGCTGCTTGTCGAGTGTGGTGGAGAAACTGTGCAACTTGTTTATGAAATGTGCGAATTCTTACCGTTACATAGTAAATTTTTTTTGAGACTGGCGCCTTAACATGGAGCAACGAGATAAACACCCACATTCCCTGAGTAAATTTTTTTCTCACTGTTGATATATATTATATTAGACATGCAAATTCCTTATAGTTGATATTTATTAATATGTGCTTTACATCATATAAAATAATAGTGTAATTATTTAAATCTAAACCCCGTAATGTTTTTCCAAGTCTCGTGAGTAATTTTACTCTTAAAAAGGATTAATTGTATATATTTAAGACTTCCTTGAAAATGCAAAGATGTGTATATATGTTTGTTTGGCTCGGGCGTTTGGATATTAGTTAAAGATAGACAAACCGTTAAACTTGCTGTAGTGCGTTGCGAGCTGATCATGAGTTATTACTGAACAATTGAAAGTCACCCTATCATAATGTTTATTATTTAAGAATTTAAAATCACGCTATAAATATGGTGTTGAATATTCCAAATGAAGAGTGTGACAAAATATATGTTGTAAAAGTTTTTTTTTCTCTCTTGTCTTTTCCTCCGTGAAATAAGTTAGAGCTCGGATGCAATACAGTGAGAATACTTCCGTATGATATAGCCTAGACAAATAGGCGACCTTACAGTGTAATAAATATGCCCGTAGTGAAACGAAAGAAAATTTTTTTTTTGCAAGGCTAGATATAATTTATTTGAACTGATGACATGGCGCCCCGGGATAGTCTCTATAAATGAAACTATTTCTAAAATAAATTTTTGTCTTCAGTTTAAAAATTTTATTGATGTAAAGCTTAAATGTATATATTATTTTGAGAATCAAAATGCGTTATAAATGTGTTACCAGACAGTCAGACGTGAAGGGATCGGGAGATAAACAATTGTCCTAAAAATAAATGATCGTAAAAATATTTTGTTTTATATATTTGTATATATGATTTATATAGATGCGCGTTTGTTTTAAAAGAGGGAAAATAAGATAAATATGCCCGGATCTAGCGAACATTATATAGATAAGAGTAGGAGATTGGAGAAATTAGATTTAAGTAATAACAAAATACGCAGCATATTAAATATATTTTCTTTAGATATTAGTACTAAAATAAGAGTTAGTTTGCAGCAGATGGAAAACTTTATATGATATAAATATTATGACAGCAAAAGTTAGTTAAGGCATTGGTGATATAAGAAGCAGCAAATAGGCCAAAAGACCGGAAGGGAATAGCCGATTAGCCATTAGTATAGAAAAATAAAAAGTAAACTGCACAGAATCCTGAATCCAAATTAATATATATTTTGTAGTAAGTAATTTAGAATTGAATCGTAGAAACCATCATCAGTAGAGACAAAACAAATATGGAAGACCATCAATACGACCACGGACCAGATGTAAACTCAGCCGAAATTGTGGAATCTCCACCAGCAATAGTAAAGCCTGAACAGAGATCTGGAATCAGCAATTTTGAAATTGCGTACATAATAAACATGTGTAAGAAGAGTGAAGAACAAGCAAAGAGAAGGGAGGAGGAAGGACAAGGAAAGGACCAAGAATGCCAAAGATTTATTAAATATGCTTTAAAAGAAATACGAGATATAAAAAGGGAACAAGCAGCCCTTGCAATCCAGATAAGAACAGATGACACAGACCAAGATGCCAAGACCACCATCTGCAAAAGTGATGATTTCTCACCCACCCAGACCAGCAGCAATAGTACCATATATGCTGACATTAGCAATAGTTGCAAAATTATACCACTCGACATAGGTACTCAAACTCAACTAGCCAAAATGATAACCGTTAAAATCTTCTGCGGTGATATTGGAGAAAGTCCCCACCCGCATCTAAACAGTTTGAAGGATTTCTTTTACTTCTATAGAGCCAGCCCACATGAACAGATTACAATAGCCAGTCACCACTTACGTAGTTATGCAGAGGACTGGTGGACTATGTTAATGGCCAAACCCGAAGACTTTACAGCCTACACCAAAATCCTTTTAAAGTATTACTGGAGCGATGACCGGCAGAGTAAAATATTAAATGCAGTCAGCCAAGAACAATATGGGACCATAAAGGAAACTCACACTCAATTCTTTATACGGCAGACCAATCGTTTGAAAACATTAAATGCATTCGCATTTTCTGATGCCCATATCATCGGCACCATCCAACAGAATATGCCAATAGCCATCCAACAACTAATGACAGGGAGCAGAATTAGAAACGTGGAAGAGATGGCCAAATTCCTGACTACGTTGGAAGTCAGCCAATGGAACCGACACAAAAGGGACACCATAATCCCATGGCAAGCAGCCAAAGGCCCGCATGGTCAGCAGGTGCAAAATAAAATGAGAGATGGAAACCCCTCGGCCCATCCTCATCATTCTCACCAGCTTATGGGAAGGTCCCATCTAAGCAGTTGGAACCCGACCACAACGGTGATCCAAGAGAAAGACGCCCCATGGGGACTCCCCATTAGTCCGTGTCCAGTAGTAAACATTAAACTAGGAGCTACTGAGGTGGCCGCTCTCATTGACACTGGTAGCCAAGTTTCCTGTATTTCAAAGGGATGGGTGTTACACATGGAAAAATCTTGCAGTTGTCTACCCAGATTGCCATTTTGTCCCATGCAGATGAAACTGGCCGATGGAAGGAAAACCAAAACAGAAAATTATCAGGTGTGGTTGGAGATAACTCTTGGACAAACAACGGTTGAACATGTATTTCTCGTAATCAAAGGATTGATACATGATGTTATCATAGGAGCTGATTTCCTAAACCAGCACAAGTGTATCCTTGACTGTGGTGAAAATGTAATCACATTCCGGCAGGAGAAAATAAGCATGAACAAAATCAAGAGTTTACCTGAAATCCAAGTCCGATGCATGGAAACCAGCATAAGTGAAGATCTTATTAAGAATAAAATCCAGGAATCGCATCTAGAAAAAATGAAAGAGCAACCCAATTACACCGGCTTTTGATGGAAAATCAGCAGATATTCTCCCCGATCCCAGGAGAAATTAAAGATTATGTCCACCGGATCCGTGTCAAGGAAGAAACGCACTTTCAAACCCGCACATATCCCATCCCTTTTCAATATCAAGATGAAGTGAACATGCAAATCCAACAAATGATTGAGTGGGGTGTAATCGAAAAGGGAGCATCACCCTATAACAACCCATTAGTGGTTATTCGAAAGAAAAATGGATCTATAAGACTATGTCTCGATGCAAGGAAACTCAATAGTATCACTATACCGGAAAGGGATATTCCCCCCCCCAGTGCAGGATATTTTCATGAGGCTTTCGAATAAAACTATCTTTTCCACGCTAGATTTGACTGCCAGCTATTGGCAGATGGTCCTACACCCCCAAGACAGGAAGTACACAGCATTTCGCCATAATGGACAGACACACGTCTTCAAGAGAGTGCCATTCGGACTAATTAATAGTGGTGCCGGGTTAATGAGGTGTCTAGACCAGGTGCTGTCAGAAGATTTAAAAAAAAAATTGGTCTGCTATATTGACGATGTCGTCATTGCATCCCGGAGCACTCAAGAACATCTGGAACATTTGAAGCAATTCTTTACTGAATGTGCCCAAAAAAACATCACAGTAAACCTAGAAAAAAGCCATTTCGCCCTGAGAGAAATTACCTTTCTGGGACATATCGTCAATGGGCAGGGAATTCGTACCCACCCTGATAAAGTAGAAGCCATAGAGAACTTTCCGAGGCCAGCAAATAGAAAACAAGTGAGATCATTTTTGGGCCTTTGCAACTACTATCACAAGTTCTACCCAGGGTTTGCGGCGGACACCTCTTATTTATTGGAACTATTAAGGTTACACCATCGGTGGGAATGGAGCGTCCAGCATGAACAAGATTTTAAGAAGATCAAAAGGAATTTTCTCCAGACGGTGATGCTGTGCTATCCTGACTTTACCCACCCATTTTACCTCCAAACCGACAGCAGCAAGAAAGGCTTGGGTGTTGTGCTATTCCAAATTGATGAAGAAGGCAAGCATCGTGTCCTATATTTTAGTAGTCGCACCTTGAGAGGCGCAGAAAAGAATTACACTGTTACTGAACAAGAAGCCTTAGCGATTGTATGGGCCTGTAGCAAGTTCAAACAGATTTTGTTGGGCTCAGAAGTAATCATCATCACGGACCACCGGTGTTTGGAATTTCTAAATAAGAGCTATTTGACTAATGATCGTCTTGTGCGATGGAGTTTATCATTACAGAAGTTTCACTATAAGATCCTTTACTGCCCAGGGTCAGAGAATGTGGTAGCTGATGTATTGAGTCGCCACCCTGTAGAAGTTGAACCATGCAACCCACTGATAGAGGAGCAACCACTGATAATCATGGCTAACGTATTGGATCAGGACATTGAGCAGAAATTGAAAAACCTACAGTATTGGCAGGGAAAACAGCCCCAATACCACAACATAATGCAAGAGGTGGAACGACAAGGGAACCCCCTTCAAGGCTGTACTATGGGCAGAGGAACCAAGAAATACAAAATACAGAATGGACTCTTGCTACAGAATACTGAAAAGGGCGATCGATCCTGGAGAATTCTCATACCGCCCGAATTGAGGGATCCCTTGATAAATTACATGCATAGATTGGTGGGACATTATGGTCCGAGGAAAACCGAAGAAGCCCTGAGACGGCAATTTCATTGGCCGCAGATGTATTATGATATCCTCCAAATCCTCCAAATGTGTACTATTTGTGCGAGAAGCAAGCCTGCCAATAAAAATTTTAGTGGTGCTCCTGCCTCCATCATCCCAACAGGACCTAACAAGATATCAGCCATCGATCATTATGGGCCATTACCATCGTATCAGAAGTATAAATATCTTTTTGTCACTTATGACGTTTTTTCCAAATATGCTTGGGCGTACCCAGTCATAAGGGCAGATTCGAAAAGTGCCATTAGGGCATTACAGCAAAAACAGTTTGTAACCATTGGAAAGCCTGAAGTCATCCTATCCGACCATGGCTCAGCGTTTACCTCCCGAGTATGGCAGCACTGGATCAACGGGCAAGGCCTCAAACATGTCATGACATCCATTCGAAACCCCCAATCAAACCCCTGTGAGAGGGTCATGAGGGAAATCAACCGGCTTTTCTGGACTTATATCCATAATGACCACCGGGGATGGGTGAAACAGACTGTGAGCATTTTTCAATACATCAACGGAACTATAAACGAAGCGACTGGATTAACGCCAATCCGCCTCCATTTTGGTAAACCAGAACCGCCACTAATCAAAATACCCTTACCAATAGATGACCCGAAAGTCAACACTGAGGATGATCAACGGGCAGTTCGCCATCGTTTACAAGCCCGAGAGAAAAGAAGACAGTTAAAGGAGATTGGGTCGTACCAATTCCAAGTTGGGGATCAAGTTTGGGTGAGACTTCCAAAGCCCAGCAACCGAGATCTTGGGAAATACAAAAAATTTTTCCCACTATATCAGGGGCCATATGTAATAAAAGAAGCAAACAGACCAAATGCATATTTACTGGAAGATCAAGGAATTATCAAGGGAACGTACAATGCCAGAAGTTTGAAACCTGTTTATAACCGAGCCAACCATCACCCACCAGACCCAGGAGCATATTAAATGAAGAAACTCATGGACATGGACCTGAATTCGGATGTGACAAAGACAACAATGTTTTTTTTTCTCTCTGTAAGATTTAGAAGTTAGGTAGTTTCAATGTTATCCGTGCGTAAGTTAGTGATTAGTTTACCAAAATATTCGTTAGAGTTAAAACCCTAGTAAAAAAAAAAAAAAAATTGATCCGGGTATATATCTGTATATATTTGTATCTTTGAATTTATCCCCTCATTTAAAAAAAAAAAAAAAAGAAGAGAAAAACAAAGATGTATTGTTACCTTATATTTTTTTTTAGATTTCTGTTGGGCTGACTTGGCTAGTCAATATTATTTGTTTGTCAAAGAGATTCCTCGGTAGACCTTTATGTAAGACCTTTTTTTTTTTAAATTTTTTTTTCGTAACTAAGGGAATGTGAAACAGGAAGATTGCTCTGCAAGTCTTCGTTTCACCTTTCTCTTACATTTCACCTACCCTTATACCTAAATTCGAATCCCAAATCGTTCGTAGTGTGTCTGTACGGCCATTTATATACTAAAATCCCGCCTAAAATAAACCACGTAGGCATTATTACTCGTGGAGTCCAATTTTCAACCCTTTATTTTTATTGATATATAAATGTCGAGTATGTGCATGTTTACATATTCATTTAAAAGGTTATATAGGTAAAACTACACACAGACTACGATGATAACTGTTAAATATTAATATCAATCATTGGAATTATATTATTGGATTGTGGTTGTTGAGTTCATTTATTTTAAAAATATTGTGTTGCAATATTTATTTTCTATTGTAGGTAAAATAATAATTATTAAAAGTAGTTTATAAACGGATTCATGCAATTACAATCTAAATGTGAAATAATTTAATATTTTTCTAAAATTATAAAGTTCCCGCCATTGAAGATTATATAAATATAAAATAAGGCTAGGTTGAGAATATAATAGATTTAAAGTAAAACATTTTGGATTATAAATTCACACTTCGTATGTCTACTTAGGAATTTCCAATTAGCAAAAGTCTTCAACAGAATGAAATAAATGTTTTAATCTTCTTTCAATCTGAGCATTTACTGGAATTTATAATTGTAAACTAAAAGAAAAAACCTTAAAATGGATTCCTTCTGATGTTCAGATAAGAAATAACTAATTGATAAGAATGCAAAAGGTTAAAGGTTTGTCATGCCCCAAGGCAGGTTCTTTTATAAGATAAACAGTATATATTGAATGTTTTTCTTTTGTTTTGAGGAGAGGGAGGAAACAAAAGCTGATTCTGATTCTGATGCTGTTTTTCTGCTGTTTGATTTTGCGTTTTGATTTTATTTTCTGAGGTTATAATTTTTTTTATTCTGAGAATTCGGACGGTCTGAACTATTATTTTCGGAATGCTGATCCTGATGTTTTGCTGACCGACCATCCGTGACTTAAATAATCCGCTTTCAAGAAAATGTACAAAATGCTGACCTATCATAGAACCGCCAATATGACTGAGTAGAGTCGGCACCGTGGCTATTTTCCTTTCGGAAATAGCTGGCCGCTGCCGATGTACCATCTGACGCATCACCAATATGCCTTAAGGAACCGCCTATGCTGCTGCAAACAGAGACTGAATTAACATGCTGCTAAATCTTATCCACTCCTGAAATGTGCTCCAGCTTCAACCACCCAAGCAACTGAAAGGTAACAAAATTAACCCAAGAGCTCTTGTGATCTAAAACCCGCTATAGCAAAAACAAACTCCCTTTTTCTCGCCACACTTATTATCATGTATGTTTTAAAATGTATATTTAAATTTATTGCTCGATCTAAACCTTGGGTTAATATCAAATTTAAATTGTTTTATTTGCGTATTTTATGGGCTTGCATAGCATCGACCGAGCGAAGCAAATCTTAATTAATGATACTCCCCATTCCTTATAAAGAATGTAATTTTACGTTCATGAGTCCCTCCCTTAAATGAGATTTAGTAAGCCGCTCGTTCGATGACTATATTATTTTCTTTATAATACCTAGATTTGATTCATAATCTTCCAGGATGTATGCGAGGTGTGGGAATAACTATTGGCAGATGTGGGAGTGCGTGGGTTAATTACATTTTACTTAAAGTCTCGCACTCACACCGTCCTTTTAATGTTAAACCCCATTAGTTGTTTTAAGTATTTCTATTGTTATTCTGAGTTTGGGAGAGTGTAGACGCTTTTCATCAATGCAGTGAATTGCTTATGTGCCCAATCTTTCGTTATGTCTCCCCCTTTTTTTTTTTGAATCGATTATATATATATTTTAGTGTTGCTGGCAAGGGTATTCGATGTTGAGATCACTTTGTTCTTTAAAAGGGCTTTAAACGGCCAAGTCCGTTTCCCCTTTACTTCTTCCTGCGGTTTCCAGTCAATGTGTGTACCAGAGCGTCACACCTGGGGATGCTGACGCAGTTCTTCGCAGCCATATGCTAGCATACTCCGATCTTTAGGGCTACGGCCGAGACCAATGTGGGGTGCAACATATGCGTCTGATTTTATGATTTATTTCTTTATTGTCGTCACAAAGTTCCTGTAGTTTAAATGGACTACCACCCTCCATCGTTTCCTAAACCTTGCGAGTACCACTGAATCCCTTTTTAAGTACTTTAAGATAATATCATACTCACACATATATTTCCGCACTAAGCAAGTCGCTGCTGCCAAGCTCATTGGAGCCGCTCTGCATTTATTCTGAAGTCAGCCTTTATCGTAAAACTATTTAATATCTTTTATTATAAATAATTCCAGTACTCTTATTCTTGGGCTTCGCATGTATTCAAGGTTTAGTAAGGCACATTCGTAAGCGATAATTGACCCAGGTTATAGATTAACGAGTAAAATGATTTAATCAATTGTAGTTAACCATTTGACGCCACTATTTAATAAATAAATAGTGCCAGAAATCATATTTAGCCACTTAATAAATCATGTTAATTTAATCAATTCTTTACGTTAGTGTTTATTTTCTGATTCATCTCATTGTCTCGTATTGTCTGGGTTATACACGTATCTATTAAGACTTTCCAAACGCTAGCTGTTAATTTATTTATAAATCTCACGTAGTCTCTTCTCTCTCTCTGACCACCGCGGCCTGAAAAGATGTTGCTATTGTGATGGCGGGTTCGGGCTCCATCGTATTTGGTTGCGCAGTCAATCTGCTATATTCGAATCCGGTATGACAGGCCCTGAACCCACTTGTGGTGCTGCTTGTCGAGTGTGGTGGAGAAACTGTGCAACTTGTTTATGAAATGTGCGAATTCTTACCGTTACAATATCATCACAAACCTTCAGGAAAACACTGAATAATACTATTATCCCCATATTTGGGGAATCACCAAAATTGCATAAATGTATGAATAAATGAAAATTCATTATAATTCACCTCAAATTCCAACCAAATTCTAAATTATGAGTGTCATACAAGTCTGGATGAGTACTCATTACATATTAACCTTTTATGGTTAGCACACTGGAACTACAAATCATGAGACAAATATTTAATGTTATGCTGATGATAATAAATAGATCATAATAAAGTAATGTTTTTTTTTACTGGCACATTAACTATTTACAGATCATAATTTCCTAAGCTTTAAAATAAATTATTCAATTTTTTTTGTATTGCTAAAACCTATACTTATAAAAATGTACTCTAAAGTAAAGGTGAAATAAATAAATAAATATTGTAATTTAATTTACAATTAAACTCTGATTAAAATAATAAATAAAAAATTTGAAAAAAATAATTTGTATATATATTGTAACAGTAAGAATTGTCCCTCCATGTAGCAAAATCTAGAACACAGGCAAAATATACTAAAGCTGATCGAATCCGGATACTGGGATCCAGAATCCGACCAACATTCAATCCTTTCACCTCTGCTCAATGATGTAATACCCTATGGATGATATTTGTCAACGTACACAGATACCCAATTTACCCTCGGTCCGGCAGTCACCCCAGGTAGAACAAGAGACTCATAATTTAACTAATTTATCACTGATTTGGTCAGACATATACACATATGGCTAAGTAATTAATTATCAAACTTAACAGACTGATCTATATATATATGAAATGGTGTATTTGCAAATTAAATCTAGAGTTGGATAAAATGAACTCACGGACAATAAAATATGCAAACGAGTTATGATTTTAAATATTACCAAGTTAATAAAACATTAACAAATAATCAATCAAAACATACAAAATTATATGATGGGAAGGTGAGATATAATGCTCGCAGGCGTTAGGTAACTAATGAGATTAATGTTACCTATCTCATTATAAGTGTTTAATAAAGTGTAGTGCGGTATTGGATATTCATGCCTATATTAATTAATATGCCAAATTTCTAGCTCTTTTGTAGTCTGCTAGATCATGCGGAACTTTATAGCCAAAGTTATATAACTAACTATAATAGCGCTCCTATGGCGTCTATCTATATAAAGTTAAATCGAGCATGTAATTAGGCTCAGAGATACGCAGGTTAGCGTGTTAACCTAGATTAGGATATACTCTAATGCTAGATAAGCATTTAATATAAAAGGAGAGAAAACTGGCTTATGATAGGTTTACCTATATCCTCTATGGCACATATTAAAATATTAATTAAGCAAAAAGGTGCGAATGGGTCATTATTTATGGGCTTCAGTCTCAAAGACTCGGTTTGCCCTAAAACTGCTCAACTTGCCACGAATAAAAACATTAGTAGTTCAGGGAAGTCGGATAAGCATTATGAATCATCTAGGTCCTTGTGCCTTAGTTCTAAAAGTGTGCTTGAACCCGAACTAAAGTGGATGAGTGTGGCCTCCACCAGCACGTCATCAAGAATCATGCAGCAAGCAGATAAGTGTACATTGCATACTTTGTAAGGACACATCCACAACTTATACATATATATAATGCAAATGCGTAAAATTATATTACCGTGCCTTAAAATTAGATAGCGTCTATTTGCATATCCATACAATCCAGTTCTCAAATTTAGTATTTTAAATATACTATTTAGGGACTAAATTAATTAGTAACCTAGTTTAATATTATCACCTGCGTCTCAACATATATAAATCTAAGGAGGGCAAAGCATATTTGAGGGATAATTACGAATAAAACATTTAAATATGCTTTGAGAATATCGCTGTGGCTAGTTCCGATGATATACAAGTTATATATATAAATAGTTATAATCCATAACTAAAATTAAGCAAACTACATAAAATAACTAGACAACTGATTATTGTAATATTAATACCCAAAACTTAATCAGTAAAATAATAATATGATCTCAAAACAGCGAGTGAGAATGAAAATTAATAATTCAATTATCTAATATTTATTATAGCGAAGATTTGAAATTATCTTCGCAAATCAATAAGCTAAAATTATATTTATAAATACTTGCAGTTTCGAGTCATTTGGCACATCAAATACATATAATATTAAAATGATAAAATCATAGAATAAATCGAATAGATTTAGAAATAGGCATAAAAGGACCGCAGAAATTATACATTTAAAATAGATTATTAGAGTTTTACATTTTAAAAGAGAATTCAAGTTTTACGTTTTAAAAGAGAATTCAAGTTTCACAATCAGTCAAGATTTAGCATTTTACAATCAGGCAAGATTTAGCATTTAACAATCTTCTTTATAGATTTTAGTAAAGGTGTTTGGGAAAGGCAGATTTAATAAATAGCTAGCTTTTAAAAGAAAGAATTGAAAGTCACAGTTTATAAACAGAGCTCTGAGAGAAAATTTACCATTTAGTTGTTTCCATTGCTGTTAGTTTTGAAGCACTTGGGAGGATATTAGGATGACACTTTTGATGATGATGTAAAGTTAATAGAGATTTTCCACAGGCTACTTTTGCTTTGCTGATGTAGGCATTGACCACAGTTTCACACCAAATTCCCCCCCCCTGCAAAGGAGGGGGGGTTTTTGTTCTATTCGATCATTTTGAAGGTAAAACTGGCGTGGGTTCGGCTTACAGTTCACTTAATATATATATAATCTATTGGTAACAAAACTTTATGTATTTATACTTTTTAAACTCTGTCCACCTGTTAATTTTTATGAGCTTGAATGTAGCTGAAAATCCCATGTATTTATTTTAGCAAATCATATTTAATATTTATACCCGGTAGAAAAACTCATTTATTTATTTTAGAAAAACATTTTCAATTATAACAAGTAATTTAGATTTTGTTTTCCTGCCTATTTTGTTATTAACATTTTATATTTACTGAATCAAGTCCACGCCTATTTTAGGACCAATGCGTGACCTACTTCGACAATTGTTTACAAGATCAAATGTTAGTTACTTTCGTAATTAGTAGAAGACTAATTTTATAACCATACGTGGCAGAATAAATGCCGAATAACAGGAAATATACATACGCAATTTCAATAATACAATAATAAAGTTGCTAAATAATTTAACTAAAATATTTCTTAAACTAGAAATATTTATAAAATGAATATACTTATCTGTAATATATATCATTAACATAACAATAATTTAAACTAAAATATTTCTTAAATTAGAAATATTTATAAAATGAATACATATCTGTAATCTATACTTATACAATTAAACTACAGACATGCTGCTCGCATATATATATATATGTGTGTGTGTGTGTGTGTGATTCTGCATATATAGTAATTCAGATTATTTGAATGGGTACTCTGAAAGAGTTTAAACCTGGCATATAGATAGATATGTGGGTAAAATAAGTGAAACGGGCAGTTGGATGAAACTGACCATTTCAATATTATGTATGTCAGAATGATACACAAGTAAGTATAAAGTGATATATTCTATAATCCAATAAAACTAAGAAGTAAACTTAGTAAAATAGAAGCAAATCTTGTCTAATCATAAATTAAAAGTAGTAAAATGTTTCACCATCATAATCTTTTTTGGTCCAAACATAATTAATGCCATTCATTTTTTCAAGTAATTGAAATCTCAAACAAAGTAAAGAAATGCATGATCAGTGCCTTTGAAACTAATTTAAATATCCACATAATTGGTAAGCATTACGTACTTGAGGTTTTGCTATAAAAGTGAAATATAGTCAAGTGTTGGTAGCCGAGAGGTCAGCACAGCCGCCTTGCAAGCAGTTGCTTGCAGACAGTTGTTGCAGGTTCGCTTCCTGGCCAATGCTTTGACATATGGAAAAAAAAAGTGAAATATAAAGATAATATAATTTAACATATAATAAATCTTTGATTTATAAAATTATTAAAGTTTATTTAAATACTTTTAAATAAATTTGTTACCATTTTATTAATATGACCAGTGAAAATAAAAAAACAAAAAATATCAAGTAGTAGAGAATTCCAACATTGGTGGACTGAAGGGTATGAAAAGATTAACAAAGGCAAGGAGGCAGTATGTGTTTATATTCCGGAATTGTCATATTGAGAACACCATCAGTTAAATGGCATTATGAGACCAATCATAAATCGCTTCTTGATAAAAGTAAAGACAAACAAAAATAATATATTGCCCAAACACTTATAAATATAAATAATATTCAATTAACATCTTTAATGAAATGTATGGAAAATCATTCAAATATAACTGCTGCTAGTTTTTTTGTCTCAAATGTAATTGTCTCAAATGTAATTGCCAAACATGGGAAACCTTTTAATGATGGTGAATATATGAAAGAAGCATGGATCAAATGCATACCAGTTCTTTTTGAAAGTTTTGAAAACAAAGAAAAAATTATTCAGAGAATAAAAGATTTAACATTGGCTAAAAATACGCTTAAAGAAAGAATCCTGCAAAAGGTCAACAACACAACTTACCAACAAAAAAGAGAGATAAAATCTTTTAGATTAATTTCACTCTGCCTTGATGAAAGTATGGACACAAATGGATCATTTTTGGGAGCTATTTTTATTTATTATTGTATTGGGAATAATGTCAAAGAAGAATTGATAAGTTTAATCTCATTAGTAACAACAGCTAAAGGAATAGATATTTGCAATGAAGTTTTAAATGAACTCTCTGAAAAAGAAATAGATAATGGCAAAATTGTATCAGTAACTACAGATGGTATTTGAAGTATGACTGAGGGGGAAAAAAAAGCTTTTTTCAGTTTATTTGCCAACTGTATCTGCATGAGACATTTAATTTTGGATTTTAAGCCATTGAATGATATGAATGTTGTGACTAAATTAATTAATTTTATATCTGCACAATCTAAATAAATGAAAAATTTTAAAGTTATTGAGTGAGGTGAAGTCAGTATATAGTAGTTTACTTATATACAACAACATCCAATGGTTAAGTTGAAAAGTTCTTCAAAGCTTTGTTGAGTGTTTAGATGAAATTAGACTTGTTTTACATAACAAGAAAATAATTGAAAAATATAATGGTCTTGCATTGGTGGTCGAGAGGTCAGCGCGACTGCCTTGCACTTGCAGGAATTTGCCCGGGTTGCGGGTTCGCCTCCCGGCCGATGCTATGACACTTAAAATATATATATATATAATGAATTAATGAATATTGAATGACTTTCGTAATTAAAGATTTTTACTGATATATGTTCACATTTAAATGCAAGCTTATAATAAGATAATTGTTTTCATGTTTGATTTGATCAAAGCATTTGAAGCTAAATTATACATTTTCAACTGAGATGTTATTTTGTACACTTACAAATATTTTTTATATATACATTTTTTTTTTTTTACTGATTTAGATTCTCATGAGAAACGAGATCAAGTAAAATTGACATAAGAGTTTTGTGCTGTTATTTCAATCGATAACTGACAATTTTTTTTAAAGATTTACATAGATAACGCGCACAAGCATAAAAATTTATTTTCTACCCAAACATGATATCAGCTGGATGGTCTCATTTTTGAATTTTCCAATGGCTTAATTTGGAAGATATGGAAATACAATTAGTTGATTTTCAATTCAGTTTTATAAGGAAATAAAATTTTGTTGATTTAAGAAATGAATTAGAAACAATGGAAAATGATCGATCATTGGGCGTATTTAAAAAAAATGCTGATAGCATGCTATTCCTGAAACATTTAATTATTTAAAAACATTAGTAATGACTATATTATCAATTTTCTCCTTTACATATGCATGTGAGTCATTGTTTTCTGAAATGAATTTAATTAATAGAATGACAGATGAATCTAGTTGACATGATCATTATTAAAAATGACAAAATATGAACCAGACATAAAACCTTAGATATACAATGTACAGCAACAAAAATCTCATTAAATAATATTGATTTGTTTAATTTTCAAAATTTTGTTTTAAATTTCCATTAATTTTTTTACTATTTTTATTCAACCCATGCTGTTCTAAATAAATATTATTCACTTATATCATATTCTTATTTTTTCCCAAAAACTTTATTTCCATATTAACTAATAAACATTTATGAATTTATTTATGATGTTGGAGAACATTAGTTTTAACAATTATATACTTTTTTTATATTGTAAAACATACATGAATAAAATGCAAAAGAATTAAAATGAGAACACATCAATGCAACTTAAATCCTACACTGCCAGCCATTGAAACCTATAATCCAAGGATAGTCCCTACCATTTTAGAAGCTGTAAGGGATAGACCCTCCCCTCAAACTGCTCCCACTAACAAAGCTCTAACTAACATTATACATACCCCATCTCACTCCATGAAAGCACTGAATGACAACTCAGTGATTACCACTTTAGAAGAGGGACCTCAACCTATGAAGAGAAAGACAAAAAAACCTAACAAAAATCGCAAACCAAGACCTGACAAAATTTCGTTCCAATGATAAAAGCAATCATGTGATTAGTTCTTGGTACACTGAGTCTCCAGTTTCACAAAAATCTAGGAAAAAAATTAAAACCTAATTTCCGGACAAATCAGAGAAATAATTGAACCTTACCAAAAAAAGGACATTGGCAAATCTGCACAGTCCCATAATTCAACTGATGGTGATATTTTACAACCATCAACAGATGTTGAATGTGCTGGTTCCAGAATGACTCCATCAATGGCTCACAATGCTAAACATAAAAAAACCCTACAATCCAGCCTTTCTCCTAACTTGGACAACTCAGAGTTTAGTGACTGCAAATCCCACTGAAACATATACCATCCCCCGAATACCCTTTCCTACCTTCTAAACTAATCTGTTTTGGCCTCCACTCCATTTGACTGAATCAATTCATGAGGTTGAGAGTAACTGGGATCAACATCAGAGGCTTGAACTCCCTACACAAAGTTCATGCATTGATCATAACTGGTTTAGGCAGTTCTCCACCTTCCCCATATTGTGGGTCTCTTTGAAACCAAACTGCAGCAGTCTTCAAATTCCATCATCCTGAACCACATTAGGAAACTTGGTTGCTTTCACCATTCAATCTTTCCTACTCCAGCTGCTGGTGTTGCGATTCTAGTATTCAACAATATCCCATTTGAATCTTTCAAAATAAGTTATATAAACCAACATATAATCATCACTACCTTATTCCATAGAGCCTTTATCCTGAATATAATCTATATATACTTCTACAAAAATGAATTGTTCATTCATCAATTAATTCAGCAAATTAATATCACCCTTGCCTCAAACCCCTCCCCAACCAAATTCCTGGGAGATTTCAACACTTCTTACAAGGAATTTGCCACCAAATATATCCATAATCTAAACATGAATTTCATATGTAGTGAAGGCTTCTTCTTGCCAGATGCCTTTTCCTTTTATACTAGAAGATATACCTCTCTCATGGACCTAGAAGATAGACCTCTCTCATGGACCCTCTCTACTATATCCCAGCCCTTTCATTTCATTATTGATTCCTCTCTTCAACCATTTCCTTCTCAGATTACCTCACTTTATCCCTCAATATTTCCCTGGACCTCAATTCACATTCTATTCCAAATCTAAACTCTACTACTAGAATCCCACTTAAATCTTTCCCTGAAGCAATCCTTTCTGAGGCATATATCCACAAGTTAAAAATTCTTACTCTACCACTGACAGATGCCTGGTTCACCTTCATCTAAATTTTAATAATCATCTCATATTATACATCCACATAACAAATGACATTGAAAGCTCCTAAAGGATCTTGAAACAATTAACATCCTCAAAAATCTATCTCTAAGTTTAATTCCCATTGATTCCATCTTAAACCTAAAATCTCAGTATAAAAGCAAACAGCGTATTCTTGCAGAATATCTATCCATCAAAAAATCTAAGATCTACTTGAGCCACCCCCATAATTGGTCCAGAGGCTACATAAGGTGGGCCCTGGGCCATAGAGATAAGCAAGCCATTCCATCATTTCCATCATTGTAAGGGGCACGATCTATACCTGATCAAACAGGATTCAAGAGATTTTTAGCATTTCAGGGATAAGCTCTCCACCTTTCTGCCAGAACTCAGACAAGATGCTCCAATTGATGCATCAAACACAGACCATGGTATAACTGAGAGGAATATTCTTGCAAAATTAAGCTCCATGCCTAATAAAACCCATTTGGGTCTGCATGCAATTTCATGCTTCCTCCTATTACATTTAGCCAACTTCTTCATACCAATCATATATAATCTAATCAACCATATTTTTTCTGATATCTGAGACATCAGTGGTCTCTACCCTATAGCGATGGTGCCTTTCCTCAAGTGCAATATCATTCCTTCATTGCTGGAGAACCTTAGGCCCATCTCTATACCCCAGTGATGGTCAAAGTTATCAAATCAGTCTGCCCAATATATCCCCAATATCAATTTTGTGAAAAAGGACAAATCCACTGCAGATGCTATTAATCTTTTTTTAAATTGTCATTAATCATACTAGGAAAGCCAGACTGTCGAGACCAATGGTAATCTAACTCTACATAACTGCAGCCTTCGATTCCATCCAGCTTTAGTATCTCGTGTTCTAACTTGGCAAGCATGATATTTCCCTCGCAATCATTAACATCATCAAAAACCTCTGTAATCAAGAAAGAAGAATTTCCCTCAAATGGGAAACTATCCTCCCATTTACAACTATGGCATCCATCCCTCAGGGCTCCTTACTTAGTGCCCTGTTTTTTATTACCTACCTTAATCCCTTGTTTCTTCAAAATCAAGAAATCTCTTCCTGGCATCTACATCCCAATATAAAAAAAAACATTTATTTCCCACATCACCTTGGCCATGTTTCTCCCTTCAAGAAACCTAATTCCTCAGCTCTTAATTCTTTCAGATCAATCTGTCCTAGAATTTAATATGACCAAGTCCTCTGCCTGGAAATTAGCCTCAGTTAACATCATTGCCTTTTCATTCTCATCAAAACCTCAAAATTTCTTAGGTTATCCAATATTTAAATCATCCACTGCCATGAGAAGAATGATCCAAGATAAACTGCTCCAATCCTCACATAAAATTATCTCCGTCCTTTCCAAGTAATATATGTCCATGTTTGCCAAGTCCTTCCTCATCAATATCCTTGTTTTGCATAACAAGTCCTTCCTCATCAATATCCTTATTTTGCATAAAATATCATTCTTTACCCCTATTATTGTTTCACCAAAGCATTCATTAGAAAGATTCATTGAATGTGTACCAATCTGATCCAGGGAGGAAGGGTTGCAACAATTAGCTTGAGAAACCTCAAAAAAACAAATTTAATGGTCTTGCCCTTCATTCCATAGACACCTTTCAATTCCAATGTACCTACAACACCATCTATGGAATTTTCTTACAATAATCTAATGTCCTACCTTTTACCAAAACTCTCCCTACTGACAACCCCCCCTCCCTCAAACTCCTGCTAGTTATCATCTTTCATATCCCATATCAAAAAGTTTACATCCATCCGTAATAAACCTTTCTTGCAGAAAATTATTGTTTAGGTAGCCTACCATATTATAAACCTTGATGTTTCTGCTGGCCCCATCGTCCTAAAGATTAACAACAATTTTCTAGTCAAAAAAATTCAGACGATGGTTCCTTGAACCCAAAATCTTTGACTTTCTGCTAAAAGTCAATCTTAATGCACTTCCTACAAATCATTTCCTTGTACACCATCGAGGGTTCTCAGGCATTAATTCAATTTGCTCTTTATGTTTCAGAGAGGATAAAACCTCTATCCACCTTCTTTGTCACTGCCCTCCCTACAAACAGCTCTTTGCAGTCTCCATTTCAAGAAATAAAAATCCTACTCTCTTATTGCTTATTGATAGCATTCTTCATGGTACCTTCACCAAGATCCGCTCAATAACTTTCATCCTTTTCTCATTATGGTTTACCCGATGTCCGCTGATTTTCAATCTGTATCCAGAGATCTCACTGGTCATATTCATTAATAAACTCAAAAAAATTCAACAGAGGGACCAGAACCTTTTCCTTCCCTACATATTTGAAGCCACATGGCAAGAAATTCCCATACCTCCTTAAAGTTCCCTACTTTTATGCAAGATGACTTTTCTTACATCCAAAAATAACACCTATAATGGGCTTGCTGCTATCTCGGACTCACAGTGACTTTTTGTTCTTTCCCAAATTACTTATAAAATGCAGCCTATCTCAATGAGGGAAATATCTCCTGTGGAACTCGTGTTGCAAAGTAAACCTGCCCCTCCAGGACAAGGACTTTCAGAATTTCACTCCTTGTAAATCGCTGAAGTGTAGCCTAAGGTTCTGACATCAAAAAAACATTCCCATTTTCTTTGTAAATAGAACATTCAAACCTTGTTCAGTTTTTTATCAATTGGCAGAATGTGTAATTCCTGCTTTTCATTGTAAAGTACACTAATCCAAATTTCATTGATCTCACCTTCTGATTGTATTATCTGTTTACTTGTATTCACAGTTCCATAATAAAATTTCTATATTTATAAAAAAAAAATACTGAATAAAAATATTCAACCGTATAATATATCCACACTACACTCCGTAGACAGTTCTCCTCTTATCATCACATCTGAAGGCATTATTCCACAATGTTTCTTTTGCAAATCCAGAGAACATTTTCATCAAAACAAGCTAAAATTTATATTTGTTTGGAGTGTGGTTTTAAAAATATAGGATCCATCAGTGCTCAAAGAATATAATATTACAATAAGGAAGAGTTACAAATAACCTTAAATACAACATCCCCGGATAATCCATTATTGAATAAGGACAGTAACATTGAACATGGTACAACCAGTTTCATATCAGTTGAAATAATAACATTAATAAACACACCAATGGAAAATTTTTCTGTTACTCCTGTTATTTAAAAAGATATGTCTATAACTGAATCTCAGATAACCCACTAAGTATTAATATGTTTGATACTGATGGAGAAAGAAGTAAATTTTTAAAAGTTTGGGTGGGGATGGGGAATAAAAGCAAAAAAAACTTGACAAAAACAATTTAAAAATAGCACAACAAATCCCAGAGGAAAATAACATATAATAAGCAAAATTCAGACTCATTATTGCATACTATCAAAAAACCAAGTTTACTAATTTAACAGTGGAAAACCCTACATTTTCTATAGTAGAAATAGGAAACCATCACATCTTAAAAACAATCCTCTACCACAATAGAAAATGATACCAAAAAAAAAGTATTAAGAAAGAAAAAAATCAAATATTCCATTAGAACCCACTGTATCACACAAAAAAACACATTCCCTTCTCATCCCTTTTTCCTAGTAACAAAATCAATCACTCCAAACATTATAATGGTATAGCAAAATTAATATCAAAACAATATGAAAACAATTGACTGGAAAAACCCAAAAACATTTTTATTCTGTTATTGCAAGCAAAAATAGTTAAGTCACTGTGATTTATTGTTACTATCAAAATGATTAAATTAAAAAATATAAATTTAATTATTGTTTTAATATTTAAATATAGTATAAAACATATAACAGATAACACTGTCTTATTTTTAATGAATACTACACAGATTAATGTAAGGTGCATTAACTCACCCCAATATTTATTTGCCCTCAGCAACTGACACACACAGTTCAACTCAGTTATAACTCTCTTGGCTGAAACAAAATATTCATCACATTCAAAAATTAACATATAGAGATATCTTAATAAATTTGGATTATTTAAGTTATCATAGTCTAATGTAGCTGCAGCTGGAGTAGGAATGATGATTATACACCACAAATAGTAATACACTATCATACTTTCCTCACAGTAAACATAATCACAGTATACCTTTACAACAAAAGGGAATTATTATTGAGATTAATAAGGCAGATACATTTTATTTCTACCCTCCATCTTATAATTTTAATTGGTGGTTTCAACATGCCATATTCAACTTTTGTGAAGAAATGACTCCATTGGATTAATGCCAGACTCATGAATGCAGAAGGATTCTTTTCTGCAAACTTCTTTTCTTTCTATGCCAAAAAACACTTCACACTAATAGATCTTTTCTATTCTCATGACCTTTTTTTTTTTTATTAATCTAACATTAATACCTGAAAACTTTTCAGACCATCTAGTACTAGCAATTAAAATTGAGTTAAACTTGCAAAGTCATCCAGCATTTAGACTTAACAACATTATTAGATTACTTCTAAAATCCATGACACCTGAAGCTGTCCTTTCAGAATTTTATATTTATTTTTCAAAAATAAACATTATGGGATTAAACCCTGTAGAATTATGATTCACATTTATAAACATCAACTCTATCATAAATTTTTATATTAGAAAAAATAAACCCCAACTAGATTGGTAAAGGAATTGGATACAATATACCTTCATCAAAAAAAATTATTTCCCCTTCATCAACATCAATTTCTTTAATCATAACTCACACTCAACAAATCTTGGCTAATTATTTATTAGAAAGTCAAAAAAAATATGGCAATCTCCATAATTGGTCAAAAGGATATATACAATGGCCCCTTAGTTATAAACCAAAAGCAACAATACCATCATCCATTTTAAAACATTCAAGTGTGATAACTGGAGAAAACATGCTTATTCCTATCCCAAATTTGCCCCTTTCTTATTTGCATGTTATGACGAACATCATGGAATTATAAATCTGATATTGCCCTCAAGTTAAGCAGCATTCCTGATAATACTCATCCAGGATCTCATGCAATACCCAAAGTCCTGCTTAACCATCTCAAGCACTTCATAATTCCAGTAATTTACAATTTAATTAATCATTTGTCCAAACAAATCCACATAATTCCAGAAGTTTATCATATCTCTATCATTCTTTTGCTTTAAAAAAATATTATTCCTTCCCCTTGCACAATCTTAGACCCATATCCATGACTCTACTCCTTAATAGAATAGTTGATTTCTTATTAAAGATAAAATCCAACCATTCATTCTTCTTTCATTATCAAAATTTCAGTTTGCAAAAAGAGATTTGGCTACTTCATCAGCACCTATTCTGTTTAAAGTAATAATAGACCATCCTTGGCAATATAGAAAAACAGGGCTCATTGCAGTGCATTTAGATATGAGGTCTGCATTTGACTCAGTTCCTATATATAAACTACTACAACTACTTCTGGAATATAATATACCAATATCATACTTCTACATGCTGGAAAATCTACATATAAATAGAGAAGTTTGCATAACTCTCAATACTCCCTGGATTTTGTCCACTTAATTCTATTTCTCAAGGCTCTCCTCTTAGCTCTCTTCTCTTCATAACTTATATCAACCCCCTTCTTTTGGAAATAAAAAGCAAAATTCCAGGAATACATATTCCTATAATTAACCAAACCATTAATCACATCTTCTATATGGATGACTTAGTTATTTTTCTCTCACAAAAAAAAACTCCTTCCCTTACTTGATACTGTACTTAATAATTATACTAATAATTTTTCAATCCATTTTAATAAAAACAAATCTTCTATTTAGAATATTCTTGCAGGTAAAAACAATTTTTCTTCTACATCTTATAAATTTTTACATTTTCCAATGCACCTCTCATATAATGCAATGAAAACTGCTTTTCAAAATTAGCTATTGTTTCAGTAGAAAGCATCATCAATGCATTATCTAAAGCATACCTTTCAATATGTGCTAAGGCATCACTACTCAATATTTTAATATTTCCTAAAATTAATTATTTCTTACTCATTATTAAATTTACTTTTTCATTAATACAGTGGTGGGCAATTGTTTTGGCTTGGGGGCCACAGAGGTTGGTGGAGGGCCACATCAGGGGCCATTTTGTGGAATTGAAGGTTAGCGGAGGGCCGCACCTTTTTTTCATGACACAATAAACATACTGCTTTAGTCCCTGTATTACCAAAGAAATATTTGTTTGTCCATTCTTCATTAAACACATGACATTCACCGATTTTACATTTTTTCGCAGGGTTCATGGTTTCACTAAAGTTGGAAATGTATATATTTGCTAATGTAAAGACAAAATTGAAATTAACCAGATCAACTGGAAAAAAGCACTGCACATTGTATCTACACTGCGCATGTGTATTGACGTGACCATCCTAGAGGAAAATACGAGATGAATCTTCGGTTGTGAACGGGAAGGAAACCTCAGTTCAAGGTGGATTTTTCTGATTGTTTTGGCTTGGCCACATAAAAACTTTTAGCCAGCCGCATGTGACCTCGGGCCGCTATTTTCCCACCCCTGATATATCACATGACTTAACTTGATATTAGCTATTTGCACTCATTATTTTATTATAGTATATCAAATAATAGTCAATCTTTCTTGTTATGTAGTAACAAATACATTATGAAAAAGTACAGATATTGGCACCTGGAATCCAAATATTTGGACTAAGAAATAAATTTCAAAGCCCTTCCTACTAATTATTTTCTCTTCTTTGGGTGAGCAGGTCAAAGTATAGATCCATTATGTGTTCTCTCTCATAGAAATGAAGAAACATTAGAACACTTTCTTATGGATTGTTCCTCACTTCTTCCTTATTGTACCCCTATCACTAACACAACTCATTTCAAACTCACTAACAATCAACAATTTCATAAAAAATATACAAAGTGGTTTTTTTTCCAACATAAGAATTACTACATTCTTTTCACACTCTGGTTTGTAAGATGTTATCTAAGCTTTAATCCCACATCTCACAATACTAAATCACGCTTTCTTAAAAATTAAATAACATCAAGACCAGAGATCAAACCCATGCACCAGCTGACATTTTTGCAGCTATATGGAATCTGATTTCCTTAACAAAAACCCAATGACTTGGCTATTGAATATACTAATTAATATGCATTGGATATATATTGATTATTGCTCAACATCTATCTTATATGAATATCTTTTGTTTATTTTCTTGAAATCTCTTTTGTTTTCAATAAGACTTGTAAATAATCTCCAATGTATATAGCAAACCTAATAAAGTTAATTTAAAACTAAATTGTATAGTCCATTTTATCAGATGTGATGTTTTTCTTTTTTCAGGCTGTTTCCGGTCTCTGATAAGCTCCCAATGACATTATTTATTGATTTAAAAATAATCACTATTGGATTAGTGTCTAGTATTGTTTTTAACATACAATGATTGTGAAATGAACTATTAAGCAAGAAAGAGAGAGATAATATAAAATTAATCCACTATTTCATTAATAATTGATTCAGTTCCTTAGAAATGTGGTCAATGAGAGAAATAAATATCTTGCTTTTCCTATTGTTTCGCCTTCCATTTTGCTCATATGCTCCAAAATAATAAATAAATAAAAAAGTTTTTGTTTATTATTATAAGCTTTTTATTATAAATTTTTTGTTACCAACCTTTTCAAAAGTTTAGATTGTTCTCCCCGTATTTCTTTCTCACTATCTCATTTTCAAACAATTACATTCAAAAAAAAAATAATTTTTTATATTCCAGTGTTCCACTGCATTCTGTTAAATTAAAACAATTATAATAAATTATTACATATATTCTATATATTACATATAGAGATCAAGCCCCTCATGTGGTCTATAAAATGGCATGCCCCCAATTAGGCAGCCATGCATCATATTATGATGAGACTCAGGCTAACCTGAACACAAGAATTTATCAACATAGGTATGTCTACAATAGGGTCAAAAATAAAAATGAAGGATCATCAGTACTCTGGGACCACCAAGCAGCTATAGGCCATGTATTTGAGCCTAGTTCTGCCCAAATAATTTGTACAGAAAAAAATGATGCCAAAAGAAAAGTTAAAGAAGCTTTCTATATAGCAAATGATATTAATGCCATTAATAGAAGAGAGGCATGTTTTGCTCTCTCTAAACAATGGACTAATTAAAAATTCAAACACATTTGCATAATCATAACAATCGTTAGTTACAAAGCTATGAGTATGAGATTCAAACATGAAATCTCGAAAGCGCTTAGCAATGCTATTATAAATTAGAGTAAAATTATAGCTTCACTATTTAATGCGAAAAAAAAAAAAGTCGCATACTTATAATTACAATTTTACTAGTGAAGAGAAAAACAATTTATTAAATAAACAAAATAAAATTAACAAAATTTTACACATTAATATTTTTTATTTTAAAATATTTTAATATTTATTATCAAAATTAATACTTTTTAAAAATAATAATAAAAGAAATGAGTATATGGGTTTGTGTGTATTTGTTTACATTTATTTCACATGTACATAATTCCACACTTTTTATGACCAGGTTACCTATCCATAACTAAAATAAAATTATTGTTTGTTTTTATTATTATATTATTATTCTCCTCTTTAATAAACTGTCATTATAATCTAGCTGCCACAATATATATGATGATAGTTTAAGTAATTAATTTAAATGACTCAAAATCTAAAAAAAAAAAAAAAAATTTAAATCTATGTTGATTGCAATTACAAGTTAATATAAGCAGTGTAATATTTAATAAACTAATTGAGTCTAAAGATATTATTGTAATTAAAAGTTAAATTAAGAAAATTAAATTTTATATTTATTTAAATTGGATTATTTATCATTAACAATAAGCAGATGTCATTGAATGCCTAAATCAGTGGTAGGTAATTTGACTTTTATTAGCATAAGTTTGTTGATGCTGTTAACAATTTAATTTTAGTTTTCATTATGAGCCAGAAAATTGTATGAAAAGACTAAACCAATGATTTATGAAATTTTATACTTTTTATTAGTTTAAATTGTTCATGCTTTTAAAAGGGTCACTTTTAATTTTCAGTATAAGCCTGAAAACAAAAGTAGTACTGTCAATAAATAAATAATTTTTCAAATGAAAGAGCTCAAGTTCTGAATGTGAAATGGCGAAATCAAATGATTTGAGAATTTTTATTAGAAAAAGTTTTATGCTTTTTAAAATTCGATTTAGATTTCTCTGTAAAAACCAAAATACTATATACTGTTTAAATTTTAAATATATTTAGCAATTAATTTGTACATACTTTTTCAATTATGTTTTTCCCCCAGCTTAAATGTATATATTGGATAACATTCTTGCTCTAGACTGAAGATCTGGAATGGATTACTACTAAATATTTTAATGAATTGTAAAATGACAAAATGGAATCAATTATTTTTATTCTACAATAATTAAATGATTTCTTCTTCTTCTTCTTTTTTTTGGAAAAATACAAAAGATTTTTTCTTTTAAGAAAAAGAAGGAAAAAATTAGTTTGAATAAGTTAATGTTAAATGTCTACCTCCCCCCCCCTTTCCCCTTCATTACGTTAAAAACGCAGACCTTGAAGAAAACTAAAAGTTTACTTTTATATTATTCAACCTAATATGATTAATAACATTAAAAAAATATTCGTTATTGTTAAATCATATAATAAAGAAAAAGTATAAGAAAAGAAATATATATATATAAATAATTTTTTTTTTCGTAGTTTCAAATTTTCATTCTTTTGTAAGAAGATAAGTCATGCTTAAATTTATGCAATTGATTAATGAGGAATTAAATAATAGTGATTTAGCTTTACTTTATATTTAAACCAAGAGACCAAGATTCTCCAATTTTCAAAAATTCTTTTACATATTTTTTCAGTGCCATAAAAGATTATTAACTATTTTAATAAATTAACTTTTCTAACTATTAATTTTACAAATCAGAAGAAGCTAATATGTTGATTATCTTTCTAGAGATCGAACTGAATTGAGAAGTTTACATTTTGTTTATAACAATATTTATAATTCCAAACTCATCGTAAATATTTATTTTGTTATCTTCCATTTAAAGAAACTATGCAATCGTCTTATCTATTTTGAGAAAATAAAAGTTTTCATAAAGGCTAACATGATTTGCCAATAATTTTGCAGCCAAACTTTGACATAGTTTAATAATCCGCAATCTGTTTTACTTTTAAATGAAAAAGAAATATATATAAATAAGTAAATGATGTGTTTATCATATTATATACTGGTATGTCATGTTCATTAACCCTATCCTGGAAGATTAAATAGAACTAAATCAAGCATTAAAATGTATACTTAATTTTATTATATATGTTGTCTTCAATTTAAATAGAATTTGTAACGATATGAAATAATTTTCTGTTAGAATTTCTAATTGAAATCTTTTAAGATTATTAAAATAATAAAAGTTTTAAATGCTATAACATTAGTATCATATTGAAAAATAGAACCGAACAATCTATATCTGAGTCTCCTGAAACATTGCAAAAAGTTTTTTTTTCACCACATGGATAATTCTTAAAATAAACATTATTACTTATATAAAAGAAATGGATCTATATTTGTTAATAAAAATATCATTGAAATAAATGAAGATATGTTTTGAAATGAAAAACAAATTTTTAAAATAAAAATATATAATTTTTTTGTCTTGACAAACAAAATACGCCTGGGTCTACTTTTTATACACTTTTTATGCGGATTTTTTAAATGTGATTTTGAAGTTATGCAATTTATGTTTCTTCTTAATATCTTTTTATGCGGTTTTCTTTTATGGGATAAAGACGTTCATATTTCACTTAAAATCGGGATTTCCCCATTTTATATACACGCATTAAATTTTACATTTTTCATTTTATATACACGCATTAAATTTTACATTTTTTAAATGCCTGCTGGAAGAAGGGTTGGCTATAAATTTAGATACTGTAGAAGATTTAGAAAAAGATAATGAAACAGAAGTGGAACCTGTTTGTTTCACTGTAAAAATGATCTGAGAAAGTATTCAAATTTCTAATCAATTGGAAAATCATTTTCTTATTAATGACACAAATTATGAACGAGCTCTTAAATTCCAACGAGAGTTAAATAGTTGTATGTCTGGATAACATGAGCTTCATAAACAATTAGTAAAATCATCATCTCAAAGTTTAATCACCAATTACATTTTTGCCAGAAAACCATTAACACAGCACGAGATTGAAGTTGGCATTAATTCTGCTGTTTGTGTTTCCTCTTGTGACGAATCTGATTTCTTACCAGTTCACAAATGAATCCACATATTGTCAAATAGCGATAATGATTAAAATATGTATAAAAAAATGTAAACTAAATTACAAATAAAAACATATTGCTTTGAATAAAATTAAATAGTTAATAAAAAAAGTAAAAAAAACTTTGTCTTGTATCAATATTTTTTCAAATATTTTATTAGTCATACTTTATTTCCTTATTTTTTTTTAGTTTAAAGTAATTTTACCTTGTTGCTTTAATTTTATGTGAGAAACAGAATTCAGGAATTCATTTATACTGATGACATTATTTTCCTTTCATACAAAAGATAAAGATTTATAGCTATGTTCAATTTTTCCAAACTATCCAATTGAATTGAATTTTTTTCATATAATAAATTAATAATAATTATTGACTATGATCTAATTTGTATTTTCATTTACAAAAGACAACAGACAAAATCTAAAATTTATTTTTAGAACAGCCTCTTTGGAAAAATGGTTAATGCTACTTTGGATTGTGATGAAAATTACTCTTTGAATAGTTTCTTTAGCAAAACTTGTAAATAATGCTGACCATGTAGAAATATAATGAAGACATTAAATAATCTTTTGATATGACATCAAATATTATTACTAGAAGTAGCATTATTGCTCTTTAAAAATTGATTGTCATTGATGGCCATGAATTGTTAAAATAAGAAAGGCATCAAATATGTCCATCTAATTTTGTTTGCTTACATAGTTTTAATTAAATACTAGTCTAATTACTTTTTTAAAAATAATCTACTTTTTAAAAAAATAATAAATTAATTCGTTATTATTTTTAGTTTCAACATTTTGATTTATCAGAATATTATTATAGTAATTATTGTTTATTTTTAAAATTAAGTTTGCTTTTCATATAGCAACTAATGTTAGCCATAAACTATTTTAAGTGGCACAAAATTTAAAGGTAAACTAGGGGTTCACAATTTTAAAAATATAACATCTTTATCACCACTATTAAAGTTATATTTTTGTTTTATGATCAGCTAACTTGATTAGAAATCCTCAGCTACATAAAAAAATCCAGATTTCTTATTTTTTTAATAATGTCAGTGATGTCTGTTTGTTCCATGTATTTCATTTTCAAACTCTCTTTTTTTTATTTCCAACATACATTTGTTCACTACTTCATTGGGTGGCTGAAGTTTTTGTTTTACTCTTCTGTTAAAAATTCAAGTCTAGGACCCATTAGTAAGAATAGCAAAAGATATATATTAAAAACCTCCCTTTTTAATTACATAAATATATATTTATTTTATTAGTAAATTATTTCTACCAAAAGCACACAATCCAAGTTTAATTCTAAGATTAATTTCATCCATAGTGCTTCCATCTATATTAATAATCTGATCAAAGTATTTATAATTGTTAATTTCTTTTAATTCATGATTATCAATCTTTATTCTCATCTGAGAAAATCCATTAAATATTATTTTAGTCTTTTTAGCATTTATCTTTAGTCCTACTTTCTTACTTTTATGTGATAACTCTTGCAACCTTTGTTAAAGTTCTGAAGCATTTTTTTTTTTTTTGCAAATAAAAAATAACCACATAATCTGCAAAAAATCTAGATGGATTTAAATGATCTTCATTTATTTGTATTTCCTTAGCTTCAATTTTAATGTATAAAATATTTTTTATAAAACAGCAGTAAAATGTTTTGGAGATATGAAATCACCATATCACCCACCCCTATCTATATTAATATTTTCAGTATCTATAATATAATTGCTGGTATTCCATTTTGATAAATATTTTTCAAAATATAACATTATCCCATGTCTTTGTCTTGATGATTCAAAGTTTAATTTTTGTGGAAATGTTTAAAGAATCAAATGCCTTTTCATATTCTACAAATTGGAAATATAATTGCAAGTCATATTTAAGATCCGTCTATGTACACATTTTTTTTTTGCCAAAAAAAGTCATATACAAGATCCGTGTACATGTTATTTTGGTCATATCCTAAGACTACAAAGTTATCAGTGGACGAATGTGACCAGGTGCAGTAGGCCTAATACATGCTCCATGTTGCAGCTGTAATATCAAAGTGCCCTTCTTTCAATACCTGAATGTGACTGACTCTGCTAAAACTAATTTCAAACTAGTTTTTTCTTTTGGTTGATTAGAATCCAAAGTTCATTGTAGATGAGTGTAATTATCTTGGTAAAGATTTGTAGAAAACTGATAGAAGATTAATAAGGTTACAATTTTTCACGTCTTTTTTTATCATCTTTCTTAATTTTCCCAATCATCAGGTATATTTTTATCATTTAGACATTTGGCATATAGTTTTGCCAAAGGTTTTTTTTTTTCTCCACATTTCTTTTAAAATCTTGATAATAATTAAATCATTTCCTGGAACTTTTTGTTTCTTCATAGATTTAAATGCATGTCTTACCTCTACAATTAAAATGCTTGGTCATTCTGAAATGTAGTAATTGTTGTTTTGGTTGATTAGAATTTAAAGTTCACTATAGATGGGTTGGAATTATCTTGATAAAGATTTTGTATTAATAATACACTTATAGGTCTGCAGTTTATCATACATTTTTATCATTTAAACATTTGGTTTGTAGCTTTGCCAACAGTTTTTCTATTTCGTCACCTGCTTTTTGCAACATATTAATAATCATTCCATCATTTCTGGAGCTTTTTGCTTCATTGTAGATTTAATCATGTTTTTATTTAAAATAGCCATTCAGAAGTTGTAATAATTGTAGGGTATGTTTTGTTTTCTTGTTCTTTATTACAATTCTTTATATAACTGTTTCACATATTTCATTATAGCATCTTTTTTTTTTAATATTACAGAAATGATTTTCTTCCAATACCAGTATGTTTTGCATTTCTCAGACTTTTTTTATTCTACAGTTTTCATTGCCAATTCCCAATTATATGTGTATATTATACCATTACTATTTTTTATATCATTCTAAATATTCAATTCTTTTTATTGGAGCATTAAAAAAATGTCATATTCCCTTCTTTTCTTTATATATCCTATTATCTCACTTGAAAATTTGATTGTCAAGTACACCTTTACCCCGCTTAGTGATGGCAAATGGTCCTCCAAAACTCATCGTTAGGCAAGAATATTGTATACAGAATACGTATTTAATATGAAGGTCTATGGGAAAAAAAGTTGTTGGTTCCATTCGACGTAAAATATCCACATTGGTTTCCAAGCTCAAATATTTTCTTGATTTTTTCATGGCAATGATGACTAAATACGGTATCTAAAAAGAAAAGTTTTATATCACTAGGGAAAAAAATTCATATTTTCACTGTTTAAAAAGTACAGTACAGCAAAAAGAAAGAGAAAGAGAAACTAAATTTGAATTTAAGAGTTTTTATATTCTTCTACAGAAGTTTTTCATAGTAATGAAAAAAAAATCCATACTGAAGTGCATTTTTTAAAAATTTGTATTACAGTACTGTACATTTATATTTATTACTTATGTTAAATTATTCAAATTAAAAAACAATGTTTAATTATAAATTATTTAATTGAATGTAAAGACTTATTACTGTACTCCAGTGTAACAAAAGGCTTAATGCCTATTGTAAATCAGTCAACTTTAGAAAAAAAAAATTCAACTTATTTTAAAAGAAAAAAAAATCTAATTGTTCTAATTTTCTAAAACATACACTAAGTTTATTTTTCTTATTGTATATTTTTACTAATGTAATAGTGCCTCCCCCTCCCCCAACACTTATTTTAATGCAATATGTTTTTCTTTTTAAAATTTTTTCTAATTGAACATTCTCATTTTAAAATGTTGTTTTTCTTTTGATTTGAAACAACTTATTAAGGAACACACACAAATTTAATATTAGTATTTAGTGTTTTTCTGAAAGTTTGTGATGATGGTATTTTAGTTGTACTGTTTTCATCATGTAATATAAGTGTTGAATGTCTAGAAAAATTAAACTTTATTTAAATAATCCAAGTACTGTACATTATATTAAATAAAGTTTAATTTTTCTAAAGACATTCAACACTTATATGTATATAGTATTACAGATTCAGTAATTATATATATTTTAAATTTATACATTCTATAATTACTGAATGCAACACTAACATTGTGATTTATGAATAAAATATTGTATGTGCTATACAATAACAGCAAAGTTATTACTTGTATATATATTACAATAATGTACTTTTGCTTTTGGGTAAAATGAATTTAAAATATCTATTCTCTTCTGTCATCAGTGACGCAAAATTCAAGATGGCTGCCAATTTTTTTCCTGATCGTTATAGTGAATAATTGATTGTAAATCGAAGTAGTGGATACAAATTGATGATGATCACTTGTGAAATATCGCTAAGTGGGGTAAAGGTGTACTGCATTTTGTTACCAGCTACTTTTGCCTCATTTCTTAACAGAGTATCGTTTATCTTGTGAATTGATTTCCATTAAGTCTGGACCATCTTCAAAGATTTGTTAATGTTTTAAAATAATTTGCAAGTTTTAATTTAAATTCATTAGAGTGTTTTTGAAGGTTAGGAATATCATATGTTAATATTGTCTTTTGTAGTTTAGTCTTAACATGTATCTTACATCTCACTAATCGATGATCACTTTCTGTGTAGAATCTGTTAAAAATATTATAATCTTGAAAACATATTTTCTATTAGTCAAAATATAATTCAATTTAGTCAGAAGCTTCTAAGTGTCATTTTCATTTGGCATTTTTATCATAAGGAAGAAATCACACTATACAATTTTCCTTTTTCTATTAAGTCAGCAAATTCTATATCCTCTTTCATTTCTATCACCTTAACCAGATTTACCCACAGCTCTTTCATCATTCAATTGTTTACCCATTCTAGCATTAATGTCTCTTATTATAATTTTTAAAATAATGTTTCATCTGATCAAAAATATTTTGCAGATCCATATAAAAATTCTCATTTTTTTTATCACAATGAGAACTCCATATAAAATTCTCTCTTTTTCTTCATCACAATGAGAACTTGATAGTCATAAACCTGCCATTTTGTCCAATCTCCACAATATTGTTTTTCCACTTTTTATTTATAAAGAATCCCATTCTACCTGTTCTGCCAATATTTGTGTCTTTGTTGTAATGCTCAAATTCACTTTTTTAAATCAATTGTTTTTTCATCTTTTCCTTTAACTTCACTAAGTCTAACAATATGTCATGTAATGTTAGACAGTTCTTTTTCCAATTTATACAAATTTTTCTTTACCTGGAAGTGATCTGCAGTTATAGGTAGTTAAATAAAAGATCATCATTGAAAAAAAATGTTGCATTGGCTGATGACTTTAATGTTTTCTGTAAATAATGGCCATAATTTAGTGTTTTTTTGATCATAAGTGTAAATAACTCTTAAAAAAATATTTCTATACACATTCAGTCTGCTTTCAAGAAAATTCAATTGATATTTCAATTAAGAACTGTCAGGCAACTGGGAATGAAGACCATGGTATTTCTTGATTTTAAACTTAGATAAAAAGCCAATAAACTCACCATGCTGGCCCATGCACAGTGGTGAGCAGCCTATACACATTCTTTTACTATATGAATAATCATATAGTAATAGCAACTGCAATGACATATGGGGTGGACATTAGGAATTTGCTCTATTCAATTTCTTTAAGACTTAAGAAAGAATTAAATGATCTTGAAGTTTGTAGCAAACTCCTGTTTGCAACTTTATAAAAATAATTAATGTTAGATCATCATTGAATCCATCTTAGTTTTGTGTATTATTTATTATTGTCACACTAGTGAAAAAATGTCTTTATAATGTTATACATATATTAACATAATATTTATACTTCCTGCTCTGATTCTATGTTGATTACCAGTATTCTTCTTACACAGAGACTAAACTCTCCATACAGTAGTGCCACCAGTGCAAGCCAGAGTAGGTTTTTGCATAAAATCCCTATCTTGTGCATACTCATCCAATATCCCCAGACTAGTTTCCAGCTTGTGGCTTTCATCAGCAAGGAGACCTTGGATTTGAGAGCACTGCATCTAGATCTTAGGATCTAATGCAACCTTCCAACGGCCACCTTTTAACTTATTAGCTAACTATAAAGCTTTGAGTCCAAAGTGAAAACAATAATGTTTTCAATTCAAGCTCATCATCTTGTATAGTTGTATGGATGCTGAACTGAGATTGCCATTTTATTTTTAATTTTTCAGTTTAATTATAGACTAATATATACATTCTTATTAAATATAAGCTATATGGTGCAATTAATATAATTCTATATTTCCGCGTTTTTTGAATGTTTAATGTCTTAGATATATTTAAAACGTTTGTTTTAACACATTCTTTAAATACATGAATAAAAATAAATGAAAATTTTATATGATCCCCCAAGATGCATCAGATCAAAATTTGTTATTAATATATATATATATATAGTGTTGATAAAATAAATATCGGAAATACATAAAGAGAAATACCAAAAATGCATTTAGGGAATCATTTATTCGTTTCAGATGTCTTTATTTGTGTGTTTAAACTATTTATGGTAAAATAATCCAAGATATTATATATAAGAAAACAGTGAAATTAAGATTTTTTTTATTAAAGAAAATATGAGGATGTGTTAACCAAAATGGATATATTACTCTTTAATTCAGTTGAAAGTTTGAACCTGGACTAAAAATATGATAATCTGTAGTTTAATAAATGATTAGTAAAATTAAAGAATTTATCGAAAGTGGATGTTCTCCTATGTTTAAGTGCAGAAAATTTAAGCCATGATTAAATTGTAATAATTTGATATTGATAATTACTGAAAAAATGAAGATGTGAAGGATTGTGGCCTGGCATCTAAAGAAAGAGTGCCGCTTCTGCCAGAAATATATCTTGATAGTCTTTTTTTTTTTTTAAATGACTTCATTCGAGTTCTTAAAGTATATGTGGTAAAATAATAGTTTTAAGTTTATAATATGCAAGTAATAATTGGTGAGAATAAATTTTAAAAAAAATATTTTTTTTTTTAGACTAAGTTGGCTAATAATTTAGTAATCTGCAGTGGTGTTAAATTAGCAATTTAAAGTACAAGTAGCATTTGGAATTTGTAAGGGTTAGTAAATGTAATGAGATTGATTTAAAAAAATAAAAGTTTTATAGGGGGCTTAACTTGGCAGAAAGAGTCTATTTGAAATATTAAAAAGAAATAATTTTTGAGAATAAATAAATTAATGCTGTAGGCCATCTTTTCTCGACTTGTTACTGATTTTGGTATTGAATCTAATGGAATCTTATTATACGCAGAAAAATTAAGAAAATTTTATCAATAACAAAAATAATAAATTCATTTGAGATTTTGATTAATATTTACATTGTTAATAAAATTAAAAAGAGGAAGTTGTCTTAGAGAAAATTTTTTAAGCCCAATATTAAGTATAAAAAATAAAACTTGTTCTAATCCGTATTTAACCAACAATATATTGAGTAATGTTTTATTTGGAAAATGGCATTTGTAGAACAGCCTGAAATATGGCAGTTAATAGAGGAGGAATTAATAAATATTAGTTGGGATGAATAAATTTATCTGAAATTTGATATAAAAAAGAAATACGAATAAAGAGTGGATCTGTATTATAAAAGAACTGTTGGTAGTGAAAATAGTGATTCATGATTCCATATTAATAAATAATTGATCTTCATGCTTGAGTGCAATGGTAGACAGGTGAATTAGGACCTAGTGTCAGTGGCTGAATTCTTCATTTCTGTTTCTCTAACTTCATATGAAATCAAACAAGGCAAAACTCTCCATACAGTATTGCCACCCTGTGCCAACCAGAGTAATCAATGGATGCCAGAAGGCTTATGCATAAAATTCCTATCTAGTGCCTACTCATACAATATCCCCAGACTAGTTTCTGGCCTGTGCCCATCATCAGTGAGGAGCCTTAGATCTGAGAGCACTGCACCTAGATCTTAGAATCTAATGCAACCCTCCAGCAGCCACTAGTCTGGGGATATTGGATGAGTAGGCACTAGATAGGGATTTTATGCACAAGCCTTCTGGCATCCATTGATTACTCTGGTTGGCACAGTAGTGCCACTACTGTATGGAGAGTTTTGCCCTGTTTAATAACAATTATGTGATAGTATTAAAGATGGTGATCATGTGATGTTCATATGAAATCCTGAGCACCAAAGCATTTGATTATTAAGTTAGCTAAACTTTAGCTGACATCATCTAATTATATAATTCACTAGTTTCTATTGGCATTTTTATTGTTCACAGTAAACATACATTTGCTATTGAAAAAAACTAGAGGTTTCTATTTAGTGAATTTCTTTCTCCATCTTTGGAATATCACTATCTTTGCATTATAATAAAAATATTTTTTTTTAAAAAAAAGGGGATGCTGAAATTTTTAATTAAATATGGAATATAATCATAGCAATGAAATTGCATAAAATGAAAATCTGATGTTTGTTTATTGTAATTATGTATATGAGGAGATAAATAAAACATTTGGGATCATGATGACATATAAAATTTAAAATCATTAAAAATACTCAACACTTAGACAATCCCAATATTGATAACAATCAACAATCTCAAGCTGTTGTCAAGGCAACCTCCTTTTAACAATACAGATGGAATCATTATTGCACTTAATATATATATATCATTAAAAGCCAGTCAAAACTTAGACAATCCCAATATAGATAACAATCAACAATCTCAAACTGTTGTCAAGGCAACCTCCTTTTAACAATAAAGGTGGAGATCCACCTTTATTTATGGTCCAATATATTTATATAGACACTAAAGATTGCAATTTTTTTTCCCATGTGTCATAGCATCGGCCGGGAAGCGAACCTGCTAACCGGGGACAAAGAAGTTTAAATAAATATACATGCTATATTTTTTTTTTTTTAAAAAAAACCTTGTTTTTTTTTATTATCTCTGAATCATTTATTAATATCTAACTTTTTTTTTTCACTTATATTTCGGCCATATCATGTAGTCTTTATCAAAGGATTATATAATAAATGTATATGTTACCATTTTTGTGTATATTTTTTCTACTTTTTGATAGAAACCAATTGAAATACAGGAAAAAAATAAACTGGTTATTAATGAAAGATTTAGTTAGATAAAATTTTTTGAAAAAATTAAGCAGTTTATGTGTTTTGTATATATAGTGTGTTTCAGAAGTTTATAGAATTTAAATGTAGCTGTAAATGTTAATTAATATTGTACTTTAATTGATATTAAATATTTTTGATAATACTTATAACTAATATTATAATATGCATACATATACAAATTAATTAAGTGCATAAACCGCTGAGATAATTATACATTTTTATTAAAAATACTCTAGCAAAAAATTGATTTATATCCCCCCCCCCCATAACAAGTAACTGTATCAATGCAAATATGAAGACAAATATCTCATTATGTTACACGATTTAACTTGAACAAATCTCTTATTAAGAGTTTTTAGAGATAGTTAATCAACTCCCAACATTTACACAAATTTAGTGATTAAATATTTAAATTAGAAGTATATGACAACGTAAATCTAAAGAGAAAGAAATTTAAAACTCATAAAATACACAAATTTAAAATTTTTGTAATCTAACAAGAAAGCTATAGGAAAAATCCCTTAAGATAACTATACTAAATCACTTATATAGATGAATTACACATAATAAACTAAAGATTATAGTAAAACAAATGACACCTACAAATTGTTAAATATTCTACCCAAAAAGTTGTTTTATAAAACCCTCAAAATATCTAATCATGTCACTATAAAGAATAAAGCAAACAAATATCTCATGACACAGTGTTTGATTCAACAAGTGTTCATGTCAAGTGGTCTTGGAGGTAAAAAATTAATCCCAAACCATTAAAAAGATCAAGTGACAAGTATTTAAAATAGGATACATGTCACACAAACATATATAATTGCAAATAAGTTTTACACACGCTAGCTTCTGCATATGAAAATATTTTTTCTAGCATTAATTCTAAATAAATAATTGTTTTATTAATATAATATATGATTAATAATAGTTTATAAAAATACATTTTGTAGAAAATGAGTTTTAGAATAAGAGAGCAGCAGAAAGGGAATTTAAATAATGTAGAGATATCAAGTTAGGACAACTAATATAAAGTTGCATTTGTAACCCACCAGGTTAAGTGGGTTGTAATAAAAAATACTTGAATGATTAGTTGTTCAGTAGGTCATGTGACAATGTGAACTTCAATTCAAAAATCTTTATCTCCTGGGAGTCTGTTGCTCTATCTCTGTACTAAACTATGTAGGGCATGTAATGAGCTCCACAGGAAAACCTTATTTCTGCTGCATATGATAGAAACAGAGTTAAGTATAAATTTAGTTTTTGTTTGGGAAGTATTTCAAAATTAATGAATTTTCTTTCTCTTCTGTTATCTCTTTATTATCATCTTAGAAATACAAAAAAAAAATCTGTTTGTGGATTTATATTAAAATGTTACAATATATTATTAAAAAATGTAGTCATTTTTGAGTTTGCTTTCTTTTTTCAATTTTTATAACTAAATAAATAATCAAGCAGTTAATTGATTGGCAGATCTAAGTGAAGATGGGCACCAGAACTTACAAGTTGAATTTCCAATTAAGAACCAATATCTCTTAGGTCCATCACATTATCACTATGCTAAGCTGAATAGGGAATTTTGAAATTGATTATAAATAAATTATTAATAAAGTTTCATTTTATAGTTAGCGTCTTTGTTTCTGTTTATAGTGTGTAAGTGATTTTACTTAATTTTATGCGGGTTTGCTTGTTAAGTGTTCGGTGATTGAAATGAAGTTGTTTTTTACGTGAAATAAGTTAATGATCACTTATTTTATTTATGTGCGTAATGTTTGTTTGGTGATGAGAATTTAGAGATGTATATCAATTAGTCCATGTATTTACACAATTTTTGTCTCCCATACATTTCGATTCTGGGATGCTACATATAAGTTGATCTATTTGACATTATTTGCCAATGAATTCAGTTATTTGTAAGAAAATATCATTTCATGTAGTAATTTTAAAAGTGCAATTAATAATATCTGTGATTGTATTAATTATCAGGAAAATAAAAATTATATTTGCAAATATATATATTTTTTTGCGTGTGATGATAAAAGTGAAAATTTTTCACTGGTTCACATTGCACTGTGTTTTAATATAAGTGGATGATTGGATTAAGAACTGTAATATCTTTAGTTATGGATTTAGTTTAGTCTGAGAAAAATGAGAGATGATTGTAAGATTTAATCATTGAGTTATGATTATATTGTGTTAGCTCAATACTGGAAAAGGTATATAATAAATAAATCTAAAGTTATAAGTTACCTTTGAAAGCAGTGTGCCATGATTGGACAATATAATATCTATATTTACAGCAATTGTTGAAGCCATAAATAATTACTGATGAGGAAAAAGAACTATGATGAATTCCCAATCTATTAGTACACATATATTTTTAGATATTCATCCTCTTCTTTGGGTGAATTAATGCCAAGGAAATAGATTTTAAAGAAATATATATTTTTATTTGGGCATTTATCATTACAAACTGTGACTCTGATTCAATATTTTATTAATATGGACAGTTTTTTTTATTGATATTTTAATTTTAATAATAATAATAATAGTCATATCTTTTGTTTTGTTCTATTAATTCTTATAATTCTGATATACTTTAGCATTTTTTTTCTTCTACTTTTGAAAGAATCTAACCCTTTCCTTAAAGTTTAAAAAATTTTTTTTATTTCACTTTCCTATTAAAGTTTTAAAGAGAAATTTTGTTTTTAGTTGCAACATTTTTTAACACATTGCATTCAGAAGTGGTCGAGAGGTCAGCGACAGCTGCTTTACAAACCGTTGTTCCGGGCTAGCGGGTTCGCTTCCCGGCTGATGCTATGACACATAGAGAAAATTTTTTTATTAAACATTCTATTGGGATTCTTATTTTCAGAATTAAGTGAAGCAGTTAAATTTGACTTAAGCAAATGAATGTGTCCGTTTATTTTCTATGTGTTAATAATGTATTAATATATTTCTATTATGTTTTGTATGTATACACATATTTTTCAAATAGTAAATATGGAACGTTTGGAATTCTAATATTGATTTCTACTTAAAACTAACAGTTAAATTATATTTTATGTTTAATGTATTTCAATATAAATTGCTTCTTATCTTTAATTTCTAATAGACTTAACATTCTACTTTTTATGTATCTGTTAATTATTAATTTTTATTTCTTAGAAAAACAATGGAACGAGAGTTTATTGTATACGAATCAGATTTAGATAAACTATGTTACATTTTTTAAATTCAAGATGATGTGAATTACTTTTAAATTCCTCAACAAAAAAAATTGCTTTCTTTAGAATACTATCTTTTTTTAGTTTTTATTGGTTGCTATTAAGTGCCATCAAGTGAATCTTGACTCCTAGAAATCATCCAAATGGAGTTTTGTCAATCTGCTTTTTCCAATATTTTCAATGGCACATTATTTATAAGGAAATGCAGTCTGATTTTTTTTTGCGGAGGGGTGGGGGTGGGTAACAAATTTTTCTGAGTATTTGGCAAATATTTATGTGTTATTGATAATACTGAAATTTTAATTTTTTAATGTAAGATTTAATTTCAGCATTATGATTTTTTTTTTTTTAGTTTAGTGATGCTTTCTTTACTCAAAGATTTTAACAAATTTAATTTATTTTGTCCACCAAAGCATCAATTATCCTAGCAGTCTATTTATTTTGATTTCTGAGCTATTAAAAATATAATTAATCCACAGTTAAGTTTAAAATCATGAAATTTGAAGACAGGTTCTCTAATTGTATTTCTCAGTTCAATGTCTGTTTTTTTAGTTGTTATGAAATGATCCCAAGATGATGTATCCAAAATAAAATAACTTCAACTTTATCTTTTTGGCTTTGAATGAAATTTTGGTTTAATCTGGAAAAATATAGAGTTTTTTTTGTTGTTGTTGTTGTCCTCCTAGATATTTTTAAAAAGTTTTATTCTAATTTTTTACTGTCCATCTTTACATCCATATGAAAAATCACAGGAAATACCATTGCTTGCGAAGTTTGATTCCTACTTTTTAAAATATGTTTTTACAGTTGAAGATCTTTACAAGCTTTTCATTAAAATTCTATAAGTCTTATGACTATTTGATCTTCCAATGTTGAAAAATAATCCAAGAAGGCAAGAATCTTCAATGGTTTTTCTCTCTTAACCAATATCTATTTTAGAAGGTGTCCCTTACATTCATATCTTTTTCTTGATCATATTTTAGCTATAATTACATATTTTTATTTTGTTCTTTAGTTTTCTTAATATGATATTTTTTATTTTTAGTTATGAAGTGCGTTATTATTTCAAATATTTGATGTTTTCTTCTATCAATCCTGAAATCCAGTCTGGTTTTCCTTATTTCTATTATACTGTATACATAAGCATTAAGGTCTTGGTTCATTGTCTTTTTTGAAACCAGACTGTATATATGAGAGTGCTTATTTACAGAGTGAATATAACAAATTATATTTAAATGTACATTCACGCACACACACACACATATATATGCTAGTAATTATAAATAAAATAGCAAATCATATAACATTAAAATATTTGACAAAAATAAATAAAACAAATTTCTAAACTAAAATTCTTTCACAACCATAATTTTATCTTTTGATATATAGATCTTTTCAAGTGAAAGTCAACAGGATACATATAACATATTGAATGTAAAACAAAATAGCCTTCCCATCATTCACTTCAAAAACAATTTCTTTTAGCATCAGATGATGAAGTGAATGATGGAAAGGCCATGTTGTTTTGCATTTAATACGTTGTATGTATCTTGTTGAATTTTGCTTGAAAAGGTCTATCTATATGTTAATAGATGAAACCATGGTTGCAGATTTTTAGAATTATTTTTTTTTTGGCTAGTATTGTAATGTTATATTGTTTTTTTATTATATATATATATAATATAGATAGTATACATGCTCAAAAAGCTTGCTTCTGGAAATCTGTTAATATTTACTTATGATAATAGTACCAGTGCAATCTTATTTTAAAATGGTAATTTCATTTTTGTGATATCTTTTAGCTACATATATTAATAAACATTGCACATATATTTATTTATCTTAAAAACAATCAAATTATAACATTTTGGGAAAGTCATTATAAAACAGGCAAAACTCACTATACGTATTGCCACACACAACAAGCTAGAGTAATCGATGGATGCCAGAAGGCTTGTGCATAAAATCCCCATCTAGTGCCTACTCATCCAATATCCCCAGACTAGTTTCTGGCTTGTGGCCTTCGTCAGTGAGGGGCCTTGGATCATGTGATGTTTATTGGCTTAAAGCCATTTTAATGGATTGCATTTTCAACCATTACCATTTCACTGCAGGATGAAAGCTTTTCCAAATTTAGTCCACTTTCTCAATCCATAACATCTCTTCTCCACATCACATCAGCAAATTTTCATATTTTATTTGTCTATCTCACATATTGTCTCTTTCTAGGTCTTTTACAATTTCTTGAGACCCAATTTCAAACTTTAATTATCCATCTATTATCATCTTTTCTAGAAATTTGTCTAGCTCAGCATCATTTCAGTCTGTTCTTACAATAATGTCAGTTCTTTAACTATGTATTTCATTTTTCATCTCTGCTTGTTATTTGTAACATACACCTCTTTATAAACAAACTTGTTTTTATATATATTTTGTAGCATTTAGGTAATTTTAGATTTTGAAAAAAAAGTTTTACAATGAAAAATTGTGTTAAAGTCAGTGTTAATATTTTTGATTCTAGATCCAAGATTTTATCTGGATAAAAATTATGCTGAATTACAAATATTATACTCAAAGTATATCAGAAAGTGATTTAGTATATTTCTTTAAGAATAAATTGCTGCATTCACATTTTATTATTTTTATGCCATTTCTAGATTTTAAAATTTTATTGGACATTTCTGAAATTTTCGCAAGTAATTAAAGTAATTTTAACTCCACTGTGAAAAAGATTATTTCTGGTTTATACTATACTGTGAATAATAACATTCTCTGATATATGTAAAAGAAAGTTCATCAAATTCATCTTAAATAATGTTTTTGAATTTCTAGACGTATTCATCATCATCATCATTATCAACCATTATCAATCCACTGCAGGATGAAGGTCTCTCCAAGTTTAATCCATCTTCTCTGATCTTTAGCTTCTCTTCTCCACATCACCCCTGCACACTTTCTTATTTCATCCATCCATCTCACATGTAGTCTCTTTCTGGGTCTTTTACAATCTCTTGGAGTCCAGTTTAAAATTTAAATTGTCCATCTATTATCATCTCTTCTAACAATATGTCCATCCCAACTCCACTTCAATCTTTTAATTTTTTCAGTGAGGTCAGTAACACCTGTTTGTTCTCTTACCCATACATTGCGTTTATGATCTCTTCTTGTTACTCCCAACATACATCTCTCCATACTTCTTTGAGTGGTCTGAAGTCTCTGAATTGCTCTTCTATTAAGTGTCCAAGTCTCAGATCCATAAGTAAGAACTGGTAAAACACATTTGTTAAAAACCTTCCTTTTCAAACACATAGGCATATTTTCTTTTAGTATCAAGTTATTTCTACCAAAAGCACTCCAACCTAGTTTAATTCTATGATTAATTTCCTCCATTATGTTTCCATCTGTATTAATAATCTGACCAAGGCATTTGTAACTGTTAACTTCTTCTAATCTAGACGTAATAAGAATATTTAAATAATGGAAGAGTGATTTTACCATCCCATATTTGCTATTTCTGTAGCAAATTACCGCTCCACAAACTCTTGTATCCTTTGATAGAGGGTTATTTTGTATCTCATTTACATTCTTTTAATACACTTTTTTAGAGTGAATTATTTCCTCTGCCGGCACTAACTACACAAATCAAAATAGTACCTTATTTACAATATTCACAATCATATTAGCCAATTATTGTAGCTTGTAAATCTTTAATTTTGACATATGATATAAAGAGCAGTCTTAAAGCATATGGATTATCTAAGAAAAATGAATGTTTTTGTTAACTATCATAATTTAGTATTAATATTTAAATATAGATAAGAGAGTAAATTTATTATTTTTTCTATTGCTTTACTGCTTGTACATTTTAAATTGAACTTACTACAGTGATATAAATAATTAATTAAATATTTATTAATTTGGCAATTAATATCAGCAGATTACTTCAAAATTAGATAAGGATAACAAACTAAAAGTTGTGATTAGTAGAGAAATAGGAAAGTTAAGAACATTTTAGGAATAAGCAGAGTATTTAATAGTGCGTGATTTAGAGTCCAGTCGTGAGGGACATATTACATCTTTTATTAAGTAGATGAAATAAAAATAAATTTGATAATAAAAGGAAAGTTAAATATTTGAAAGTTATATATTTAAAAATGGAGATACTGTTGGATTCAGTAGACAATAACTAATAAACATCACATGATCACCATTTCTTATGCTTTCTTATAACTGTTATTAAAACAGACAAAACTCTTCATACCAAAATGTATAAGTACTGAACTGAGTTCAAACCTATATGACTATATAAGCTAATGAGCTTAGATTGAAAATATTATAGTGTTTTCAATTTAAGACTCATGGTTTTGTAGTTAAGTAGAGATAAAAGGTGGCTGCTGGAGGGTTGCATTAGATCCTAAGATCTAGGTGCAGTGCTCTCAGATCCAAGACTCCTCACTGATGAAGGCCACAAGCCTGAAACTAGTCTGGGGATATTGGATGAGTAGGTACTAGAAGGGGATTTTGTGCACAAGCTTTCTGACATCCATTGATTACTCTGGTTTGCACTGAGTGGCAATACCTATGGAGAGTTTTGCCTGTTTTAATAGACAATAACTACTGAATTATTAAAAATTAAAAAAAAAAAGATATTTATTTATAATATAAAAAATGAAATAATTTGGTTTAATAGTTTAAAAAATAATGAATTAAAACTGAAAGCAGTATAATAAAAAGTTGGGAGGATTGTAAATGATGAAACAAATGATAATAATAAACAAAATTTGAAAGTTAAGGATCTACAGAAAAAGGAATGAGAGATATACATATCCTGCTTTTTGTTGTTTATATTAATTGTATGTATATAGAAGCATTTTATATATTTGTATATAATAGAAAATTATTTACACAACCTCTCCTCACTATATATATAAATTTACAACAGGTATCAATATTTTAAATTTTATTAATGGTATGGTTTTTTTTTCATTAGCAAAGCTTAACAATAAAGCTTTATTAAAATATTATAATATTGGCTTAACTTTAAATGTTTATGGCAGATTGAATCTTCAATATTTCCTCTTAGGAAAAGAAAAAACCAAAAGTTGCTTTGTTAAGGTAAAAAAAAAAAAACCCCTGATTCAGTCTTCCTTTAATATTGCAATTGTTTTGTCTATGCTGGTGTAAGCTTAAAATCTTCTTATAAAAATCAACCAGTTTGATTTGAGCTTTATTAAATTACTATTAGAATCTTACCTAGATCATTTAAGCTTATTTCATTCAAGATAATCAGACTTAGTTATAATTTTAAGATAATAGTTATGAGGGCTTTATTGAACTCACCTGGACATTATTGGTAATCTCTTTTCATTAAACTTCAATATATTATTCAAAGAAATGACAATTAAAAAAAAAATTCCCATAATTTAATGTGATATAGTTTAAATCTTTATTTAAAACAAGGTACCTATTTTATTTTACATGCATCATGGAAATGATTTTGAACAAAAAAAAGGAAATATATATTTTTTTCTAAGATCTTTGTGTGTGTTTGCATATATACAATGAGAGGAAAATGATCGAGATATATACATATTATAAGAATGAAAAAGTCTATAGTAATATAAGATAAAAACATAAAGAAGTCTATAGTAATATAAGATAAAAACAGAAAGAGAGAGAGAAAGAAAACACTTTCTAAGGAAGCTGATATTATAAAATTATTTTTTTCCATCATTATGTTATAATTTAGTAACAGATCAAAATTGAACTAAATATTTAAAATAATCTTTACTATGAATATGATAGCTGGATAACCAAATCAAATTTTATACTATCCATCTGTACCTTTTAAAGCATTGCGATTGATGCACACCTTAAAAGTCGACCAACAGTAGGGAAGAAATTTTTGTATTAAAATTTTCCAAACATATAATTTTAAGTAAAGAGTTAAGATGAAATTCTTGTAAATAAATGTTTTGAAATTTTGCTTATCTATTTTAAATATTTGAAAACCAGGCACTCTTTACAAACCCAGAGCTTAATTGTAAGTATAGGGGATTTAAACTCAGGTTTTCAAGCACCCTTCAACTATCCACATTATCTCATACAACTGATACACATGATTACACACATGCAGAAAAGATAAATAATCAAGAATATACATATTTCGTGCTAAACCAGCACTCATCAGTTGGTCCAGATTATCATCTCCCACACACACATATATAATCAGTGCTCAGCTTATATTAAGATAGCAAATCTTCATACTTTAAGGGATAAGCATCAATCTACTCCAATCTCCCAACTTTTCAGCCATCCATATCATTGAAAATCTGATGATGAAAATCCAAATGCCATGCTGATGCCAATATTGGTGTGATTATTTATCTTTTCTGCATGTGTGTGGTCATGTGTATCAGTTGGATGAGAGTGTGGATAGATGAAGGGTGCTTGAAAATCTGAGTTCAAATCCCCTATACTTGCATATCTATTTTATTTATTTCTCTTTCTATATATAAATTGTTTCTATTAAATTTGTTCATTAATTGCCATTAAAAAAGTGAATTATACTTACTTCTTTTCGTGTGATGTTTCTTTTATTTTGTCCAGCCTTAGTATTTTGTCAAAAACTATATAAATGCTGCAAAAATCATTTTTTATCATTCACACCTTTGCTATTCACTACTCTGAAGTGGTTATGAAAATTTATGCTGTACTTCTTTTGTGTTAAAAATAAAAACTAACTTGTGGAAATATAAAAATGGATGATTAAAATTTTATTAGATGCTTAACTTAATAATTTTGCTGTTGGCTAGAATATAGTCCCATAAACATTGGACATGAAAAGCAAATGGCAGAAAACATATAGTTTTAAATTTATATTTATAAGAATAAGTTTTATTTAGTTTTTTTAATCTTAATATATTTCAGTAAAATGTATAAAATACTATCTCAAATAGTAGCTTCAAAGTAAGTTTATAATTTTGCTTTTATATTTCATCATTCAGTTTTTAAATATTTGTTGTTCCTACATATTAAATGCAGCTGTGCTACCCAAAATCACTTATTTTCTGGCCGGTTTTTCCCCTACTAAGACCTTTATAAAAAAGGTGGAGACTCAATGTAGGAGGTTTTGCTGGGGCGTGAGAACAGCAGTAATTGGCTGTAACTCCCTTCAAAGGCCTAAATCACAAAATGGACTCGGACTCCATTCAATCAACACCTTCTTAATCCAGAAAGCCCACAATATTTTAACCAATCTATTTCAGGATAATCCAAAAATAGAAAGCCCCCTACCAATAAATGAGGTTGAACCCACTGACCCCCCCCCCAAGAAAGGATAACATTTGGTTACAACAACAGGTCACACTCGTGACTAAAAATGTAACAATGTCCAATTCCCTTTTCAATGGCAAGCTTTCCTATTGGGACACCCATGCTCTAATCAATGGTAGCAGTCCCATCACTAAGACCAGACTTCAGCTAGGGATCAAGCGACTTGCAGGGTTAACAAAGTTCTGGAAGCTCGAGGCGAATTTAGTAGACTTTATAATTAAAGTTAACCTTGAGGCGCTACCAACGGCTGCATTCCTCCACCACAAGCGGAGGTATAAAATGGATCCGATATGCCCTCTGTGCAAGAAAACCGATGAAACAATTTCCCACATTCTTCAGGAATGTGAGACCTGGAATAAACTACGCTACCTGACATTGCAAAAGACCACAGATAAAGACTGGGCCTGGGTGGATATGATGAAAGCTTTTAAAAAGGGCTCCTTTGGCAGTGTTAGATTGGCAACTTATGTTAACTTTGTCATCTGGTTGGCACGAAATAAGGTAACTTTTGAAAAGGGTATTGATTACAATATTGAGGTATTATACTTCAAATTGTTAAATGACGCCAAGGACCATGACAAGAGGACATGCCAGCCATGGCTGACCGATCAGACTTGGAACCAGATCAAACTAAGGCCATGCCTTGCCTAGTGTAGTGCTTACCTTACATAATAAATAGATCAATATATTAGTAATTAGAAATTATAACAGCCCAAAGAGCACTAACATATCACGATGATAAATCCTAGGAAATGAAGGTAGTTAAGCCTGAACAAATTAATAAAAGATTAGGAATAGATAGAAGGGAAAGTGACTGCTCTACAAGTGGTATGCCATGCAAACCAAGAAATAAGCATATATACCTATAAAGCCATTTATAACAGAACTGGAAGTGCTTTAATGGTGAAATAGACTTGTACAATTGGACAATCCAAACACCTTCTCATTTATTACAGTACTGGGAATGCTCAAATGGTGAAATAGACTTGTACAATTAGACAATCCAAGGACAATATTCCCACTGCAACTGAAGCGGTTGCCTTGTTTCTTTCAAGCTATGGCCCCAAATAATAATGAGACATGAATAGAAGTGTTCTGAAAGTGTAACATTGCTGTTAATATAACAACATTTTTGTCTCTAAATAACTAATGGAGAAATGGACATGTATAATTGGACAGTTTTGTGAACAATAATTTCAGCATAAGAAGTTGGGTTTATGTGTGTAAGTCTGGCAGGGCAGGAGAATTTTGTGTCACTGCACTTCTGGAACTATTAATATCCCACTCACCTATCCATACATTTATACTTGAATGTTCAAAATCATATGCATTGAATCAAGTGTATGGGTGCGGATGCGCTTGACACGCACCGACACTCCCTAAATTTCTTTGTAATGATTCTTGTTGATTGCATTGTAAAACTTATGCCTCTTGAATCATCTTGAGGCACAAATAAAGGCATTTGAAAGTAAAATATTTTATTACCTTTTATACAATCTAAGCCAATGTCATTTCATCAAAACATCTTGTGATCACCATTTTATATGCTTACACATGAAGAATACCAAATTTTCCATATAGTAGTGCCACCAACTGCAAGCCTTATAATCAATGGATGCAGGAAGGTTTGTGCATAAAATCCATATCTAGTGCCTACCTTATCCAGCATCTCCAGACTAGTTTCTAGCTTGTGGCTTTTTTCAGTGATAACACAATCCTCCAGCAGCCACCAGCTACATATTTGGTTAACTATAAAGCAAGGAACCTAAGATGAAAACACCATAATGTTTTCAATATAGATTGTGTTTATAGTTAACCAAGACATATTGAAAAGCGCAAAAATTAAAAATTTCTGAAAAGAGCTTTTTATATTATGATTATATTTTATTCTAGATCATATCTAGAATTTATTTTTAATTTGCAAAGCAACATAAAGGATTCAGTTCCTTGTATTTTAGACATTGGAATTCTATCATTTAAATGTTACAACAAAAAATAGATTGAAAACTAGATTTAAATGATAGAAATTCCTACATGTATATATATATTATAAAGAATTTGGACATAAAAATTTTAATATAAAAATGTTGGAAAAGATTAAAAACTACAGAGAAAGGATGATAAAAGAATATTTTTACATAAAAAGATATAAGCCTCTTTTAAATATAATTAATGGTGTAGATAAGGAATGTAAAATAAAAGGTAATTAATGTGTATTTTTAAATAGTATTTAAATAAATTGTTAAAAGATAGAGAAAAATTTACATTAGTTTTTAAATAGATTTAAAAGTATAGACAGGGAATGTAGATAATTGATATGGAAGTTAGATAAAATAGTTAAAGGAAGAAATTTATTTGTAATTTAGGGGTGGGTTAAATGATATAAATAGATTGATGTTTGCTGGTGTTTTAGATGGTTTCTAATATTTTTGAAAATTTATACTTGATAAGTAAAAAGGAAGTTTTATAATAAAGGAAGTAAAGGGAGGGAGAAGTAAGTAAAAATATAATTATAAACATTACAAGCATAAAGATTATTTGAGTGTTGGGTACTCTGATAAATTTGTTAAAAGTATTTTATTTAATAGTAATATTTGTAAGGATGTAAAGGATAAAGAAAAATATGATTTTATTTTTTTGCCATTTAAATTGCCTTCTTATAAAGATGTAAGTAGGAATAGCTATTTGTTTGGAAATATAAAAATTGCAAGGAAATCAAATCACACATCACGTGACTTAGTTGAATAAGTTTGCACTACAAATGTTATATAATGAGAATGCTAATAGCTCTTAACAAATATTTCTGAATATCTTTATCCTCAGACAGGTTTCTAGCTATGGCTGTCATCAATGAGGTGCTAGAATATTCAGGCATTAGATTTAAAAATATCAGGTCAAGCCCCAGCATTTATCTAATAGTTAAATATTTAAGTTAGATAACTGGATTTGAAGACATGTTGATGTCTGAAAATTTCAGATTTTGTACTTGATAGTTAACTATTAGTTAAAATCTGGGGCTTGGCCTGGTATTTTTAAATCTAATGCCTGAATATCCTAGCACCTTACTGATGATAACTAGAGCTAGAAACTGGTCTGAGGATAGGGATATTCAGAAAAGCTTGTTAAGAGCTATTAGCATGCCATGATATAATAAATATAAAAATATATATTAATGTAAAAAATACTAAAACTGAGTTTAAATATAAAATTTAGAAAGATTTATTGTACCAAGTATACTTTCTATGCTCTCACATCATATTTATGGTTAGCATTGAAAGTATACATGGTAGAAAAAAAATCTTTCTAAATTTTATATTTAAACTGTCTTCTTAATAATTTTTTTATATTAATGTATAGAATGGCAGAGTATCAAAATGTAATAAAAATATATAATTTTTATAGCATGGAAACTGGTGAATACATTAAATGGGAAAATATTAATTAATTATAATAAGTAGCTACAATTAAAACTGTAATTATATATAAGTTGTTAACTTTTCTTAGACAAATTATAATTACATTAAATTATAATTGCTAGGGATGTTTAGATAAGAAAAGATCAAGTTTCATTGTTTGTTGTAATATTATGTTAAGTTGCTTTTGATATCTTGGTCTGATATGATATTCATAACTATGAATTTCATATCAGATCAAGATGTCGAAAACAGCTTAGCATAATATTATAACAAACGAGGAAACTTAAGTTTTTCTTATCTAAGCATCCCTAGTGCATATAGTTTAATTGAATTAAAACAGTTATGAATATGATATTAGACCAAGATACGGAAAGCAACTTAGCATAATATTGTAACAAATGCTGAAACTTAAGTTTTTCTTGTCTAAGTATTCCTAGCACTTATAATTTAATTGTATTAAAACTGTAATAAGTTTGAACCCTATCGTAATACTTGTGAAATAGCTTTATGATTTAGTACAAAGAGGTATAAAATTTGAAATGTTAAGATATAGTATTGTTTATAATATTTTTTTAACATAATTTTATTATTATAATTATAGTGCTTAAAATGAGATTATTTACATAAGCATGAGGTTTAAATGCAATCAGTTGTCAAGCGTTGTTAGCCGAGCGTTCAGCACAGCCACCTTGCATGCAAGCAAATTGATTGCAGACGGTTGTTGTGGGTTCGCCTCCTGGCTGATGCTATGACATATGAAAAAAAATGCAATCAGTTATATCCTACCTATAAGTATAAAGAGAATAGAAAAGATTGCAATTACCAAGTAAAATATCATTGGTAACAACTACAACTAAAGTACTTTTAATGAATTTGTTGAATCCATAGCTTCAGTTATAGGCAAAAAGTTATCAGTATCTTAATATCAAGAAATACTAGAGATGAGATGTTTGTTGCTAGACAAATACAAGAAAACTTTATGAACACGAGCTCAATTTCTATATCATTTTTATTGATTTGACCGAGGAATTTTACTGAGTTTTTTTTCATAATTACTGTTTATCTTTAGATATTATACTTTTCACAATTTTTCTTTTATTTTTTATCCATTCTTTACTTTTATGGAATTCTTTTTCTTTTTGTTATAATAGCCACTATTTTATAAATAATCTTTTGAATCTGATAAAGTAATTTATTACTATTTAATGCTTATTTTTTTTAATAATAAAATTATCTTTTTTATGAGATGCTTTTAATAAAATAAAGTTAAAGAAAATGAATACTATGCATCAGTAAGATATTTGAAAGACTTTCTTCACTAACATAACATAGGTTTTGATAATTATACATTTTTCTTTGCATTTATTTTGGAATGTAAACTTTCCTTGAATGAAAAAAAACTAATATAATTTTAAATATATTATGTTTTAATTAGTTTTTGAAACAAAAAAGTGAATATTTAATTTAAAAGTATACTTGCTTATTGAATAAAAATAAATAGGAAAAGTAAGTCTTCTATTATTTTTCATGTCTGGGGTGCGAATCCGCTAACCCGGGACAACTGCTTGTAAGGCAGTTGTGCTGACCTCTCGACCACCAATGCTTGACAAGTCTTCTATTTTTGCAAGTGATGTGAGTGTTTTTGCAAATAATGCTTCCTAACTTCAGGAAATGTTGGGAAAAGTATTAAATGGGGAAATAAATGCTAAAAAAAGTTCAAATAATATTCAATTGCTTTACAGAAAAGAAGAAAATAAAGATTGATAAAAAGAATTAGAAAGAAATTAACAGCAATAATATCTTGATCATAATGTTGATTTAGATGGAAACATAATGAATTAAATTAATGCTGGAATTATACTTGAGTGATTTTGGTAAGAAGAGCTTAGTATTAAAATAAAATTTGCTTATTGTACTTGAAAACGTTTTTAAAAATTTATTTTACCAGTGCTTCCAGAAGGATCTGAGATTTGGGTACTTAATGGAAGAGCAACTTAATAGAAGATAATTTAGACTTTAGGACTCAAAAGTGAAATACACAGATGAGAAAGTGAACAGGTGTTATGGACATTATTTAAAGAATGATTTGCTTATTTTAATACAGTTGCAGTATGTCACTGATCTCCCAGACAATAAAGCCATTCCGTTATTTATTACTGAAATTAAGAGTTGGAATGGGCTTCATGGTAGAAGAATTGAAAATAGGTGACAACTGATATCTTAAATTGAACTCCAGTAGATTGTAAAAGATCTTTAAAAAAAAACAGTGTGAGAAGAAGGGATAAGAAAACTTTTTGAAGTTATGTGGAACAAATAAGCTATGGATAAGAGAAACTGGATTAAATTTGATGAGATTTTTATCTGCAATGCATTAATAGAATTGAAAATAGGGGCGTTGTTAGCCGAGAGGTCATCGCAGCCGCCTTGCAAGCAAGTAGTTGGTTGCAGACGGTTGTGGGTTCGCCTCCCGGCCGATGCTATGACATATGAAAAAAATAATAATAATAAATATGAGGATTATAGGAAATAAAGTGCTTAAATGGTAATAGTAAAATCTCTAATCAAATAAATTTTAAGAGTTGAAATCTGAAGTAAATTCATGGTGGAACAGTTAATCTAAAACTTTCAGTAGCATATTGTGAGGTTGAATGAGTAATTTTTGTTTATTTGACTATAAAACATTACAAATAGTAAAATAAAACAAATAGAAAAAAAAGAACATTTATAGCTTTCGTTTTAGCATAATAATTATTTTTTTGTATTTTGAATGACATTTAATTAGTTTTACATTTTAATGTGTGTATGTATACATACGCTTATAAGTATGCGTATAATTACATATAATGCAAACAAATTATAATCACAATAAATAACTATTAATTTCTAAGTACTATATATGATAAATATAAAACTAAGATTTATTAGATCTTTTGTAATTATCAATTTCTGAAAAAAATAAGCAGTAAATATGTAATATTACAGCTTTTTTTAAATTACATCTTTAGTTTTGAAAAATGTCCTTTTCCACTACTAAACTTTAACAATTTAGCAATAATAATTCAAAATTAAAGCAATAAGACAGATATCAGTTGCCATTCTTAAAAGTATCTTTTTTTTTTAACGTCTGCTTTGTGTGTGCACATACATACTTCTCGTAGATCTTTATTTAAAAATTCACTTTTTACTTGTTAAGAGTTATATTTATATATGAACTTGATCTTAATAATGAACAATGTATTTAATAAATATGTGTACATTAATAAATTCAAGTTTTATTTTGTTTTTGTTTTTATCTTTCCCACTTTCGAATTGATACTTTCCTCACTCTAATAAGATTCTTCTTGTTGTAAATTATAGTTGATGATATTAAGAGAGCATGATAACTTAAAGGATATATATATGTACTATAATTGTATGCTCTTTTTTTCATTTCTTAATTATTTGTTCAGAAATTCATAATTATGTAATATCTAATGAATTTTAATTTTAAATTTAATTAAACATATGACATCTTATTGCTATATATTGGTTAATTATTCATTTAATTTTTAGTTAAAAGTACTGGTATTTAATCAAAGAAGAATGACAATTTTTAATTGGTATGTATAAATTTAAATATTTTATTTACATATAAATATTTTTACATCAAACCTTTCTCTTTGTTTAGATGTATTTGAAAGTAAATTTGTAAACTTCTTTGTTTAAAACTCGTATAAGGTATAATTACTATTTCAAGATTACTTGACATTTTTGACAGTTGAATTTTTAGAAAAATTATTTTAAACTAAACGAGCCAGCTCATTTTATAATCTAATAACAATTATATGTAATGTTTCAAGGGGAATTGAGCTTTTGTTTTAGCTTTTGAACAAACGTATATGTAATGGTAATTTAATTCATCTGCTTTTGCAAATATCTTCTTTAATTTTCATATAAATATTGATAAAAGATATTTATAAATGTATAATGCACTTAGAAACACATAGAGTCAAGAAGAGATGAAATAAACATGTTTAATTTTCAGAATTTTGTTATTTTATCATTGTATAAATGTATTGTGTGTAATATCTGATTACAAAAAGCAACGAAAAATTTGAATAATATTTATATAAAGTGATCATAGATAATAACTCATTTTAATTAAATCTTCCATGAAAATGTTATTATAATACCTAGAAAATTGGAGGGGGGGGGAGAAAATATCCATAAATTAATCCACTTATTTTATACAGGAGTTTATTTTTTTATATTAGTAAATAGAAGTGATAAAGTTTTTTATAAAAAGAATATTAAGAATCATTAATGCTAAATTTCCATTTGAATTGTAGCAAAATTAGCCAAGCATTGGTGGTCGAGAGGTCAGCGATAGCCACTTTACAAGCAGTTATCCCGGGTTAGCGGGTTCGCTTCCCGGCTGATGCTATGACACATGAGGAAAAAAAAAAATTCTAAGTTTAATGGAATGACTCAATTATTCTTCACATTTAGGAAGCTTATTTTATGTAACAGAAATAATTGACATGTGCTTTCATATATGTTGAGCTGATGACCTAGTTACGTTTTCCAAATATTTTCACAGACCATATTTTATTTTACAATGCAGAAACAACGTAATCAGTTTTATACGGCATCACAGTGATATAACATGGTAATAATGGAGGAAATCAGCCAGCACGCACACTCAACATTTTAGTCACATCCCAATCTAGTTCAGTGTAATAATACTGGATCAATCAAGATTTTAGAGCATGAGGACCAATACTTAATTAATTAATAAATAGAATAACATAAGTTGGCTATTTACAATTTAGCTCATAAATATAAACAAAAAATAATCAATACATTGTTTTTAATTCCAAATTGGAATTTGATGCTTGACCATAGAATAATCCAAATGCTAATTATGATCTAATTAGCTTACTCATCATACTCTTGCGTTGTTAGCCGAGAGGTATCGCAGCCGCCATGCAAGCAAGTAGTTGTTTGTAGACGGGTGTGGGTTCGCGTCCTGGCAGATGCTATGACATATGAAAAAAAAAAAAAAATTTAAGTGGGTCCATAATTGTAAATGATATTTATATATTATAATAAGTATCTTCATAATAGATAAGTATTTACAGAACTATTTAATAAAATCCTAATCAATGACAATAAAAATAATGATTATTTAACCTACATGGTCTTTTAAATACAATAAATTTGTAATATGCATTAAAAAAATTTATTTAATGAAAGTTTAGTAGATTAAGATATTCATTACCTATATTTGCCAGTTCAAACTTACAGATGGTAAATCATTTGTAAGGATATTCATATGATTTTTTTTATTTTTATTCATTGCTTTTTTTTCTAGGTGTATCTTAGTAGTGATAGATGACTGTAATTTAGTATTTCACACAATCATTTTTTGTACAATGATTTTTTTATGCAAATTTTGTTGAAGCTTCCAACTTAAATAATCTGGAAAAATGGCCAGTCAGTGTTGAAATGATACATAACAAATAAAGAAGAATATATGTACAAAATAATCATAAGAAGTGTTGATTTGACCCAGCATCTTTTTAAAATAACAGTTTATCCATAGTATGGCTTTATATTTATGGAATCATCACCATCAACCATTATCAATCCACTGCAGGATGAAGGTCTCTCCAAGTTCAATCCATCTTCTTTTATCTTTAGCTTCTCTTCTCCACATCACCCTTGCACACTTTCTTATTTCATCCATCCATCTCACGTGTGGTCTCTTTCTGGATCTTTTACAATCTCTTGGAATCCAGTTTAAGATTTCGATTGTCCAGCTATTATCATTTCTTCTAGCAATATGTCCAGCCCAACTCCACTTTAGTTTTTTAATTTTTTAAATGAGGTCAGCAACACCTTTTTGTTCTTTTACCCATACATTGCATTTTCAATCTCTTCTTGTTACTCCCAATATACATCCTATAGTGGCTACTCGTATAGAAAATTGAAATAACTAAAATGGATTTTAGGATTACTCATATTTCAGTTATGGTTAACAATGTCTTCAACATGATGTACTGAGTGTCCCTGAAGTCTATTTTTGATTGCTTTCCTTATGTATTCTCTCAAAAGTAAACAAATGTTTTAAGTCTCTAATTATTAATTTAAATAACAATTGTTTAACTCAATCAGTGCCCAATATTCAGATTAAATTTTTAATATGAATATATTTTGTATTTGTGATTTCTACTTGAATTCAATCTTATATTTAACAATGATGTTATTTTATAGACATTTATAGATAGGATCAATCCCCCCAATACACACCCAGCAATCGCGTGTAGCAATAATAATTGTTCAGCGGCATATTATGGGGAAACGAGGGCATCTATCAATACAAGACTGGCCCAGCATGTATATGCATATAATAAGGCCATAGTCGACCCATCCCACCCTCTATTTTTGTGCAGCATGCCATTGCTATGGGCCACCAGTGCAGGCCAGACAAGCCTCGTTATGTGTAGAGAGCGTGGCACGAATTGCATAGAAAAGTGAAGGAGGCATGCTATATTATATCAGATGTGCACACGACGAATAAAAAAGAGACATTTTACGCCATATCTAATGTAACGGTTTATAAAATGTCGTTACATTATTTTAAAATGAAAATAAAAAGATCGTAAATAAAAATTGATTTATTAAAAAGAAAAAAACTTAAAAACTGAAAATTAAAAGTTGTTTAATATATATATCGCACAGATGGGAGACTTTAAAAACTATTTTAAAAAAGGAAAATAAAAGTATTTGAAAGTATTTTTTTTGTAAAAAAGTAAAGATGTCAAGATTTGATATTTTTGAAAATAGAAATAGTGTTGATTTCTATAATCTTAGAAAATGGAAATGATTGTTTTATTAATTAAATGATTGTTCTAAAGCACACTAGCCCTAGGGGCACTCGAATAATTAAATGGTCAGATAAGAGAATAAAAAGAAATTAAATGACCAATGCAAGCACGAAATGACAGCACAGACCATAACTGAAACACAAGAGGATGAGTGACGTCTTGCTAATTGAATCTGAAGATTTGATGATGAGGCTAATAAAAATATAAAAGCCAAATGATTATTATAATTGGGATCTTAGAGCTGACTATGAATATACCGTTATAATTAGCTATATTGCAGATGTTGACGATGTAGAAATCTGCAATAAATTTAATTTTCCGGACAACCAGCTGAGGCCTCTGGATGACAGTTCCTGACCAAATGCATGGCAAGTAGCGGTTTTGTTTCAAAGAAGGACAAACAATCTACAAAAGTGATCATGAAGGTGGACCTCTAAATCTGCTCTATCCGTAAAGTATGAGCTCTTGTGTTTATCTAATAGGAACTTTTCCAAAATTTGCAATTAATAGCTGAAAATAAGAACTATTATCTGACCTAAAGAATTTTAAAATCAATTATTAGTATTTTTTATGCATATGTTTAAGCAATCATTTCCATTTCTCTCTTTTTGTGTGTGTTAAGTGTTAATTTAAAATATATCAAATTAAAGTTGGGTATAGATAGCTGCATGGATAAAAATTAATAAGTGTGTTTAAATTCGTTTATGTTGATTTTAAAGGGTTAATTTCAGGCTATTTGTTTTGTAGTTAGGACGATGCTTGTGGAGGGATATATGGGTGTTTATATCAATGTAGTGTGAAGCATGTTTAGCATACAGGGCAACGTGCCCAACTGAATGCATGACCCCAAAGAGGCAGTCATATTGTTGAAATGGTCGCAGACTTATTTCCTGCATCATTAACCCCTTCTAGCTCTATGTACAGGATTTATGTCAGCAGACAGCCACTCTCCCCCATACATAGCACTCTTTAATTAATTAATATACATGATTCCTTCACCAGACAGATGCCCATTCCTGTAATGGATGAGGATCATGTCCTTCAAATAATATCATGCTGTCAGATGCACATTCCTGTCAGCGTGGTTTTATGCTAGCATCTTCACACTGCATTGATTGCGACTATATATCTGGAAGCAGGTGTTGGTTTGGCTACGAACTTTTAGTCTGAGATTGAATGATTTGTTTTGAAAAGTTATTAACTGTGGAATATGTGTAGCGTATCTATACTCAACATCATAAAACAAACTTATTAAAATCCATCTGTGCAAATTTATAAAATTTAAATTATAAAGATAAAATAATAAATTTAAAAATCATCTTTATTTCTCAATTGTTAAATATTTATATATGCATCAATAAATCTTTTTGTGTGTGTTAATTCTGGCAGTAGCTTATTTATTTTATTGGAATCTTTTTTTTCTTGAAATATATTTTAAGAAGTTATATTAAATCCCTGCATCTCTATGAGCTAGTGACATTGGGCTGATGGTCAGAATAAAATATATATATAAAATTTTTTTTTCTTAACTGACATATCTGCCTACTCTATAAATTTTCTAGGTTCAAATGGCTTAGTGACGCCCTGTATGACAGATACGTAAGACTCTAAACTTCCACTTCATCATCCACTCCGACCGTTATAATTGGCGTCCAACATGGAGTGATGTTTAATAAACCACTAGTAGCCTGAGTAAATTTTTTTTTAAAGTGAAATATTTTTTGTCTGTATTATATAAAGTTATAAACGTGAATGTTGTGCAAAAAGGTAGTGCCAGTAAGAAAAATTGCGCATATATAGAAAAATAAATGCGAGGAATAAAACGTAATAATTAATATAAATCATAATTTTTTTCGAGTGTAGCCTCTGGCATGTCATTCGCGATGGGTTGACTTGGAAGCACGAGTGAGAGAGTTAAGGTATGATCAGACGTAGGGTATTACTATTCCGACTTGGTCAGCTTTTGGTTCTCTGGCTTGGACTCTCAATCTGTTGAGCAAATGTACAAACCTGACCGTTACAATCATAATTTTTTTTTTTTTTAAAAAAGTCTGAAATCATGTAACTTCTTTGACTTGCCTAAGTTAATAATGAAATGTAGGGAAAAGGGAACTCTTGAGGGAGGAGGTGTAATCTCAGCTGGGGTGGAAAGGAAAGAATAGTCAGCAGTTTTTTTCTTGTAATTACTAACCAAAGTTTGACTTTTTAATTAATAACCAAAGTTTTGTTGTTTTTTTTTTTTAAAAAAAGTTTAGTATAATCAATTTGTGTAACGACATTGCTAACACTAAGTAAATTCTTTTTTTTTTAAATGTTTTTGTTTTTTGAGGAAGTTTACTCATATGTAATGGTTTATAAAATGTTGTTAAATTATTTTAAAATAAAAAGATCTTAAATAAAAATTGATTTATTAAAAAGAAAAAAACTTAAAAACTGAAAATTAAAAGTTGTTTAATATATATATCGCACAGATGGGAGACTTTAAAAATTATTTTAAAAAAGGAAAATAAAAGTATTTGAAAGTATTTTTTTTTGTAAAAAAGTAAAGATGTAAAGATTTGATATTTTTGAAAATAGAAATAGTGTTGATTTCTATAATCTTAGAAAATGGAAATGATTGTTTTATTAATTAAATGATTATTTTAAAGCACACTAGCCCTTGGGGCACTCAAATAATTAAATGGTCAGATAAGAGAATAAAAAGAAATTAAATGACCAATGCAAGCATGAAATGACAGCACGGACCGTAACTGAAACACGAGAGGATTAGTGACATCTTGCTCGTTGAATCCGAAGATTTGATGATAAGAGGCTAATAAAAATATAAAAGCCAAATAATTATTATAATTGGGATCTTAGAGCTGACTATGAATATACCGTTATAACTAGCTATATTGCAGATGTTGACGATGTAGAAATCTGCAATAAATTTAATTTTCCGGACAACCAGCTGAGGCCTCTGGATGACAGTTCCTGACCAAATGCATGGCAAGTAGCGGTTTTGTTTCAAAGAAGGACAAACAATCTACAAAAGTGATCACGAAGGTGGACCTCTAAATCTGCTCTATCCGTAAAGTATGAGCTCTTGTGTTTATCTAATAGGAACTTTTCCAAAATTTGCAATTAATAGCTGAAAATAAGAACTATTATCTGACCTAAAGAATTTTAAAATCAATTATTAGTATTTTTTATGCATATGTTTAAGCAATCATTTCCATTTTTCTCTTTTTTTGTGTTATGTATCAAATTAAAGTTGGGTATAGATAGCTGCATGGATAAAAATTAATAACTATGTTTAAATTCGTTCATGTTGATTTTAAAGGGTTAATTTCAGGCTATTTGTTTTGTAGTTAGGACGATGCTTGTGGAGGGATATATGGTTGATTATATCAATGTAGTGTGAAGTGTGTTTAGCATACAGGGCAACGTGCCCAACTGAATGCATGACCCCAAAGAGGCAGTCATATAGTTGAAATGGTTGCAGACCTATTTCCTGCGCCATTAACCCCTTCTAGCTCTATGGACAGGGATTTATAAGTCAGCAGAAAGACCGCTCTCCCTCATACGTAGCACTCTTTAATTAATTTATATACATGATTCCTTCACCAGACAGATGCCCATTCCTGTAATGGATGAGGATCATGTCCTTCAAATAATATCATGCTGTCAGATGCACATTCCTGTCAGTGTGGTTTTATGCTAGCATCTTCACATTGCATTGATTGCGACTATATATCTGGAAGCAGGTGTTAGTTTGGCTACAAGCTTTTAGTCTGAGATTGAATGATTTGTTTTGGAAAAGTTATTAACTGTGGAATATGTGTAGCATATCTATACTCAACATTATAAAACAAACTTATTAAAATCCATCTGTGCAAATTTATAAAATTTAAATTATAAAGATAAAATAATAACAAATTTTAAAATCATCTTTATTCCTCAATTGTTAAATATTTATATATGCGTCAATAAATCTTTTTGTGTGTGTTAATTCTGGCAGTAGCTTATGTATTTATTTTCTTGGATTTTTTTTTTTTTCTTGAAATATATTTTAAGAAGCTATATTAAATCTCTGTGTCTCTATGACCTAGTGACATTGGGCTGACGGTCAGAATAAAATATATATAAAAAAATTTTTTTTCTTAACTTACGTATCTGCCTACTCTATAAATTTTCTAGGTTCAAATGGCCTAGTGGCGCCCTGTATGGCAGATACAGTAAGACTCTAAACTTCTACTTCATCATCCACCCCGACCGTTATACTAAGAAGTGGCGGATTTAGATTTTTCCCCACTCTTATTTGCATATTTAATCTGCCCTATTTTGCATATTGCACTTCTTGAAAATGAAGGAATGTTGTACTTCTTGAAAATGAAGGTTATATCTTTGAAAGCGCTAGAAGAAATCGATAAAAGTTTGTCATTTATTTGATTTCATTTATTTATATATAGCTAAATTATACATGCGTGTGTATTTTGATATTAACACAAATATTAGAATTTTACAAATATATTTTCTAACACATGGTTGAACGTTTATATATTAGCTTAAAATTATTACTCTGCTTGGTTGGATGCATTGATTGAAATGGAAATTCATAGTCTAGGGATTGTACTCTGCTCTGTCATTTTTGGTAGACAAATTTCTTATGAATTCCCAAGCAATAAAGCCATTTAATATTCTTTTAAAGAATATCTTGATGTACACACATATTCTATTAAATTCCAAATATAATTGATCACTTAATCATGTTGATTTATCGCAGATTATCCTAATTAATATTTTAAATTCTACCCAAAGGGAATACAAGTAAACAACATAGCCAGAACCAGGGCAGAAAAAAGGACTTTGAAAACTGATGTAAAATGGACAAATGTGACTCTTCAGAGCTAAGTAATTAATCCAACCCTCAAAATGATCACCCTGATTATTCAGACTAGAACAATTCCTAGAAGGTTCTATGGGTGACACAACCAACCCTCAAAATTATCACCCTGATTATCCAGACTAGAACAATTCCTTGAAAGTTCTATGTGTAACACAAAATGAACTGCTAGCTTATTCACATTGCCCATTAACAAAAGCAGGAATACTCTTACCAAATCTTGAACTCAAATGGAGGCGGGGAGGGGGAGTTCTTTCATATTATTTCTATAATTCAATTCTTGTACTAAAAGGCTCTGTTTAATATTAATAATAAAATAATTTCTCACTTCAAATACCCAAAATTTTATTAAGGCATAATTAATAGATATGTTGCTAACACTAAATAAAGAATTATTTTCTTTTTAAAAATTATAGTTGAATGATATATATCATGATCTTAAACATATTAAAATAATATGTAAAATTTTATTTAGAAGACCTACATTTTCAAATGAAAGATAGTTATTAATTTTTTTTAAAAAAAAAAAGAAATTTATTTATATTATACTTCTCTTCCCCTTATTATTATTTTTAGCCTCATCTAAAATTAATTTGAATTTTCATCATCAGCATCTAATGTCGGGAACAAAAAATATAAATATGAAATTATCTGAAAATCGAATTTCCGATTTTAAATCTTTATGCTGAATTAAAAATTTAAAACATGCCAGATAATGACAAACCCATTAGTATATTTTAAGTATTTATTCGATTTAGAAACATTAAAAATAAAATATAGTAAATCTTTCATGGCATTTGTGATTTCTTTTAGTATATAGAAAATAAAAAGGTAATCTCATTTATGTCAGGGACAGCCAGTAATGAACTCCTCTGTAAAACATAGGTTTTTATGCCTCTGCTGATACTGTTGCCACTTGGGATTATGTATTTATGATTGGCTCTATTATGTGTATATTTATATTCAAGTTATTGTCATATATCATGTTTTGACTATTGCAATATATTGACTGCCACTATTTCCTATTATCGGAAAGAGTAAATTGTTTTGGGAAAGCAAGTTTATTTACTAGTGAACTATAGAATAACTTTAAACTAATTACTTATCTATTAAATTTGTTATTTTCTGCACAACAAACTAATATTTGCTTCTTCCTTTGTTTACTGAATCCATAACTTAAGATAAAATAAGTTTATAATCTGCAGCTAATTCATTTTATCAGACTGACATTGTTAGTTAGATTGGATAAGCTTTTTTACAATTTTGTTTTTGCTGATAACAATTTGTTACATCTAGCATTAAAAAACTGACATATCTGATACAATGTTTGCAATGAAACTTGTGAATAGACTATTATTGAACCATAATGCTAGTCATAAATTACTGTTATTTAATGCAAAGCTATCCAACCTCATGCAAGCCAAAAACAATATTAAAAAATTATCTGAGGGCCTCATCTGAAAATAATAAATACAGTATATATATTAAGTTATTGAAAAGTCTGACTACTAGCAAGATTTAGCAGCCATTTCAAATATATCACAAAAAAGAAAAATTATGATGTTCATAAAAGTATTTAGTGGAGAAGAAACAATAATTATTTTATAATATATCATTTTAGTGAGAGCTTTGGGTAGCTTGATTTCATTTAGTAAACTACCTATTTCAATTTTGACACTGATAGTTGTCAGTCACAGTATCAAAACATTTGGGCAGACTTCACCCTGCACTGCATGGCCTTATTGGACAGCTCTGGTCAAGTGTAAATTTACTGTGTATTTTTTTTCTAGCAGCTTTAGTCCTTTTCCCTTACTTCAAAATTAGAATTAGAATATATTTTTAAAAATCTAATCTACACCTTTTATAGCTGCAAAGAGATGGCCAAAAATTATTAAAAATAACACTCTATTCACATAATTAACATATTAATAAACATTAAATGAACGTATCTGGTTTTAATTATAGATAATTCTATTTTCCTTTTAAATTCAGATCATTTGATTACTAACCCTAAATTTAAAGGAAAAAATATTCATTATGGTACCATAACAAAAATCTTCAATTATTTCAAATAAATATTAGTTTGAAACTTTATTAAATAATTAGTCAGATAAAGAAAATCTCTCGTATGTTTATATATATTTGTGTGTGTGTTAATTTTTCAGATAAGTTTATTAAATATATAAATAAATGAAATAGATTGTTTTTCTGAAGGCTAAATAAGCTGTAACTCGTTCCCCCCCCCCTACACACAACACACACGTGCATTTTCAAATTGAAAAAAAAAAATGTTACTTTTTTGTTAATACATGACTTTTTATTTATTGTATATTGTCTATGAGCACAGACCTTCACACGCCCCACCACTCTCCACACCATCTCATAACACTGATACACTTGAACACATATATGTTGAAAAGATAAATAATCACCAATATCCGTATTTCATGCTAAACCAGCAATCATCGTTTGGTCCAGATTACCATCTCTACACATATATGCTATAAGTGCTCAGATATATATTAAGATGATCAAGCCTCATACTTTAATGGACAGGCTTCAATCTACTCCACACTCCAACTCTTCAACCGTCCATCCAATTGAAAATCTGATGATGGAATGCTCAAAGGCCACCCTGAGGCTGAGATTCTTGTCACACCCATGTTGACTTAAGGTATATGTGTTCAAGCGTATAAGTGTTATGAGATGGTGTGGAGAGTCGTGGGTCGTGTGAAGGTCTGTGCTATATACCCTATATATTACATATATAGTCACAGGTATATAACAAGCCTGTGTGTTTCACTTATATATTGTCTATATAAATTTTCTTTATAACTTTGATTCAAAATAAAAATTAATGATTGAATTGTAAATAAGCTAGAAGACAAAGAAAAATGTATAAAAATTTTTTTATTTGGTAGATGTCTTTTGTGGTATAACTGGTATAATCTCAGGCGCCATATTGAATTTTTTAAAAAAACTGACCTGATACACAATTTTCGCAATAACTTCAGTTTTAATAATGTTAGAGAAAAAAACTTTATATTGATAGAAACTAGAAAAACTAAGGAAAACAATAATTCTAAGACAAATAGTGATAACCATTTTAAAAGCAAGGAAAAAAGGACATTTTAACATCCAACATAATTATTACTTCATTGTTTGTTCATAATTTCTAATTTACCATTAACTAAGTTTAAATTGCATATTCATTGATAATTTCTTAGTATTCTTCACAAAATTATCTTTCAACCCATATATAATACTTCTTACCTGAGATAATCCATAGCTTCAGAATCTCCAAAAGTATTCGCGTAAGAATTCTTCATTTTTATCTTGTACCCCAAAAGTTGCCAAATCTCAAAGTCGTCTATAAGAAAAAGATTCATCCTAATAAAAGATACAAAACAAATCATTTCCAGAAGGTGAATATGCATTTATCCTCATAGCAATTAGCTTTTTGTCTATCCAAAACTAGAAATTGTAGGTTACTGTCTGTATCACTAATAAAATGAGTTTCATCTCTTCATTTTATATTTTTTGTGTGCTAGCTATAGACTTGAAAATAATATGATGCAAGATGTGGCAAAACTACTGACTCCACAGCATGAGTATCAAGGGATAGGCAGGAATCAGAATTTGATTCTTTGCCTGCATACAATTCCATGTGGTATATGCATAACCATTGTGGCTACCACTACACCCACACCATTTGAAATCTCTCTTTATTGGTTTTAAGTGTTTATATTTTCACATGGTACTATGCCCAGTAAATTTTATGATTGCTTTATCAACTGCAACCTTTCTGTACATTTGATTATGTTTTTAAAATTTACATTACACTGCTCTATATGTAAATCATTACTTGTTATAAACCTTTCTGTACTTTTGATTATCAGTTTATAAAATTTACATTGCACTGCTCTATATATGTAAATCATTACTTGTTATACAAACATGCAAGAGAAAACACAAACACACCAATACAGATATAAACCTATTAATAAATTATTAAACCTTTTGAGAATCATTATGACTCTAAAATAAGGTCGCCTCAAACTTGGATCAAGACGATAAATGATTTAATATTATATAATTTATATACTACACACACCAATACAAATGCAAACAAATTAATATATCGTTTATGAAATAATTTTTAAAAAATTAAAATATTCAAGTACTTAAAAAATTAAAATTAATAACCTATGATATTCTGTGATTATGGTTATATTATGTTGAAGACATTCATATCTGAATTATCAACATATTTTTAGTCCATTATATTAGCTTATAAGGCCGATAAAGATTTTTTGCCTTTATCGCCCTGTGCAAACTAGTAAATTGACCAGAAAATAAAAAAAATAAATGCACCTATCTTAAAAAAAAATATTAATAAAAAATTCAAATTTTATCCAATTTTAAATTGTGATACATCATTTTAAAGATGGAATTAAGCAACAACAAATGCTGGGATTTCTGTTGACATCATGCTTATAGGTTTTTTTTTCATATGTCATAGCATCGACCGGGATGTGAACCCACAACCATCTGCAACCAACTACTTGCTTGCAAGCGGCTGTGATGACCTCTTGGCTAACAATGCTTGACCATCATGCTTATAGTTTTTGCACAATTTAAAAAAGAAAGCAAAATTTCAACCAATCAGCTGAAGCAAGCCGAGGATACACTACAAAGACTCAAGCCAATCATATGATTCCATGATTGGATTTTTTTTTTCATATCATTATGAATCTGTAAGTGTGAAATATAACATAGTGAATTAGTATTTCATGGGAATATATATTTTGTATGTTTGTATGCATTAAGATAATTCATAAAAAAATTATATAATTTAAATATGGTATTAGATATCAGTGGATATGTTAAAAGTATTTTAATTTTAAAGATAATTTAAAACCATAATTTTAGAACTAAATCTCAAGAAAGATAAAGTAAGTAGTTTTTATTTAATGTTGCAATAGTGGAATTTAAATGCATCCTATGTTCTTTATTTAAATAAAATCAGTTTATTAAATTTGTAATTTGAAGGGTAATCTATTGATATTTTATCAGTGTAGAAAGATTGGTCTATAGAACTGATATTAATTATTTGTTAGTTTCTAAGGATAAATAGTGAATGTGAATAATCTCATAACATTCTTTATCTATCGCTATTAGAAAAAAAATAGTTTGGAAAATTTTTCCAATGCAATACTATTCATTGCTGCTCCATTCCAGAGTATGGATTGTAGATATCAAGTGGATAGTCTTCAAAATCATTATTTGAACATCTTTGAAATATATATGATTGTATTATCATCAACATTATTACAGGCCTGAAAATGAACATAATCATCAATACAGGTTGCTATCGTTTATTTTTACTGCTGATATTTCTAATAATCACTAACTGAAAACATCACCTGGATTCAGTAAAAGAAAAACAATTCATAAATCTACAATATAGTTTAGTCAAAATGAGAGTCATAGATCACATGACCTTATTCTTTTAAGCTTGTAAGTTATAAACAATGAGGATTGCCAATTCCTCAACAAGCTTTGTGATAAATGCTTCCCAGAGAAAGCACTTAAAATATCTCTGTAGGAACCCCCCGAAACCCCTGACCATGGTTTCATGCTTTAGCACTCCTCAGAAAGGTGCCAGGTTAGGTTCAGACCCTAGATCTAAAAATACCAACCCAAAGACAGCATTTATCTAAAAATTATCACATTGAAAATCTGAAATTTTCAGATACCTACATGTCTTCAAACCCAGCTATCCAACTTAAATAGCTATATGGGGCTTATAGATCTTTGGTCATAACATATATTAGTAGTCTTAGCAATATAACATTGCATAAGACTTAAGGCAGAGACTATAAATAGTCAAAATAAGAGTCATAGATCACATGACCCTATTCTCTTAAGCTTGTAAGTTATAAACAACGAGGAATTGGCAATCTTCATTGTTTACAATCTAGTTTGTTCGTTTTTATATTAAAAATAAACTATTCCTGATATAGATTTTCTCTATATTATTATTTATTTGTTACTTACAATCATTATCACTTTTTTAACAAGCATTACATTAAAAAAGTTTAATGATAAATGTACTTTATTCACATTATAATTTTTATTAATTAGAAAAGTAAAACTGTTTGTTTATAAGTTTGAAATGGAGAATGATCATTTTTAAATTATTGATTTTTAATTGAACATTTTTTAAAAATCTTTTTAAATGTCATTCCTCATTGCAAGTTAAGGTAGCAAGATCAAAATTATATAAGTGGAATATATCTTAATTTTTGCATTTTTATATAAATTAGATGATTTATATAATTAACAGATATTCAGTGATCAATGTATTAAATCTGTTTTTGTGGGAATCAGCTGATATTCATATGCACTGACACATTAGGAAATAAAAAATTTACAAAGTTTATTTTATTCTATGGTGAATATACATTTTTGTGAATATTAGTATAGTTTATTAATTTGCTTTCAGTTATATGTTGCTATATGTATGGGTATATGAATGGAGAATTCTTAAATATGGCTTCTCTTAATAATGAGTTTATACATATGTATGGAGAGTTGCATGTTGGGAATAACAAGAAGAGATCAAAAATGCAATATATGGGTAAGAGAACAAACAGGTGTTATTAACCTCACTGAAAAAATTAAGATTGAAGTGGAGCTGGGCTGGACATATTGCTAGAAGAGATGATAATAGATGGGTAATTGAAATCTTAAACTGGATTCCAAGAGATTGTAAAAGACCCAGAAAGAGACCATATGTGAGATGGATGGATGAAATAAGAAAGTGTGGAGGGTGATGTGGAGAAGAAAAGCTAAAGATTGGAGAAGATGGATTAAACTTGGAGAGATCTTCATCCTGCAGTGGATTGATAGTGGTTGATCATGGTGATGATGATGACATATGTAAATGTCAATAATAAATCTTTACAGTCATTACTTTACTTTATTTAAATTAGTTATATATCTTTGGGTATTTATTATGATGGTTACTTCTGTATTAATTTATTTGATAGAGCTAGTTTAGAGCATTTTGTATTTATAGGAAGTCACCATTGACATCTCTATATGAATCTATCAATGCATTGTCATTCTTGAGTATTTAAATTTACCTAACACATTCATTGATATTGTGTAATTATTTATTAATATTTAGTAGATCAATTGAAGAAGAACCCAAGCATATATAAGTTACTCATAATTATTAATATGTAATTTCATTATCATATTTAATCAATTGTTTCAGATTATAATATATTTTATTTCATAAGCATCTTCATGTCTACTGCTTCTAATATTTCAATAGCACATAGAATTAACATATATCTTGGTTTTTGCATATAAAGAGTATGCTCTTCATCTGATATTGATAATAGAATTTCTGATTTCCGCAATTCAGTTAATAGAAATGGGCATTGATGTGATCTTGTTAGAAAAATTATTTCCTTATCTCATGATTATATTTTCAGTAGATTTGCATATTTTATGGTAATTTAAAATCAGAAGGAAGTCTAGGCTTTTCATCTAGTGGCACCTTCTGGCAAGTGTGACATCAATCTTCAACAAACCCTGTATCCATTATAGTATTAAACAATTTATTTTTTAGAAATTGTCAAGAAGTGTTGTCTTCATTTCAATGTCCAAAATTAATATCTTAAAGCAAAGAATTATTAATACATTCAAAGTAGTTGAATCTAACTTATCCATGATATAAGGTGGAATATTGTTTGAATATTTTACATGTGATTACTATAAAAAATAAAAAAAACATTAGCATTTGTTTTAATTAATTTCATAAACTGTTTAAGTTTAAATCTTAAAATCAGTTTTTTATATCTAAAATAATTTGTGAATAGGTTGCAGTATTTTACACTAGACTATATTACTAGACTGACAAAGATGGTTTTGTTTATTTTATTTTTTTTATTTGTAAGTTTTCATTTATGGTAGTAATACTATAAAAATCTTGCTGGATATTTTTTTATTTTTATTAATATTCATGTTGTCGACAAAATATTTAAAATTTAGATTTTGTTGAATGTGCAAGAAAGATTATATAATGAATGAAAATTTGGCATTAATGAAAAATTATTGCTATTTAGTATGTATTTTCGACCTTTTTTTAAAACTTGATGTTACTAATGTATACTGTGTATTTATTTAAAGAACAAAGTTTCTTCATCAGTTATATTTGGTCATGGACTATGTAACAACTTCTTTAGCATTAAAAACTTTGGTGTTTTGCATCTTTCATTTGCAAAATTGTAGTAATTTTAAACATTTGTTAAGATTTTTGGTTGCATTATTTCTACTTATCAAGAAATATAATAATGGGATTAATATTTTAAATTATTTTGGACAGTTTGATAGATAGTATTATCCCATCTTTTCTCAACATTTAAACGTAATTTTAATGTTTTCCACTATAATAAATGTGTCATATGATGATTGCTGGTTTAGCATGAAATACATATATTGGTGATTATTTATCTTTTCGACATATGTGTTCGGGTGTATCAGTGTTATGAGATAGAGTGGAGAGTGGCGGGTGGTGTGAAAGTCTGTGCTCATATACCCTATATATTACATATATATATAGTTTATTTTCTTAGATAATTTATTTAATCCTGATTTTATTTTCTGAATTTTATTATGATAATTAGCATTATTCACTATATATATATAATGCCCATTCTTTAATCTTCTGATTGGGTCATCTAAAGTTTTTTTTTTTTTTTGCTTTGATTTATTCTTTTTATTTTAAATCAAACAATATTTCTAATTTTTCGTTCTTTGATAAATTAACTTGAAAAATGTAGTCAAGTGACTATTTAATTTAGAAGGTTTTTTCTTTTCGCTTTAATAATAGCAAGTAATTATGGTTGTATTTAATGTATGACATACACTTTATAAATTGTTTGTCATTCTTTTAAATAAAGTGAAATATGTTTTATTGGAATCCATTATTATAATTGAACTTCTTTATCTTCATTTTTATTGATTCATTAAAATAATTGCCTTTTTTTTTTTTATCATTGCTTGAAATATTGTGTACTGTAATGCAGAATTTTAAAGAAAATATTGAATAATCTAAGTAAATAAAATTGGTTAAACATTTATTTTATTTATTTAATATTATGACAAATATATATTAGAAAGTCATTTAAAAGAGACTTTTTTTAGATTAAAGGAATAAGATATTTTTAATGTAAAAGTTATAAATCCACTAAATTATTAATTATATATATATGAATAATTAATTTTAATTATTTAATTTGGTAATGACTTTTCTCGTGAAGAGTTCTGAAGTGGAAATATCTCTTCAGCAGCTATTTTTATTTCTATTTTGATATTCAAAGCAATGACTAGAAGTATTCCGTCTCTAAAGTTTTGAATCCATTTTTTGGCATTTCCAGGACTTTGAAGTTCTTATGAATTCTTGAACAATAAAACCATTCACTTCTTCTTCTTCTCCTCCTCCTCATCATCATCATCACCAACACCATCATCGTCATTATTTTTGTTATTATTATTATGTTCCAATAATATACTTTATTGTCAACAAAGGATAAAGATGTTTACAGGCTTATGCTTGGTTATAGTGACTTGACGATTTTTATGTATTTGTTTTCATTCTGAGATTTTCATTGCTAATTACATAGATATGTGTGTTAATTTATGATGTTCTTGTCCTTGCTATCATTGTTTAATTTTTACTGTTGTTAGTTTGTGATCTTGTTATGGGTTAGAGTCCCTCCTTCAATTTCTTGTTCATATTCTGTTATTGACTGTTCATTGGTCAAGAGTTTTAATTCATTGGTTCAGCTATGCAGGTATCAACATTTTATATTGTCTCTTTAGTTCCTTGTTTATTATTGTTTTTGATTGAATAGGCTGTGTTTATATAACTGCTAGTGGTTGCATGTTCTCATAAGTTAGCTTGTAAATTTTAATAGTGACCAGGTGGCCACAAAGATACCTGGATCTGCAATCTTTGCATCTCTGTTTTTTATTTGTTGTAGTTTGTTGTAAAATGTTGCTGGATGTCATCTGGTGTTATTACCCAGGCTGAATATACATTGTGTGCACCAAAATGCATAGAGAGCAAAGATTGCTGCTTGTGCTGTAGGGGTTGTCTTCTTATGTGCAAAATCTGTTAGCTGCTGTATAGTTTGTCTTGTTCTACATTGATTCAGCATGTTGGCTTGTATAGTATTTAGTGCTGTACAATTATAATATATGTGTTGTCATGTTTTTTAGCACTATGGCATAAGTTGCAGAGTGGAACTATTGACTTATAAGGGTGACAGTAGCCTAATAAATAAAAGGTTGGTAGGGCAAATAAATTTAGCTTGATCAAGAAGTCAAAGAACATTGGCTCCATTGACCATTTCCTGATGTTTTTAAGGAGTTGCTTGTTATTTACTCTCAGCATTGGACTAAAGTTGTGATTATTTGTGGCTGGGTTGATCAACTCATATGTCTGCCTGTATGTGTACTTGCTATCACATATGAGCATTGTAGTTCTGACATTAATCTGTACTGATTGTGCTAGTGATACAAGATATTCATATGGGTGGGGATGAATGATCTGTAGGAATTATGTCAAGGAGGCTTTGAAACTGTTGAAACCTTGCAATGATTTCTGCCAGTAGGTTTATTGTTTTTTTGTGTGTAGATCATTTATATTATGTGGAGCCCCAGACCATTCCATATAGTTGTTTGACTGAGTTGTTTGATTGAAAGGGCTACATTTTTCTATCCCATAGTAGTTTGCTACAGAGAGATGATATGGCAGCTTTAAAGTTTTTTGCAAAGTTAACAATAGGTGAATAATATGTAATACTTGTTATGAGTATGTTAAATAGGTGCACTTTTGAATATAGTGATAAGTATGCATTTGACGACAATGTGACTATGTTGGTTATTTTCTGTTTGAATTATTTTGCAGTGTTTATTGCATTCCATGTGTTCCCAGATAAAACGGCAATTTAAGAAATGGAGTAGGTTTTCCTTGATATAGTTGTGTATAGAGTTTGCTAGTGTAGATGAACCATGCTGTTAATTTGCTGAGGTTGAATTGTAGTTTATGTGTGATTTTGTAATTCTGTAATATTTTTTCCAATACTGGCATTTCTTTACATGATGTCAGAAATTGTTACATCATCCATGTATGCAATGCATGGAATATGTTGGGAAGTTCATGGTATTAATATTCCTGGCAACTCATTTTTAATCTGTTTTAGGAGTGAATTTATATATAGGATGAACAGCAGTGAATTGAGTGGAGATCCTTGTGAAATTGATTGTGTGTGAGTAAATGATGTTTCTCTCACTAAGTGTGAGATCTATCTTTTGGTTGAATAATAGATTGGCAATGATTGTATAGTAGGGTGGGTAGGATTGCTGTATTAGCAAGCATATTCATTAAGACATCTATTGTGATGGAATCAAAATGCTGCTGTATATCCAGTTGAATTGCAATTGGGGTGTACTTTTTATCTTGTTGCACTGCGCTTTGTATCATTTTAAATACCAGTGCAGCCTGTATGGTGGAGGATATCTTCTTTGCATACTGCATGATATTAGGGGCAATATTTAAATTTCTATTTTATCTTTGACTACTTTTCCAATATTTTGTTGCCCAATAGGCCCATGGAGATGGGTTGAAAGTGCAGAGATTTGACATAGCTGCTGTTTTTTTTTGTTAAATGGGACTTTTGGTATTGCATATAGTCTTTTAATATTTTTTTGTAGTAGGAAGTTAGCAAGGTTGCAAAGGTACTCTGTGGTAAATTGACTCAAATCTGAAAATACAAATGCTGATATTGAGTCCAGGGTGGCAACTATTGAAATTTTTCAAGTTTTTCAGCAAATTGTTGTGTCCAAAAGGGGGTATCTGTTTCAGATGTTCCAAAATGATCAGTGGTTGGTGTGTATTGTTTATATGTTTCATGCTTTTGCTTGAAATGATGGTATATGGGGTCTAGCATGTTGTGTCCCACATAGATGATGCTGCTTATCTCAATTGCCATGGGCACTTTTCTGGTTGTTGGATATCCCAGTGCCCAATGGATATATCGGTAGGTCCATGTGTGTTATTGTGTGAGGGATATATATATTTTTTTTGTGGCAAGGTATTCCTTTAATTGTTTACATGTATTGTGATACAGCTGTGTTAATTTTTGTATGTTTTGTTGGGTGTTGTGCATGGGTCTGGCAATGGTGATTCTCTTGTGGAGATCATCTGCTAGTGCCATTAAATGGGAGGGTGGGGATGAGTACCTTGTTCATGTGATGTATGTTGAAGGATAGTACATTAATGAATGATTGGTATTTTTGAATTGGGTCTTGTGGCATATTGTTAATTTTATTTAGCATGATATAAGTCTCTGAGAATAGGTATTCAGTAGTGGTTGTTGGGCATAGGAGTCTGATTATTTTTTCTAGATAAATGAATATTGTTTGGAGCTCTGATAAATTCATTGAGATGGTTTGTGCAACATGGTCTGAAAATGGGCATGGATTGAATTGGAAGTTGATTAGGTGATGAAGCATTGGCATGTAGTAGCAGAGATCAATGAGTGTGGTATGCTATCGATTATAGAATGACAATGAATTTGCAGAAGCAATATAGCCCTGAGATATGTTGTACATTTTGTATTGAATTTTGTGTAACTTAAGTTGAAATCGCCCATTAATATTGTTGGGTTGTGGCTGGTTGTGAGCTGGGAGTTTATTGTGAGAATTATATGTGCAATTATGCTGGGGCCTGGGAATGCCTACACAAAGATAATGTAGAATGTGGTAATTTGATGCTTGTATGTAGTGATTAGAAGAAGCAAGTAAATGTAAATAATTTTGAAGGTTGAAAAGCAGCAGTTTGAGGTTATGATTAGGCCTGTGCCCACTGAAGGTTATGATGTGTCCCTGGACTATGTGAAAAAACGTTGGTTATATAGGTATGTGGCTAGGTTAATTTGTGATCTAATATAGATTTTTGTTTTTAGCAGCCCTAGTATTTGTGTTTGTATTATGCTAATCCATTTGTTTAGCTGATACATTTTTGCTATTGAATTAATGTCTCTGACATTCAGTGCTGCTATTTTAATTTTCATTAACTGTGTAGTTAGTATTGGTATGTATTTTTTGTTGTGGTTGCTTTGAAACTTTACATTGTATATTTTCGATGACTTATTTTATTTCCATTTGTTTTTTGTCTGTTTTGTTTGTTTTTGTTCATTTTTCTGTTTGGTTTTGTGTTGAGTATTTGTGGGTTTTGTGCTTCTTCATTTTGTGATGTCATGGTTATTAAATTGACTTCAAATAAATTTGTGATTATATCCATTGGATTTGATTTTTGATTGGTGAATTAAGATTATCATCATCTATTTTCTCCTTTTTACTAGCTTCTTTTTTATAGGTCTACCAGACTTTCTCTTATTTTCTGGTTGGACTGGATTTGTTAATTGCATTATTGTGCTAGGACTGCTTGGAGGTAGCAGTGTGACTAATTTCTATGGCTGTCTTATTGATAATAATATATTATGTGCTTACATCTGTTCTGAACTCAAATTCTGGTATATATACATTTGATTTACTTGTTATTTTTTGCTTGTTCTCCATTTGCTTTTTGATCATATTCATTGTGTTGAGATTTGTTGTCTTTTCTGTGAACAAATCTATTAGATCTAAGCTTGGTGTCTCTGCTTTGTTGTTGTTATTTCTTTGTGTAATTTGTGCAATTATCCTTGGTGATGCCTATCTTTTCATTGGTTTGCTCTTCATTGTTGGAATTTTGTTGTTTTTGTATGTGTGGTTTTGATCTCTGATTAGGTTCTGTCAGGTTGGACATTGTGCAGTAACATGTCCCCTTTGTTTGCATGAGTAACACTGTGGTTTTAGATCTCTGATATACAAAGTGAGAATTGCTTCATGATCCAGGATTTGTGTTGGTATAAAATCTGGATTAGTATCTGGATGTAGTTGCATTCTGAACTTATACGTGTTACTTGCGATTGATATTGGTGTGTCTTTTCATTATACTGTTTTCAACATGATGACCTTGCCAAACAGTTCCACTTTCAATCCTTTGGAAATCCTGTGCTGTGTATCCCAAGTAGGTGTTTTTAATTATTCCTGTAATGGTATTGTGGTAGTTCTGGTCTATGGTGATCAGTGCGAAGTTACCCAATGATCTGACTTGTTTTTGAAATCTCTCCTTGTGTGCTCTTATAAAATTCCAGTATTAGGTAATGGTCATTGGGGTGTTCTGCAATTTGTTGTATAGTGTGTCAGAATCTGTTAGTTGTTATTGCCTCATACAGCAATTCTTTTGGAAATTTATATAATGAGATATTGTTGTCTGTCATTGACAACACCATGAACTTGGGGAGGAGGGAATCTTTTGAATGTTGCAAAGAGATGCTTTGGAATTGATTTATTGAACAGTTGTTCTCAATTTAATTTTTCTTCATTCCAGACAGTCACTAGTGGACTTTGATCTTCCTGCTTTTCAAGTTCTAAGTCATCTATGTCACTATTAGTTGGTTTCTATATCTGGGAATGCTCCTTTGAAACATGGTTGCATTGCTTTTTTTTTGTTTCTTCGATGATATCTAAATTAATATTGGCTTTTAATTTTTTTTATTTGAATAAATGAATTCATTTTTTTCCTTCCCTTCCTTTGATGATGTCTGTAAATGTTGACTTGTTTTTTTCTTTTTATGGAGTTCATTGATGTTTTTGTCACCATTAATAAGATAATATGACCTTTGAGTCTCCAACTTTATCATGTTAATTTGTTGGTTTCACTTTTCACTTTGAAAATTGTCAATTAAATTTTGCTCACTTCCTCTATTAGTTGATATAGAATAAATTAGTATTAGTACTTTTGATGTTAGATATATTTTTCCATTTTGTTTCTGATGGTTTTTATTAGCTTTTTAATGGTTTGAATGTGGAGCATTTTTACCTGATCGGATGTGGTGTGATGTGATTTACTGTAGCTTCTCCTTAAACGAAGTCAAGAATCTCTCAGCAATTACGCCCAGAGAAACCTGTTAGCCACTTTATTTTCCATTCCCCAGTCTAAGTTTTCCCATATTCTGCTCCACCCCATTTCCACAACATAATATTTGTCAACTGTATGGCCTTTATATTTAAATCCCCCTTATCTTTTCCCAAACCCAGCTTAAAAACCAATAATCCACTTGCTGTATAATCACTTTTTTTCATATTTATTCTTCCATAACTTCATTATATGTACCCTTTCTGTTTTCAAGCAACAGATGGCTAATATTTTCTATTCCTTCCTTACATAATTTACAAACTAAATGACCCATATTTTTCCATTTACATATATATTCTCTTGTTGCTAAAGATCCCGTTCAAGCCTTAAACAATAAACTACTTTCCTTACTATTATCATATATTAACTCGCACCTAATATTCTGTTTACTTCTATATATATTTAAACTCTTTTTACTCTTCATACTAATTCTCCATCTCTCTAACTCCCTATTCTTTATTAATAAATCTATTCTTTTATCCCATTCCTTACCACTATAATACCCAACAATCCTCCTAACACAATCTTCCCATCTTTTGTACAAATATACTGATATAAACTCTTTATCCAAATCTTTTGCATACTGCATTACCTTTCTCACCCATCTTGTTGCCTGCCCTTTACTCATAACCCAATTAAATACTATTTTGGTTATGCTTTTATTACCCATAAACTGCAATCTACCAAACATTTTCATTTTACTTTTTGCATCTCATGAAAACTTGACCATCCCATTTCTCCTTGAATTGCCTCCCTTGCTGTCCATACATCTGCATCCGACGCATATCTTCCTACTTCCCTTTGAACTTTTTCTAAGTAATTTAATACCTCTTTACTAACACATAATGATTCTAGCCACATCATATTTATTACATGAAAGCACTGTTAATTTCTTTATCAATCCCTTTATTTTCTTCATTTATCAATTTTTTCTCAAAGGTACAAGCCAATGAATTATTTATAATTATTATTTTAAAAAAAAATGAAATAATTATAACAATACAAGTCTCCACAAAGAAATAAAATGTCAGCATTTTGATGAAACTATACTTTCAATTACTTTTGTACATCTAAAACTTTCATCTCAACAGCATTACCAGAATATTGATTATGTCTGTAATTAAACAGATATTTTCTTTCACCTTAATCAAAATTTTATGTATTTTTTAGTTATAGAATTCCCAATTGACCAGAATAATTACATTTTGAATTTTATTGTACTGACAAAAAAATCTTTGACTAAAAAAAAAATACACTCAGTCTGAATAAAACTGCTAAAGTGAAAAATATTTAATTTTTGTTATGCTATTTATTTTATTCAAACTTCTTTACAAGAAAGTTTGTATCACATTAAATAATCTCAAGCAGTTTTCCCTAATCAATACGGCAACTGGAATCTGATATTTACCACCAATTATTATCTAATTCATATTTTAACAATAAGTAAATGTCATATTGATTATTTCTATTAGGAAGATCTGGCAGAGATTAGAATACATTGCAGAGCTATAATTAGATATGGTGCTGAATTATTTCAGAAAAAAAAAAATTCTGTTGAAAAAAAATGAAAAAACACCATTGCAAAATATCAACCAAACGGAAAAATGAATCTGCATGTTTTGTATGATGTGGATATGTGATTCACAGATTGGTTAGTATGGTCATTGCAAAATTCATTTCTAAAACAGTTTTTTAAAATTTTCTTGGAGTTTTAATGGCATGCTTTGTTGCCATTGCAATACTTAACAAATTTTCATAAAATAACTAGATGATATTTTTATTTTTCTCCTTATTGAAAATAAATGGTCGAGAGGTCAGCAACAGCTACTTTACAAGCAGTTGTTCCGGGTTAGCGGGTTCGCTTCCCGGCTGATGCTATGGCACATGAGAAAAAAAAAAGTAATCTAATTGTCAAAGTAACAAAAAAAAAAGTGTAGAGAAAATTATTCAGATATAAACAATCTTTTTACAAGGCTTTTCAGAAAATATAAATTTTAAATCATAACTAACATTCGGCTGGAAGTAAAGTTTTAAATCAATTTTTTTTCTTAGTTTTTAAAAAATAATATACTATGGTTAAAAATGCAATATAAAACAATATTGCCAATTTTATCGTATTGTTATTCCTTGTAAATGTTTTTCATATTTTTCTACGATAATTTAGATCTTGTTCACCACAGATTCTCTGTGATCACAATAAAGGCTTGTTGAATTAAATCTAAAAATGGCTGAGAATATCTAAGGCTAAGAAGTAATGGGTATGCACCATTTACATATATGTACACACATATTAATGTAGATTTTTGGGATGGCGGTTATAGTTTGATGTCATTGAAAATATATTTTATCATTTTAATATATAGGGGATTTGAACTCAGACTTTCACATGACCCTCAATTATCCATGCTATCTTCTACTGCTGACACACTTGATCACACACATGTTGGAAAGATAAATAATCACCAAATATATGTATATAATCATGAAATACATATTGAAATAGAAACTGTTTCACATGTACTAAGATTTATTTTACCTCCTCCACCTAAAAAAAGGCAGATGTATATGAAAGAAGTTGATCCTATTTTTTTAAAAAAAAAATAAAGCAAAAAGTTTAGAGTTAAAAGAAAATTATTATTTTCTATAATTGAAAAAAAAAAAAGATAAACCTTAAAATATTACATTTTTAATTTTTGAAATGATGTTGTCGTACAAAGTGTAATAATCGCTTGAGGCAAAGTTATCAAATTGAAAACATGGCTTAATCCTCATGATTCCTTATCTGTCCCGTTAAAAGTAGTGGCCCAATCCTTAAGAAGAGAAAAGCACTCAGGCTTAAATGAAAGCTGTGTAACAAATCAGATATAGTGGGAGTACTGCTGAATCAATCCAGAGATCAGGGTATAAATAGTTGAGTTTGAAGTTCAGAGGAGATTTTTAAAATTTATTTTAAAAGGAGTTAAAAGGTTAAGAAAAGTGAAAGTTAAAAAGTTAAATTTTTTTATCTAATTGTTGCTTAACTGTTTAGTTGACAACTGGTTTTAGTCACCTGGGAATATAATATTTACAGCCACATTGCTAATGATGAAAAAAGAAAGTATTAATAAGGAAATCATAAAGATGGAAGGCTAATTGTAATAGCTTCCTCTCTTTGTCCATAGCCATGAATCTCCAAGACCCGCCTGAATGAACATCATGGAAAGTAAATAACGCCATTCAACTCAAATAAACTGACCTCTTTTTGAAATGCAGTTGTAACATGAAGTGAAGGAACAAACTGGATAAAATAAGGTAACAATTTCATGAAATATTCAATACTTATATGTGTTTATAAAAAAAATGTCTTTCTTAAAATAAATTATGAATAATTATAACTATGTGAAAATACGTTTTATTAGTGATAAATACGTAAATGTCTTAAATATCTATAATCAAAAGGCATTTTTAATAAGGTAAATCATAATGGTTAAACAGCATTAAGCTGTGCACATGCGCTTTGCAGATTTTAACTATAAATGACTGAATACAAACACTAAGCGCATATGCACAGCTTAATGCTGTTTAACTATTACAGTTTATAAAACATTGCGCTATATAAAATAATTGATTTAAATAAGTAAATCATAAATGATTAACTTCTTATATGCAGATACATCTGAATTAAAATAAAATAAAAATGATTGCTGATATACAAATAAGTATACCTGGAAGAATTAGAAATGCTGAGCTATTACATATAACTATAACTGATTAAATTATAAATGAAACTGCTGATCAACTTGTATGTAGAAATATACGTCTGTGGCAGACCAAATAACAATATTTATGCCATATATTAGAATAACTAAATAAAAATTATAAATGCTTACATGCATATTGATTGTGTATGAATAAAATAATGAAACTTATGCGCATAAATGCACTTTTATACTTGACTGGATTATGAATAGTCCACAAACCTGGAATTGCTTACATTACATGTTTACCTACCTATGATAAATTTGAAAATAATGAGGTACTATATGAATTACAAATGCTTACATGCATGTTGATTGGTATGAATAAAATAATGAAACTTATGTGCATAAATGCACATTTATACTTGACTGGATTATGAATAGTCCACAGACCCAGAATTGCTTACATTACCTGTTTACCTACCTATGAAAATTTGAAAATAATGAGGTACTATATGAATTACAAATGCTTACATGCATATTGGTTGTGGATGATTAAAATAATGAGACTGAATTATAGAAGCTTCGCAAATCTGGAATTTCTCATCTTACCTATTTACCTACCTAAAAGGGATATACAGATATGGAACAAATAGTTAAAATATTCAAGCAATAATGGTAGACATCTACTTGATAAAAGACCCTTTGAATTCTTTACCCAAGATAAATTTAAATGAGCCTTCATTTGAAATGAAGGATGAACTTTATTAGAAGGACTTGCAAATGAATTATTGATAAATAAAGTGTTTCTAAACTTCTTCTCATAATTGAACTGAAAATGAATCTTCACATGGATATGAATGAACTTTATTGGAAGGACTTGCAGATGAATTGTTGTTACATAAAATTGTTGTTATTTAAAATTAATTTTAGTTATTCAGTTCTATTTTTGCATCACTTGTCATTCATTGCACTTGTTCATGAGAATTTCATGCCTCCTGAGCTATGTCTGGCATAACTAGACCTAGGTAAGTCAGGTTGTAGTGAGATGGAACTCTAGTGGCGCCGTTTGGAAAACCAAACACAGAAATTTCTAGATGCTTCCATTCTCTATGGTGCTAATCCTCTGATGAGCAGGAAATATTGTTGTAGGGGGGGTGATATCCATATTGGGGAAAGCCAATCGATAGTTCCTTCCTACAATATGCTCATCAGGAAATTGTTACAACCGAGGTAATAAAGGGGTTGTACAGGGTCCGGTTACAATATATTGGTGATTATTTATCTTTTCGGCCTGTGTGTGATCAAGTGTGTCAGCAGTATGAGATAGCATCGATAGTTGAGGGTCGTGTGAAAAACTTGAGTTCAAACCCACTATATATTACATTTTGGAATGCAGATATGAAAAAGCCTGTACTGTAGGAAAAAATTTAATCATTTTAAGTATATAAAAAATTAAACACTAATTTATATCTGAGTTTACTTAGTAACTTCACATTTGTAAAAATCTGTTATATTTTTTGTTAATGCAGCGTTTTGTTTGTTTGTTTTTTCAATAACATTTTTTTTTTTTAAAATCAACTGTAATTTATATTGTATGCTTGATTGTTTTGTCTTAGAAAATTTTCTACTTAGCCTTCTGTGACATGTCATCATTTTGATCTTGATAATAGATCTTGTCATAAAAAGTTGCCCCTGAGATTTTTGTTTCTTAGAACCAATAATACAATTTATTTGACTGACAGAAATTCATATTTAACGTGGACAGACAGTATTCAGTTTGTTTGTTTTTTTAAAGAAGGTTCAATTATTATGTCTTCTTTAACTTCCTATGAAAAAATATTTTAAAAATCTTTATGCTAAAAGAAGTATTACAATTGTTTTCATCAGACATTTTTTATATCGTAATTCATTAATGAATATATAAATATTAATTTTTAAATATTGAAGCTGTGTCTATTTTCCACCTCTCTTTTTTAACAACAGTTGTTATTAGTAATATAGAAGATATAATGTTTATAAAATAATTTAATTTGCTGAAGATTAATTACTGAAAATTATAAAAGTAAAAGTTCCATTTAACTGTAACTACAGGGACCCTACTTGTAGTTATTTTAAACAAAAGCTTCTGAGAAGTAAGGAGGAACTCCTCTCTTCAGTGATAAATTGTATTAAAAGCTAGCTTTGTTGACCATGACAAATGCTTTTTTGAAGTTTAATTAATTTTTGTCCCCTATTATATTTCCCCTTAGGTCATTTTCAAGATGAAAATTAATATCTTAAATTGTAATCAAAAAGAAATATTCTGCCTGCTGGGAATTGAAAAATGGCTTCTTGTATTTAAAATCTATTAATAATTAAATTGTAGGCACTAAGCCTTGTTGTTTTTTTTTTTTAATGAATTCTAAAGCTTTGGTTAACGAACTATATATATGTATAATGCTATACTAGTGTGCAAAGCTTTATTTCCTAATAAATTATATACAGGTGCAATAACACCCCTACTTTTTAAGCCTTTTTAAATTAGCAGTTTTGCTAGATTAATTAAGAAACCATTTTATTCTTACCTTTTTCTTCATTATTTCTCTAAAGCACTTATGTAATGCTGGAACTAAAAAATTAGATATAAATAATAACTATCACATAATATACGCAACGTATCAAGCATGTGTATTTTTTATATGTATAGCTTTATACGACGAGTTTTCCAACTTTTGTTAAATTGTTATTTATTTTTAAAAGCTTCTTGTTTACAAGGTTTCTTTACTATTAATATACATTAATATCAAACAAAGTAAATATTTTATTTTTGCTAGGAAAAAATAAGACTAATTAAAAGGCAAAATAGGATCGTGGCATTCGTGAAATTTAAGCTTATTAATTTATGAATATTTTAGGTGATTATTAATTTATGTGCATTGAGATTTCCTAGAAATAATATTTTTAGAACAAGCATACATTTTTTTCTGACTAAATTAAAATTTGCACAATTAAGGCTCGATTAATTCATTTTATATTTATATGTAAGCTTAGCAGTGAAAATTCTGTATTTTTGTTAAATCTTAGATTAATTTATATATATATTATTCTTTTGAACGTTTGGTTATTTAAATACATGTATATTATCTATACTAAACTTAATGTAATTTTAAGGGACTTGAACTCAGACTTTCAAACTCCACAGCTATCTAATCCATCATACACATGTCCACATACATGTGAAAAAGATAAATGATCTCCAATATCCGTATTTCATGCTGAACCAGCACTCATCGATTGGTCCAAATCACCATCTCCAACACATATATACAATCACCGCTCAGTTTCTATTAAGATAACAAAGCTTCAAACTTTAATGGACAGGCTTTAATCTTCTCTATTCTCCAACTCTTCAGCCATCCATACCATTGAAAATCTAAGGATGAAATACTCAAAGCCCTTGATGATGCAAATGTTATTGTCATACCCATGTTGACCTTAAGGTTAATCTGAACCCTTACACAGAACCTTAATATGTGCATTTAATTATACAGAAGAGGAATGGTCAGAATACCGGCTGACTATGTAATATTTAAATACGTGTATATTATCTATACATGAAAGTTTGATTATTGTGTTTACATAGGGAAAGTTTGTTTTTAATTTTAAATATAAAATTAGTATTAAAAAGCTTATATTAAATTATTATTGATAAAATGAAAATATTTCCAACATTCTTATTGAAAATTTTATCATTTTGATTGTATTATTTAAATAAGGGTTGTTTATGCTTTTTATGGGCATAATGTTTTTTTTTTTTTTCAAAAATAAATAAGCATTATATACAATCAAAGCACAATACATAAATAAACAATCAATTATAAAATTTGGTTGGGAGCATGGATATCCTATCCCAACGGTTACAGGGAATGCCTAATTAAGTATACAAGAATATACAGATTAGAATGATACAAAGTCTAAAGGAACATAATTATCGTAATATACGATTTCAATGTAATAATTCATTACAACCATTCTGAGGTCAACACAATAAAACAAATAAATACATAGATCAAATCATTGAGCAACAGAACATGGAAAAGAAATTAATCCAAATATTTGTCAATATAGCTTAAATACAGGAAGGCTTCAATATATATACGAAACACAGCAATCAACATTAAATAAGGTAAGCATAACATGAAAGGCCATCAACAGGCCAAACTCGCATACAGGTCCCAACATGATCAGAGACGTGAAAAGAAATCATAATACAAAATCCAAGGGAATCAGACAAGCAGCAACAAGGATGAGAGTCACACTTGGACAATGAGAATCAAGTTAGTATTGACACAAATTCGAATCCCAACAATCAAATCTATCAAGGGTTTTGCCAGATACACTTTCACTTCCCCTAAATAACATAGTCCTTCTGTTATCAGTGGCAGGCTGTAGTGAAATGCACAATGTCGAGACCCCTCTTTGTGATGCAGTAGACAAAACAGTCTTCCCCAGTAAAATCTTGTGCTGATGAGCGCCCTCAATAAGTATACCTTATCCCCAATCCAGATTCTTAAATAATCACGCTGAGACTCACATTCAAAATCCTCCATTGCTAAATCCGGAGTAATGACAAGCCTCAACCATTACTAGGGAAAGACTGTTTGTGTTTTTAAAATTTACACATATGAAATAAATTAATTTTATATTATGTTTATGCATATCTTTAATTTTGTATTATGTTTTTATTGTTTAAATGTTTGTGTTGGATGTTAATAAATATGCTCTAAGATGGGGACTTAAAATGGACTGTTTCTAAATATATTTATTTCATTTTAATTAAAAAATAATATATTCCATAATTAATTAAATCTGAATAAATTAAATTAGTTAGAAGCAGACTCTATTGTAAAGTGAATGTTTGATCTATTATTTTTTTAAATATTGCAAAATAAATAAATTATAGATGCAAAAAAGGTATAGAATTGAATACTATTAAAAATTATAGATTTTGTACAATTTAATGCTTATTTACTGAAATTGATATAAAATGCAATTTAGATTTTATAATTCAAAACAAGATTTGGGAATGTGTGAATATAATTTTAATGTCACTATATGTTAAAAATAAGAGTTAATGTTAATACAGGCAGAATGTTTCTTAATAGATTTTTCAATTTTTTTTACTCTTAATGGTTTATGAATTTTATATGATTGTACAGAAGTATCTGTCTAACTATAAATTTATATATTTTTAAAAAAGCTATAAGCAATACTTTTTTTAAAAAAAAAGTTGTGAATTTACACTATTTCTAATATCCAATGCTTTCATTATTATTATTCTTTTTCATCATTTCAAAAAGATGGACAAACTAATCTAAACAAAATAAAATGCCAAAAACTAATAAAACAATCAGCAGCTAACTAATTAGCATAAATTAGAATACCCCCCTCATTACTATCAACTGCACTTAGCTATGAATATGAAGCCTAGGAGCTTTGAAAGTGCTAAGCATAAATAAATATTAACAAATGAAACTTCTCTAACAAGCATGGAAGTGCAGAATTATTGGTATTATTCTTTTTTAAAAAAAAGTTGTGAATTTACATTATTTCTAATAATGCTTTCATTACTATTATTATATATGTGAAGATCATTTATATTACATATATGCATATATATTATTAATGAGATTATTTAAGCATTCATTCTCTATTAATTGAAGAAAGTAATAAAAACCATTTCTGTTGCAGTCATTACAAATGGTTTGCTCATTTATTACAAAAACAAATGAAAAGGAAAAGTAATATTTCATTTATCTCTGAAACAAAAGTATATGAATTGTTGGTGATAATTTAGTTATTCTGCATTTAAATTCTGGTTTAGAAATTATCTCTATTGGTATAATTCCATTACTCATGTACATTGTACCTTCTTAATGTCTGTAATCATTTTATATAATGAGATATATGTGATCTATCTTAAGCTTTAATTTATTTTTAAAATATAATATTTGGCAGTTGCAGGATCAAGTTCAGATTTCCTAAATTGCATTAAGATTTTTTAATATAGGTTTATATTGTGTACTTTGGTTTTTAAAAGGATAAAGAAACTTTTATTTTAGCTAAATTTATTTTAAATAAATCTGTTTTAAAATTTATGTTATAAGAACAAAGCCTGAATAAATAATATAAAATTTTGCCAATTAGCTTTTATTATTATTAATTAAAATTATTGAAAAAAACAATTGCTTTTAAGCTTTGTTCAGGTTTTAAAAATGTAAATATATTTTAGGGATTAAGATGGTAAAGGGTCATCTATAAACATGCTGGCTTGCTTAATTAAAGCATTTTGTAAACAAAGTAATTAAAGTAATTACTGGCTTGGTTAACTAAAAAAATTTGGAAATACACTTTGGCTTGTTAACCCTTTTTTAGTGCAGACTAGATTCAAACATTTTAGCATTTTCTGGTGTTTTCTTTGTCTCACACATCGATGTAAAATATATGAATAAATGATTATTACTTATCAGAAAATAATAAATTTGACCTCACTTGATAGATATTTTTGTTTACTACTGAAATAAATTTTAAATATTTACATTTTGTTTTCATAAATATTAAAAAAAATGGGATCGTAATCAAAACAAAAAGATTACACATCATCATTTCAGAAAGATTATTTTCAGTTTACAAAATCAACGAAATCTTCATTATTTCTGATTATTTTTAAAAATTTGAATGAATATTTATTTATTTCTCTTATATCTAACAAATTATGCTTTAAAAGTTTAAAATTTTTGAATATTTATTGCAAAATTGTATATTTTCATACTCATAAACATAAATAGATTGCTTACATGGAAGCTAAACTTCTAAATAGCTTAAGGCCATATTCACATTAGCTGCTAATATAACATTATATTTTTGAAAGTAAAGTATTTCCAATCAAAAGAAGTTATTAATAATTTATATTTCTCGATATCTAAACAATATAGTGTAAATTATTGTAAAAAAATATCTAAAACCATATTAAATTCACAAATAAACATGTTTTTGGTCATTGGGACTATTTTCTTTAAACAATGTATTAATACACTGAACATTTTACTACCTGCCCTTGGAACTAAGGTTGAACATGTCAGAGCAGGGCTTATGTCTTTTGTAAGGTGTTTTTTTTAATTTCCCACCATCTATTATAATTTTTTGAACAAAATTTTTATGTAATAAAATATACAGAAAAATACGCATTTTAACATATAATACTTTTAGAAAAATTCACCAGGGGGTGAATTGTCCAAAACATGTAAAGTTGCGGACTAAAATTATGAAAGGTTAATTAAAAAAAACATCTTTTACAAAGCTGGTAATAATATTAAAAGTCCAGCTTTGAAAATAATGTTTTCTTGGTCTTTGTTTTTGCCCACTTAACATGATGAATACTGAACATTTGCCAGCAGTTAAGGTAATATGTATGTGTGGTTTGATGCCCTAAATGAACTTCCTCCAGCATATGAAGCCTATTACCATTAAGATATCAAACTTTCCTTACTGAATTTGATCCAGTACTGAACCAACTACCTTCACAGATGCAGTTAAACCAATGCACTTTTCAACAGTAAAAAAAGTCATGACAACTTTACCAGAAAACATAAACCAATTGTTACCAAGATTGGAAATGTATAAAATGGAAAGACTTCACTAGTAAAGCACTAAAGAGCTATATTTTTGAATATGTACGTACATATATATATAATTCTTCTTGTATAGAAAAATAATATCTATTCTGCCATATTTTAGGACTTAAAGATAACCTATTTATTTATTGAATTATTTAATAAGCTTTTAAATTTTCATTACTAACAAGCCAGTTATATTTATAATTTAATTTAGATGATTTTATGTATTTATCTTTTATATTATCTTATTTTAGTACTTAGACATTATTAACCCTTAAACCGCTAATTATATTATTGGTTGTATGAGGTAAAAATCAAATCTTTTAATTGGCCAACTCACAAACTGAAGACAAAGCCTATTGTTAAAACATTCGCCTATAATATTAAATTCAACTCAGATACATTTATAAAAAGTCTATTACTAATTTTTCAGGTTATGAAGAGAACGAAAGTTCTTTCAAAAATAAATTGCTATTTATTTATTCTAAAATATTCAATTTCGACAACATAAAAGCTATAATATAAACAAAAAGGTCGACTTTTACGTTATAGAAAAGTAAATATTTCTTTTTACTAAATCTTCAATATTTTTACTAAAATCTTCAATATTTTTCGAAAATAATTTTGTTTTTTTATTATTCTCTCTGAAAATAATTTGTAATTTCCATAAATATAATTTTATAATACTTTAAATCATATTCGAAATGAAAATCTCAGCGTTTTTCTTTATTTTCTTTGATCAGGCAGTTTCTTTGTTCTTTCCAGCCAATCAGAATATCTTTTTCGGCTGAGAGCATGCTAAGAACCAATCACAAGTAATGTTCTTTCTTTGTTTAGGTTTAAATGCATTTTTTTTTATTTTTTACTTGTAAAATAATTCGGAAGAGGGCACCATCTTACAGAACTTTTAAAAACCTATTCAATACCTCTCAAACGAATATTTTAGCATAAGAACTGGCAGAGTTAGAGTGACATCAGATGTCGACGAGGAGCTTCATAAGAGGTGGGAAAAGGGTTAAACTTGATTTTAGCAGTGTATTTGATATTATAGTGGGCTGTGAATATTTTAAATATTTTTATTTTTGCAGATGCTATAACAGTTGATATTTTTTAAAAAAATAGCTGAGATAAAAGGAAGTCAGTTTTGATCCTTAAAATATTCCTTTTTCTCCTAAAGAGTTTTAAAAAATCACTTCTGTAATTTTATGAATCAAAGTTTAGTTTTAAAATCAGTTTTTCATCTAAAGAAAAATTAAAAAAAAAAAAAGAATATAAGAAAGATTTGATTGTTTTAAATACCTAAAATTTAGTTAATTAAAATTTAACGTCTCTCTGAAGATATTCAAAATTATTAATGTAAATCAAGATAGGTGTGTGTCTTTCATGATATGCACTTAACTATATTAATCATTTAATAAGCTGATTTTATTTTGCTTAAATTTGTAGGTAGTTGCCCTATATACTTGTTTGCTTCACACACACATCTGAAATTAAAGATATATATATATATATATTGTTGCATTTTTATGCAGTGATCATTAGATATTTTATCTGCCACACTTGAATTTAGTATTTATGTACTTATTTGCCAGTGACCTATATTATTCATGCTTGAGAAATTCACAGGTGATTTTGATTTTGCTTCAGTTCAGAGATATTTCTTCCCAAGAACTTTATTATGCTCTATCTTCTGGGTGAGATACTATTATTATTTTGTTTTTAAAATGGCATGGAGTCAAATGCATAGTGTAGAGGTCTGAATTTTGTAATGGCCTGCATGGTGTGAACATTTATAATTAATTTAAGTTGTTTTGTTATTGTTTGTTCTTTTATGCAAAAGTAAAATATGTATGTTTCCACATTTTAACTTAGAACACTTATCTAACAGAATCAGGTCAATAATAAAGTTACTTAGTCTTCAGAGTTGATACAGTATTTTAATGTAAATTTTTGTTAATAGTAATGCTTAATTAAAGCTGCCACATATCAATATGCTTTATACACCAATATAAAAGGTTAGTTACTATTGAAATATGTTTGTACTTGAACTGCATTATATTATACTGTAAATAAACTTTGTTTTTGTTAGATGAATTTTATCATTTGTTTATTGTTGTCTGCTCTCCTAATCTTGCAATCTAAAGATCTGATCTCTGTGTCTTATACGCTTTTGTCAGTAGTATATTTATTTCTTTTAGTGTTCCAATGTGGGACATTTATATTCAAACGCTTATGAAAGTATATTATTTCTTTTGGTGCAACCAACTATGGGCCTCTCTTATTGTGCATGTTATTTATTACCTGTTTATTGTGAAATATTATTTTGGCATCAAAATCTTCATAAACATTTATATTACTGTTTTTAAGACATACATTATATCTATATTTATAACATTATTCTCCAGATCAATGCTTGGAATTGCTCATTACTATTTTTTTTTTCTGTATGTCATAGCATCGGCCGGGAGGCAAACCTGCAACAAGTGCCTGCAAACAACTGCTTCAATGATAAAAACATCATAAATACTTAAAAAAGTTTTTATTACATTTTTCTTATAATACCGATATTTATCTGCAAATGATATGAAGAAACAAAATATTTATAATATAATTTTATTTTGAATAGCGCTAAATTTTGTCTACGTCTAACTATTAATGTAACCAGTTATTTTTTAAAAAAAAAAACAAACAAAAAAAAATAATAATAACTTTTAACAAACAAGTTTCACATTATCATAGAAATTATGAACTTCAAAAGCTTTATAATTACATTAATCATCAGCCTATAACTGGAAAAATATTTTTTTTATCATGCATGGAATTGTAATATTATATTAATTACCTTAAAATTGTTAACTGTATCAAATTTTAAATAATTATGTTGTGAAGAAAAGGGCTATTTTTTTTATTGAATTATTTTCATTTCTTGTAAAGCTTTTGAAAGTGTTCAAACTGCGAAATTGGTAACTTTTAATATTATTTTTAAAAATATTCACTCCATCATTAGACTAATTCTGGAATCATTTATATATGCATGTATATATTTATCTATCTGTACCTGTTGGGGATAATTTTAACCCTTTTTTTAATATTTTATTTGCTATTATATATATATTTAAATTATTACAGCCATTTGATTAATCAATCTTTTAAATTAACAGCATAATTCATGATAATTATGTATAGAGCATATGAGTTCTGTCTATTGTTATTGCATCTTATTTTGCAAATGATAGATATTGAAAATAGAATTTAATTCTTATGGCAAAAACTTAACTTATCATAAGAATAATGATTGTCAATACCATCATTTAGAAAATAGTACTAGTAACATATCTGTATATTAGCAGAAAGCAATTTTTTGTTTAACATAAATCTCTGATGTGTTCTTAGTTACAGCATTGTAAATTCTCTAAAAAAGAAATTACATTTTTTGCTTGTATTAATATATTTTTTCAAGATATTTATTTTAATACTTTATAAGTTTAATAATTTTTTAAAATTCTACTAATCTGTGTCATTTTTAATCATATTTTATTCCATTCTTGTGTGATCATTAAAAACATTTGCTTTTATTACATTTCATTTCTGTAATATTACTTTATTTTCTTACTCCCTCCCACCTCAAACATTTATTTCCATTATTATTCCATTTTTTTATATTTTTTTTTATAATTTTTGCCTTTCAATTTTTTCATCTTCAGAATTGGGAAATAGAAATTATTATTCTGTTGATGAACATATCTATGAATATTTTAAAATTATTATTGTTATGTTCATTCATGGCAAATAATCCAATTTGCATTAGTTGATGCAGAATAATTTGATATATATTTTTTATAAGAATAGAAGAGGGGAAAAAAGAGAGAGAGAGAGATGAATGAAAATGAATTCTAACAGGCTTTTATTATAGAAATATATAGCCATCTTTTAATGAAGTCATTTGAATTAAAGAACTATTAAAATGAAAATGAAGATGGGTCCTTGTCATTATAAGACAGCTTTCTATAGATTTATTGGCCAGCTTACTTTTGTTAATATGGATTAGTCTGCATTGAAATAATGAAATCAAGTAAAGATCTTATAATAGCAAAATTGTGTTCATATCTTAAAAAATAAATCATTTTACTTCAAAGTAGATTTAATTCTTTCTTTTTTTTTTAATCAAATATTGCCCCCTCTCCTTTATCTTTAAAAAATTTTTTTGTTCATTTGCTATAAATATAAATTTTAAATTCTAAGATTTCATTAATTTTGAATCTTTTTGAAAATTATTTTAAGTTATTATTGGTCACTAATAATTTACTTTGAAATATAAATTGTGATTTAGTTTCTCAACTTTTACTGATATAATGTATTACTATCACAAAATGAAAACATGCCTTTGCAAATGAAATACACGATTTTACTTACACAAATACAAGATGCAGAGAACAATTTATGGCATATATAAAAAGATAATTCAAACTCCTCTAAATCAAATATTAGTAGTACAATATACAACTATAAATTAATAAAGTCTTGATTATATATTTAATATTATGTTGAAGTTATTAAATATATCTATGGCTGATATCATTTTTTTATGATTAGATACCATTGTCTAATGTGTATAAGTTGTATACTCTAGAGTTACAAAAGCAAAAATCCAATTTTCCTTTATTTGATTTGCTTTACTGAAGAAGTAAAAAGGTAAACTCAATAATAATAATGTACCAGCAACTTTAACCAATGCAATAGTAAATTTTGTATAATTGCAGTGACTCTTGAACCATCTTTTTTTTTAGAATGTCATGTTTTGTGTACAAAAGAACAGCATGTCAGACCTAGTGTTTTCAAAGTAATTAGGATATCATGAATATTAATGTTTTTAAATATCTGATTTATACTTTGTGTGTGACTAGCAAATACGGGTTGCCTTAGTTTTGATGATATGCGCAGGTTTCAAAGAACTGCAGGAGAGTTCTTTTCTCTCAAATTGCAAAGCTGATAAATATATATTGAAATTAAATTTAAATTTAGTGACTAAGTAAATTTTTATTGTGGGATAGAGAAAGGGCATTAATAAATAGATTTGCAGTATATTCTTTTTTTTTTGAAATGGTATAAAATTTTGTTAAGTGGCAGGGATATATCTTGAATATTTCAAAGGAAGATTTTTTAGAATCAGCTATGGTATAGATTAATCTATTGGGTGCTAACTTGATACTGGGTATGGGTAATGTGTTACATATACATATGCATAATCATTAAAATCAGTCAACACTTGGATAGTGTCAATATCAATAGCAATCAACAATATGGATGTGTTTTCTTTATTCTTTTGTGTCCTTTTATGTAAATATCTGTCCTGGGTTAGTTTAGGTTTGCATGCAATTCTCCATAATATGCAACATTGGTTGGTTGCACTGAATTTTTAAAACAATTTGGAGGGCTGACTCCATGGGTAATTTATCCGTGGATTTGTTTAATAATTTATTTAATGATGGGGGAGTTTGGAAACTTACATTATATGTGTTTTTCCATATTCTTTTTTAATTTTTGTGAGATTTTTGGAACGTAAGCTAGACTAATCCATTTTTTTATTCTGTATTGGTTGAAGAGGTGGGGGGGGGGTTCTTGATTCTATTGTAAAATCCTTTAGTCATTTTAATTATTTTATTGTGCTTATATCCTAGATCTTTTAAATAAACTTAGGTTGCTGGTCAAGCATTGGTGGTTGAGTGGTCAGCACAGCGGTCTTACAAAGCAATTGTGCCAGGTTTGCGGGTTTGCTTCCTAGCCGACGCTTTGACACATGAAAAAAAACTTAAGTTGTTATGAATATGACATATCCATGTAGAAAGCATGCTCAGCATGACAAAATTAAAGTTTAAGTTATATAAAACTCTGCTCTTTCTGCTAAATGTGCATATTTAAATAATATTATGATAATCAAGAAAAGGGAAAAATAGTTTTGTTTTACTAAAAGTGGTTTTAGTACTGTGGATAATTTCCAAATATTGAGAGAAGTTTTAGAAAGGATTAATAACTATGATTTGTCATTAAGCTTTGAATTTGTAGATTATGAAAAGGCATTTGATTCTCTAAGCAGTTCTTCAGTGATTAAAGCATTGGATCATCAAGGGTATAGATCCAGGATATTGTCATATTCTAAAGAATTTTTATAAAAATACACCAGCAAGAATTAGATTACTTAATGATGCTTTGTCCAACAGGATAACTCCATGTCTTCAAAACTTTTTACATCAGTGCTGCAAGAAATATTGTGTGAATTAAAATTAAAAGTTAAAGGAATAACAGTAAATGGAGATTATTTAAGTCATCTAGATTTTGCAGATGATCTAATTGTTTTTGCAAATAATGCTTTAGAGCTGCAGGAAATGTTGCAAAAGTTATCAGAAGAAAGCAAGAAAGTAGGACTAAAGGTAAACATTAAAAATATTAAAGTAATGTTGAATGGATTTTTTCAGAAGATGAAAATAAATATTGACAGTGGTGAGTTAGAAGAAGTTAACAATGACAAATATCTTGGTCAGATTATTACTATATAGATGGAAACATAATGGATGAAATTAATCATAGAATTAAACTTGGTTGGAATGTTTTAGGTAGAAACAACAATATTAAAAGGAAATATGTCTATGTGTTTGAAAAGGAAATATGCTTTACCAGCTTTTACTTATGGATGTGAGACTTGGGCATTTAATAAGAGAGCAATATAGACATCATACCACTCACTGAAGTATGGAGAGATACATGTTAGGAGTAATAAGAAGAGGTCAAAAAAGAAATATATGGATAAGAGAACAATCAGATGTTAGTGACATCATTGAAAGAATTGAGAACTAAGTGTAGTTGGTGTGGGCATATTGCAAAAAGAGGTAATAGATGGACAGATGAAATCTTAATTGGATCCTAAGAGAATGTAAAAGTCTTAGAAAGACACCACATGTAAGATGGATGGATGAAATAAGGAATTGTGCAAGGGTGATATGAAGAAAAGAGGCTAAAAATCAGAGATGGATTGAATTGGAAAGACTTTCATGTCACTGACATTTTGAATTCTAAGAACCACACAAAACCACTGCTGACATATCCAAGCAATAAATGGCATCGAATAATCCATACAAGGTTACTTGGATATATCAGTAGTGGGTTTTGGTTGGTCTTTAGAATTCAAAATGGTGGTGAGCATTCTCTAAATACTAAACATTTATAATTTCTAAAATATAAATGTTATTAAATAATGATGATGCAAAGCACTGAATTATGCGGGGAGGGGAAGAATGGCTTGGGCAATATTGCATATTGTCCAAAAGATGCAGAGGTCTGATCAAACCAAGATTACAATTTCCGAATAGTAAAAGAGTATAACTTCTAAAATACAAATTACACTGCAATATGTGCCACAAGAACATGTTGGTATAACATAAAATTGATCATACCAAGCTTATAATTTCGAAAGAGTAAAAGCTTTTACATTCTAAAATGCAAATTATATTACAATATATGCCCATAATCATGTGAAATAAAACATATTGATTTTACTAGCTTATAATTTGTAAAATACAAATTTAGAATGCTTAAAAATAGAAAAAGTAAAGAAAAAAAAATAGTGGACACATATATGTTCAATAAACATAAAATTAGTCAAAACAAGCTTATAATTTTGAAATACTAAAAGCTTCTAAAATACAAATTTTATTAAAATATAGACATGATGAAATAATGTAAATGTTAAATAAATGTAGAAACAACTGCTGAAGCATGTTAATTCTACAATTAATAATAAATTGTATTTTATCTTAACATTAGTTGAAAGAATAATTGTCTGAAGTAAAGAATATTAATTTTACTATTAATAAAAAATTAATAAATCAAATTTTTTCTTACCAAAGTGAGTAATGTTGGGTGCTTAATTTCTCACATGTCATTATTAGCTGGCGGATGGATAAAAAGAATCTAAATGAAAGAGATTTATTCATTAAATTTTTCAAAGATGATAATGCTACCTACCAATGGTGAAAAGATTCATGTTTATAAAGCCTGTTTTACATTTAAAATAATCAATATAATTTTAATAGAAATTTATTGATTATTTCAAATGTAAAACAGGTATTGGATTTTAAATAAGGTAAACACTAGCCTTTTCACTCTCAGTAGGTACCATTATCATCTTTGAGAAATTTAATGAATAAATCTCTCTCATTTAGTTTTTTTTTATCCATCTGCTAGCAAATAACCACATGTGAGAATTTAAGCTCACAACATTATTCACTTTGGTAAGAAAAAAATCTGATTTATTTATTTTTTATTAATTGTAAAATTAATATTTTTTACTTCAGACAATTATTCTTTTAACTAATATTAAGATAAAATGTGATTTATTATTAATTGTAGACTAATATGCTTCAGCAGTTGTTTCTACGTTTATTCAATATTTACATTATTTCAACATGTGGTTTGATTAAGCATAGTTATATGAAATTTGTGCTTTGATTTTTTAATTATTGAGGTTAATTGTGATTTTGTAATGAATAGTCATATTAATTATAGTACAATATATCATAAGCACATGTTGGAATAACGTAAAATTCATCCTATTAAGCTTATTATTTTGAAAAAGTAAAAGCATTTACATTCTAGAATACAAATTATATTACAATATTACAAGTTATAAACATTTAGTATTTAGAATGTGCTCACACCATTTTAAATCTAAGGACCGACCAAAAACTATCACTGACACATCCAAGCAACCTTTTGTGGATTATTTAATGTCATTTATCGCTTGAATGTGTCAGCAGAGTGGTTTTGGGTAGTTCTGAGAATTCAAAATGGCAGTGAGCACAATCTATATCAGCACCCTGATTTTAATATAAGAAATTGATTATTGTTTCTAAACATACGATTTTAAGTAGCCAGCATAAACATTGTTAATATTGTTACTTTTTATTTTGAGATGAATTGATTCTAATTTAATGACCTATGAGGAATTTTTCAGAGTGTTAATGAATTATTCAAATAATTAGAAATCTATGAACAAATTTATTTTTGCTATATTTTAAAATACTGCATTGATTTTTTTTTTAATAGGAAGACTTGTTTTTGGGCTTAAATTGTAATATGAAATGTGAAAATGTCTGCATGTTATTCCTAAATCTATCTATTTCTTAAAAAAAATTAATATAAATTTTGAGATACTTTACAAATAAATGATATTGTGAGGGGGAACTTTCTCATAGTTGGGACATTTTTTTTTTGCTGATATGCATTCTTTATTTTTACATTGATTGCATCTCACAAAAGTGAGATAAAGAATTGTTCAAATTGAAAAACAAGATCAGTTGGTAGAGCGTTTGCCTTAAATTCGATATTCAAGAATCTAAAGGTGTGAGTTCAACTTCTAAGCGACTATTGTCACTGTGCATATAGGCCAGAAACACCTGAAGAAGAGTGGAGAATAGTAATACTACTCGAAATGTTGCTCTACCAATTGAACTATTCTGTCAAAGCGAATAATGTCACTGTGTATATAGGCCAGCAACACCTGAAGAAGACTGGAGAATAATACTACTCGAAACGTTGTGTAATTACTAACCTGTATTGCCTATTTGTGTGTTATTACTAAGAAGTTGTTTGTATTTGGAAAGTTTAAATAAAGTTTAAAATTTTCTATACATTCAACATTCATTCATAAATGATGGCAATAGTCCAAAACATCACATCTTATAAGTTCTGTTAAACATTTTTTTAGTTTTATCAAACTATAATTTTTATTTGAAATAAATATATCCACAGAAAAATTTATATTGCGGCATTCTGCCTCATTTAGTGATGATAATAAAACTTTTTTTTTTGTAATCAAATTATTTTATACACTTAATCATGTAATAAAAAAGTAATGATGGTGGGTCAGTATTATGAGTTATATTAATAATGTGTAAATAATGTATTTGCTGAAGTATAATAATGCTCAAATCTGTTTATTTTATATGCTATATTTTAAAGTATTTTTGAAAAAAGAAACCTAGAATTATTATGATTTTTTTTCTTTGCAATAAGCAAGATAATCAAAACTACAACAATTTAGAAAAAAGATTATCTTTTGAGATTGAAATAATCGAATGTTAATTGAAAAATTTTAATTAAAAAAGGATTAAATGAGATAATCTCAAAACAAAGGAATTAAGGAAAAACATATTAGCAAAAAACTACTTAATTGGCTCAGGGAGTCAGGTATCAATAATCTCTTGAAAATCTTAAATAATTGTGTAAACATGTAATTTTCCCGTCTTACTTATTAATCATTGCTACGATTGGCTAAGATTATTTGACTGAAGAGGACTCAATAATAAATAGTTACAACTAGTTTTAAAAGTGGACTCCCAAGATAGTTGATGAGTTTGTCCTTTTTAATGAGCAGAATCTCATTTATGAGTTGATAATAGACTCAAATGTATATAGTATCATTTACAAGACAGGAACGGAACCTTAAACTTTATTGAAGAGGATATCCTATTTTCACACCTCAAATTCTGTCATCCAAAAATTACACTGCTCTAAATATGTATATAAAAGAACAAAATGCAAAAGATGTATTTGTTTATTTAAAATGATTCTCGTGTATTTATTTCATTTTAATTAAATAAAACCATAATAGTTAGAAAAGCGTTATTATTTTGGGGCAAGATTGATATAATATAATGTTGATTTAAAAAAATTAAATAAGATAATTCCTAGACAAAGGAATTAAGGAAAGCATATTCGTAAATAACAACAACTTATTTAGGCATAATATATTAAATTCTGAGATGAAATTAAGTCAGCTCTTTTTTTTTTTTTTTGGTATTCATAAAGGAATAAAATTGCATTCGATTAGGGTCATAGAAATGTAAGACTAGAAAACTTTAGTTACTTTAGCAATGGAATAGAATATGAAGACTAAAAGATTAGTAACTAGGCCAGTTGCCATAACCCCTGCATTTACCTACTATAACTACCATGGTCAGATCGGTTCTTATTTTTTCTTAACTTCATTAACTATATCCTGGTCATAGATTTATTATTTAACTTTCAAACTTAACCATCGAGGAAAGTATTACAAACCTTACTTGGCAATCCAAAGACTTGTGCATGAGTAAAACCTCAGTAAAATTATTTCTGCCAAAAAGGTTATTTTAAGTTAGTTAAATATTAAATGTATTTTATGTTGCATCAACATATTAATAATTATGCTATTAAGTTTACTATATTTTTACTAACAATCTTATATATAAAATCCCTATTTTCTCTGTTGTCTGATTGGTAAATGTATGAATGTTTCTCCATAAGGCTGTCACATGTCAAATTTACACCCATTCCACCATTAATAAACTGTAAGAATTGTCTGTAACTGTCATTTGTCGTATATAACAGATATATATATTTAATACTTTAAATTTTAATTTAGCTTTATTAATACCTTGCTGGGTACATTTCTGAACTGTACCAAGCAAGCTGGATTGTTACAAACATTTTTTTTTTCCAATTGTGAATTTCTCTCACTTATTTATATAATATTAAAATTGTTGTTTTTTTTAATTTACATTAAATCTTAAAAAGATGGCCTTTTCAAGGCCATGCACATCTGATGCATATATAATTTTTTAAATCAGTGTTAAAAGGATTTGCTGATGTGTTTTTGTAATGTGTACATTTTACTAGTTTTATGTGTTTTATGGCAATTATACTCCAAATAATTCATTTTTGAGGCAATCGTCACTAAATCATACAAGAAATTTTCAGTAAAAGATATTCATTGTGGTTATAACCAATTAAAATTGAATGTGTCAGCAATATTGATTAAGCTATGGCATGATATTACTTTTTTTCTGAAATAAAATGTATTAATCTTTTAGTATATTTTTATGTTAACTTGGCTTGTGATATTGAAATTACTGATGATTGTTTTATTATATTGCTACATTTGTTGACTGTAAAATTACATTTATATATTTACTGATTAGCAATGATTTTTATATTCAAATTAAATATTAGTTTTTTTAAGTCATGATTTAATGAATCATTGAGTATACATACATCTGTAGTAATTTGGGTTAAGATATCTTGTGTTTTCCTGAGCTAGAATTTTGGTAGACATTCTGGGTATATAATTATGTGTGTGTCACCATCAGGCAATTATTTAAATATAATAAAGCTGGTGATTATAAAGAAGAATAATTATTATGATGCTATTACAATGATTTTTATTTGTATTCAAATGAAATATTAGTTTTTTTAACCTATTATTCATTGATTTATTTCTTATATATCTGTTATATTTTGTTTTATCTTATGCTTTTCTGAATTAAAATTCTGTGAAATTTGCAATACATATGAGTACATATTAGATCATCTTAAGTGTTAAGAAATTTTCAGCTATACCCTCTGTGAATAAACATGTTAGAGCCCACATCTCAGGGTGTAGCAGAAAATTTCTTAATATTTGAAATGATTTGATATTCAATATTTATTTCAGATAGTGGTATGCACTGGAAATATTATATAAATATATATGTGTCATCAATTAATGATATTTATTGTGACACCTATTTAAAATATAAGAGTAAATATTTCAGTGGCTCTTATTTTTGATTTCAATGTCTCTTATCAGGTACTGCTTGATACATTACATAATTGGAAGTCCAAGAAAAGTAAGTTATTATATAATATATAGTCATCATATATGTATTTGTATAGCAACAACAAATAGTTACCCAAAGAAAAAATATATATGTAAAAAAAAAAAAGTGAAAACAATGACTACACAGCTTTTTAAAAAAAATATATTAATCAAACTAGTTGAAGTAATGAAAATAAATATGTTAAGAAGTAATTTTATTTTATTTGCTATATATTGTTATGGTACAGAAGATTAGGGGGTTACATGATGAGATGGGAAATCACCATCTTCATAGAATAAATAGTCATTATATGACACTTTCTTAGCCCGAAATGCGAATTCACATTGTCACCTTTAGATTGCTCTAACTCAGCCATTTTATAAGCTACAATGATAAAATTACATTCGATTTTGAGCTTAGAGCAAGGTCTGTAAGATGCTGCCCTCTCTTGAATTATTTTACAAGTAAAAATTCAATACTAGGAGTGTTTAAAGTTTACAAAAGAAGGCCAGTTCTGATTGGTTGGATAATCTATTCTCAATTCTTATTGGCTGATGATTTTGATAAATATTTTTTCACCGCTGAAAATGAAATATATGTTTTAGAGTGTTTTTTTTATTATTTTTCATGCATATTATAAATAATTTTCATAAAATCTAATATTTCTAATAAAAATATAGTTATTTTACAAAAGTAGTAAGGTTTTATTAAAAAATTGTATAGTTTACACGATTGTAAATTGAAAAAGAAACCAGCCGTAGCAGCAATTTTTGACATCTTGTCAAGAGATTTTCAAACAAAGATTAATGTTTTAGAATATTTTTCTGGCATTATTATGTATTTTTGGTGTATTTTTTAATAATATGCTGAAAGTATAATTATTTTCAGAAAAACGTTAAGATTTTTCCTAAAAAATTCTTAAAAAATTCGTAACGGCAAATCTGGGAGGGATTTAAATGACATTTACATTGCTTCTAATTTGCTCCTAATGTTTTCTTTGATTTTTCCGCTTTTGAATATTTCTATAAAATACAAATAAAAATATATTTTTGAAATAACTTTCGTTTACTTTCCTAATATTACAAATAATTAATATACTTTTTGAAAATGAAACTAAAATTAATATATATTAAAAGATGAAAATATTTCTATCAAAGAGTTTGTCACTTGACCAATTAAAACCAATTAAAAGTTTCAGAGTTTTACTTCACTTGTCCAATAATAAAAATGATCCATGAAAGTGTTAACATAGAATTTAAAAATAGTTAAATATGAAATGATAAATATAAAAGGAATAAATATAAAATGAATGAATACACCAAATAAGAGCAGAGAAATAACATTGGTATAACAATTAAAGTAGTTTTACTAATAACAAGTTACAATACTTATAAGCTGCATCACCAATATTGAACACGAATAATAAACATTTATTCCTTGTAAGCAGATTTAAAAGAGTCAATGTCAAAGTTAGGGCAAGGTATACAACAATCACGTGGCTGCACTTAGTTAAGTGCTAAAGTATATATCATAAAATCTAATGCTACTGGAATCCTGAAATATGCTGATTATTCTCAATGCTTACCCCTATGGTACCATGGATGTACAGAGGAACTAAACTAAATTTTCTCTACAAAAAAAAATAAAATGCAGTCAATGAACTTTAAAGGTTCTTGACGTTTATGCCAGCCAGAGAGTTTTCTGGATATCCAAGCACAAACATAAGCCTACTCATATAAATAAACTAACTGTTATTTCTCTTGTAGTATCTGAATTAAGGAAAACATATTTTTTGAAAACATGAAAAGCAGGATGTCATGAAATCATAAAAGGGCTTGGGAAGAAAAACATGATTAGTCTATTTTAATTTAATGAATCAAGGCAAGTGAAGCAGCAGTTTTTTTTTTAAAAAAATACATTTGAAGATATTCAAAAATTGGAGTAAAGAAATGATTTCAATATCATACATCTGCCATTTTACACAGTAAATCCAACAATGAAAAAGTATATCTTTATTGAAGTAATGAAAATCAAAATTTTTTGTTCTAGCTTGGTTGATATGTTTGACCCAAGCTTTGTAAACAATATATCTGCTTTCATTATTCATTCACAAGTATATAGAAGAGAAGAATGGCCTGTTTCAGCTCTAACATGAAGTGAAATTTAATTTTTTGTCGGTTATCATCACAAAGTTTTATGATATGACTTAGAAATTATTTACATAGCTGCCAGAATATTGCCTAACTCTGTAAAGATTAAAAGCTGTTGAATAAGATATGTTAACTATTTTTCAAATAACCCAGAGGAAACAAAATTTGACTGTGTTTGAACTATAATTTAAGTAACCACTTAAACTATGTCTACAAAACCTGGGGGGAAACTGCCAAACTCCAGAATTAAAAAAGATTTAAGTTTTTTTTTTTAAGTGTCATAGCATCGGCCGGGACGCGAACCCGCAACCCAGGCAACTGCCTGCAAATGCAAGGCAGTCACGCTGACCTCTCGACCACCAATGCAAGACAAGAAGATTTAAGTTAATATTTATTTTTACAAATGTCTGGCTTTTATTTATGTAAATTTGCATACAAATAATTAATGCTGCTAAGATATTTTTTTCTTCTAATTTAATTGTGTGATAATATTTTAAAAGTATTAACAGTTTTTTAAAATTATCTTTGCAAATATTTTGTAATTTTTGCCCTCTCTAAGTAATGAATTTGTATGTGAATAGGAGAGTAGTCTATTTTCTTATAAAAGAATGGGATGGTTAAATTATAAATTATTTTATTTAAGATGCAGGAATCTAAGATGTTAATCAGTTATGGTATTAAAATAATATTTTAAAATTATAATCCTACAATTACAAGTAGAGAATAAAAAAATAATATTTTATCATATTAATAAAGGTAGGTCTAATTGATGTACTGGTTTCACAATTTTTAAATTTCATTCTCTCTTTGTCATGCTATAGTAGGGATAGTCAATCTTTTTATACCTACCACCCACTTTTGTATCTCTGTTAGTAGTAAAATTTTCTAACCGCCCACGGTTCCACAGTAATGGTGATTTATAAAGTAGGGAAGTAACTTTACTTTATAAAATTTATAAAGCAGAGTTACAGCAAGCTACAGCATATAAATCTCTATAAATAATTTTTAAAAAGTCAATTAAATGTAAAAAAAAAAAAAGAAAGTGCTTCAGTGCCGGACAAAACCCCTACTGCCCACCGTGAAGGCTGGAACGCCCACTAGTGGGCAATAGGGACCAGGTTGATTACCACTGTGCTATAGCAACTAAACCTCCATTTAAAATAGCTTAACTTGAACAAACTGCTTTTTATCTGTTTTTATGCTTTTAATCTTCTTATATGACAAATTGTGGTACCTGAAATCAAAAATAACATTGCATATTTTTCAAGAATATGCTGATTTATATACTGGATAATTACATATCTTATTGTCTGTCAGTCTTGTTATCAAGTAATTAATAAATTAGGTATAAAATAAAAACAATTTAATTGCAATTATATTTATGTTCTAGTTGTAAACAACATTTTGACTTTAAATACCTTTTGAGTTTTATAAAATTGAAGCTTAAATAGTAGTGTTCCTGGTTTTTACATATTTAGTAATATAAATAAAAATAAATTCTTTACTTTTCAAACAAAAAATATACAACTTTCCATCTATACTTTAATTTTAATAATAAATTATTGCCAAAAACTGTGAGATATTTATGAAAAATAGTTTATGGTAGAGGTTTTATTTTGCCACTGCATTTAAAATGTTTTAGTGTTTCTTTGATTTACACTGCAGTAAATATTATATTTAATTATTACTGTCTACCCTGTCCTGTAATATTTTAATTTTACTTCCTGTTCACTTTATTTTTTAGGCTAATTGATTAAATTTAAATAGTATACATTTGTGTGTATGAATAATTTCTCATATGTAAGTCTTTAAACCATCAAATACTTAACAATATTACAATTTTAATTTTAAACATTTCACCACTTAAATCACTATACAAAGTTAATAACAATCCATTTCAAAGTCTCTGATTCCTTCTCCATATATATTTAATAAATAAGGTTTATTAAGTTGCATTTCACTTTCAAATCTATGAGTTATATGTCCTAAATTATGTTATCATCACTTTTGTACACATTCAATTTTTATTTATTGTGTAATTTTGTAACTGGCATTTTTTATGTTCATTCTCTCTGGGCACAATTGTCTTGCATTACATTTTCTCTGTTAATTCATATAAGATTGTACCATTCTAATATATTATTTTCCCTATCCAAAGGCAGACTGAGAAACTATACATAGAGTGTATAATATGACCAAATAATCATTCTTGATTTTTATCAGTGATTTTTTTGCCACTGTTTTCCTTTCTATTCTTTATGTCTTTCAAAGATAAAATATCAGAGATCAAATTAATCCAATATCCTATAGCATAAGCGCTGTATATCCCCCCCCCCCAAAGAATTTAGATAACGATCATGCATTCTTCTAACTTATTTATTTATAAAATTAGTTTATGTATTGTGAGTAATTTATTTAGATGTTTGCAAGCATTTTTGTTAATGAATTATATCAGCAAGAATAACAATAAATGATTTAAAACAACAACAACAACACATTATTGTAATGTGTTGTGTTTAAGTTAAAACTTTAGAAAAATAATTAATTTAATATTCTTAACTCTTAAAATATATTATTTTAAAAAATAAATTTTAATTTACTATTTTTATTTTTTTCAAATACTATTTACACTATAGAATTAATAATTATTTTTATTATTGTTTGTTAAAGACTTTTTATTTTCTGGTGGAATTAATAAAAGTAGATAATATATATTAAGAAAAATATAAATGTGAAGCTATCCTTTGTTTTATTGTTGTCATGGTAGCCATATCATTGGATTGAATTGAAAAGAAAAAAGCACTTTCAGTCCTGGGATGTTATAGCTCAGCTGCTCCTCATCCAGGCCATTGCTAATGCATTGCAAATGGTATCTGAGCATGCCCAAACTTTAGAAGAGCTCATTAGATAGCTGCATATTTATGGATGAATTTATCTAGTATTCTTTATTATTTGCATCATATCTTTCATACTATTGCTTACAGGTGTCAGGATATTGAATGGAATTTGTCAGCTGTCTTATAAAATAACTTTCCTCTTAAGGTGAAAACAACTGTTGACCAAGCAATCTCTTACACCTTGGCAGGAAGGTCATCCTAATGCAAAGCTGCTTCTTTTATGATTGCAAATACCACAAAATCCACTGACAATTAAATTCAAATATCATCTTCATTTATAAAAAGGAAAAAAAAATGTGTTAACAGACAGTCCATCTGTAGACTAATTCTTAAAGGAATAAAAAGGCAAATGTATTTATTAATTCTTGTTTAAATTTTTTTTTCCCGATAGATCGCTATAAGAAAATGTTTAATTTATAAAGTTCATTTATAAGAAACATTTTATTTATTATATTAGATAATAAAGCTTTATTTAATTAAGCTCGGCTTATTAATTTATAATAATACATTATCAGTAGATGGTATTGTATTGTAATATTTTAAATTTTATTTGTGATATTTTTAATTAAAATATTTAAACGAATTCATACGTGTACTTATGTATTTGTTTACCTACACATACACTAGCAAATATGATTGCATTTCATATTTGCTGGGAGAGACTTCTAATTATTCTACGAAACGTGTGCTCACTTAACAAGAAATGGTTAAATCGTCATCACTTTTAGTGAGCCACTATGGCTGGATTAATGCTAAATTTAAATCTTAAATTAATGATTTCACTGTTTAAAAATATTTTAAATCTTTTTTTTTTTAAATAACAAAAGTTGCCATATTTTTATTTTCACTTTTAAACTCTGATACTTGTCTTATTCATTAGGTTAATCTTTTTAACTTTTGTTTTCTATGAATTGGTTGGCTTTTGAAAATATTTAGATCTCTCCATATATAGGATTCCTACTATTGCTATTCATTCTTAGTTTAATCATTTGAAGTAAGTTCACATTCACTTCTTGATTTAATAAACAGCAATTTTCAAGAATTATTTTTTCCTATATTAGATATATTACCGCACCTAACAATTGCATATACCTATTCTTAGTAAGTATTGATGAGAAATATTTTCATTAAAACATTCTCCTTTTTTAATATGAGATAGTCTTTTAGTCTTTCTCTACAGTTGGCATTATAACTTGGGGAATAGCTTATTTCCAGTTTTTTTTTAAGCTTTATTGAACTTTCACTGCTCTTTAGAAAGATAAATGTGCTCATTTTGGCCACATTTTATAACTTTAATTAGAATCCATTTACTTTGTGATTTTATTCTTTTATGCCAATAATATTTCTTAAAATAAATTAATTCACCTATTATTCTGAAGACATAACACCTATAGTTTTATGTTCAGCTGCTTTTTTGCCTTTTTTATAAATTAGTATATTTTCCAGCTGTTGGATCCAAAAACGAAAGACAAATTAGTTTCTTTTAAATACTGAACTATAACTTTTGGATGGGTTTTACATTACATTTTTTAAACGTTAAACTGTATAATTTTATTAACAATTTGCTTGGCTGCTGATATTTTTACTTAATCCATTTGTAAGTATAGAGGATTTGAACTCAGATTTTCAAGCACCCTTCAACTATCCATACTATCTCATACAACTGATACATATGACCACACACATGTAGGAAAGATTAATAATCACCATGTGTGTGGTCATATGTATCAGTTGTATGAGATAGTGTAGATAGTTGAAGGGTGCTTGAAAATCTGAGTTCAAATCCTCTATACTTACAATTAAGCTCCCAGGTTTGTGAAGAGTGCCTGGTTTTCAAATATTTTAATCCATTTGTGAAATTCATCAGGTTAAAATTTTGTAAAAACTCAGGCAACTATTCTGAATGTTTACAAAACTTTCAATTCATTTTCTCTTATACTGTTTTTTATTTAAATATTTGCAATTCTGTATAAAATATTTAAATTGATATCATTCAACCTAGCGTTTATTTTTGCTATTAATTCAACATTCTATCTTCAGTTTTTATATATATTTTCTTTTTCATCATTTACATTTCTATTAAAGATAGCACTTTACATTATAACTTTTTTTTTAGACATCAATCATTGTCTACCACGTTCTTGCACAGAACTTTTTAGCTTCTTTATTTAGTGTTGATTTTAAAACATTATTAAATATGAAAGCTCTAATTTAATTAGATTTACTTCTTTTAAAATACAATAGTGTTTTATTTCCAAAATTTAAACAAAATCTAATTTTTATCTATAATTTTTTTCAAAAATATTTGGTATTATATTTTCAATGATTTTTTGGCGGGTATAATTATGTTTTGCTATTATTAAAGTTATTATTTCTGAAAAATTATTTTTCTCTTATTCAGTCTTACTTTACACAAAAGTCAGTTAGATTTCTACTAAATATCTCTTTCCTATTTGAGGTTAATTGCCTTAATTTACTCTTTATAGATTGCATATACTCTCATTTTGTTGTTGTTAATATTTGTTTTTTTTTCTACAAATGTTATTATTGATCCTTGCTTCAATAATTGCTTCTGCTTCTAAAAATAATTACTTATTTTATCTGACTTATTTATTTTTAACATCTCTGTTGTTTACTTCAGTGTTCATATTATTGCTTTTGTATTTTACTATAGAGGAAATTCGTCATCAAACCACTTTTATTTATTTTTTATAAATAATTCATTCATTTTTAACAATTATTGTTTCACTGCAGGATAAAATTTAATCTATAGCTTCTCTTTTCTATAACACCCTAGCAAAGTTCTTTATTTCATTCATCCATCCCACTTACAATCTTTTTCTAGACTTTTTACAATCTCTTAGAATCAGAGTTAATGGTTATCTACTACCATCTCTATTAACTTTCCATTTTTTAATTCTTCTTAATGATGTTAGTGATATCTGTTTTTTTTCTTATTCACTTATTTCACTTTTGATCTCTTTTTTGTACTTTATTGTTTCGTTGAGTGGCTTGAAGTCTCTGAATTGCTTTTTTGTTAATTTTTTCATGTTTCAATATTTTTTGAACCTTTTTGTGGTGGCAGTTTGAATCAATAGTTTAATATTTGATAATAGTATTTAAACCTTTATTCTATATTAGAATTCAATAAACTGGATTTGATTTGTTAGAAATGTAAGTTTGCAAAATGAAAAACATACTAAAAATCATATTTGAACTTTGCAAATATAGGGAGAAAAATTAATAATGTGACATACGTAACAAGAATTGTTGTTTTATTAGTGGGTGCTTATCGCAGTGCAGATAATAAAAAAATTAACAAAATTTGTGATTAAACTTCATTTGTAAAACATTTATAGAATTTCTCTTTTTTTTTTTTATAATTTTTCTAATAGATTTATATATATAATCAAAATTATCCAAACCTAAAACTCAACCAAACTAGCCAAGAAATAAAATCCAAAACACAACCAATGGTTTCACTGCTACAAGCATACTTCTAAAGTATAAAGAACTGTAAAACAACAGCATATTTATATTAAACATTACCCACAATTCCCTTTACTTCCGGTTTATCCTTAATATAAAAAGAACTTTTAAATAAGTTAATTGCTTCAGAATCATAAATTTTTAATAATAAAGATTCTTTAATTCTGCTTTTTATTTTGTTTCTGTTAAAAAAGGCAATCTTTGCTTGCTCAAAATTAATAGAATTGTTTATATTTAAAGCTATTTGTTAGATATGCAGATGATTGTTTGTAGTTGAAAATGATAATTTGAAGGAGTCGGTAAATGAGTTTAATTGTTTTGATCCTTTTATAAAATATGTGATAGAAGGAGGGGGGGTTTACATTTTTTTAAATTACATTTTTTAGATCTATTGGCGATTACAAATGTAAAGACTACTTGTTTGGCATGTAGTCACTATGTCAAAAGTAAAGAGTTAAGCTCCATAATTAAACCTGATAGCTATCCATCTGTATCTCATAAAGTAGCTGCTTTAAGAAATTATTATTATATGAATAAGAAATTAAATAATTCTAGTAAGGTAGCATTGTTTCAGAAAGGACAATTTTATAAAGAGTATTTGAGTGTTGGCTACTCTGATAAATTTGTTAAAAGTATTTTATTTAATAGTAATATTTGTAATTATGTGTAGGATAAAGAAAAGTATGATTTCATTTCTTTGCCATTTAAATTGTCTTCTTATAAAATTGTATGTAAAAATAGTAATTTGTTTGGAAATAAGAAAATTGCTTGGTAAAAAGGCTATTACATTGACTAATTTATTAAATAATACAAGGGAAAATTTTGATAGGAAGACTATATCTGGTGTAATGTATATTATCCCTTGTTTTTGTAAGAAGGTTATATAGGTCAGGGTAGTTTGGGCTTAAATGAAAGAATAAAAGTACATAAAAGTAGGGTTAGAAATAAATATCTTATTTCTGCTTTGTATATTCATGAAAAAGATACAGGCCGCACTATTAATTTTGAGGGAGCAAAGGTTGTTGTTGTTGTTGTTTTTTTTTTAGAGAAATGAAATAAAAAGAAGAATTAAAGACTTTATTATTAAAAATGTGTGATACTGAAGCAATTAATTTATTTAAAAGTTCTTTTAATATTAATGGTTAATGGGAAGTAAATGGAATTGTGAGTAATGTTTAATATAAATATGCTGTTGTTTTATAGTTCTTTATACTTGAGAAGTCTGCTTGGTTGTGTTTTAGATTTTACTTTCTTGGCTAGTCCAGTTGAGTTTTGGATTTGGGGTATTTTGATTATTTATTGACTAGTTTAGCTTTATGCTTTTAATGTTTATATATAGGTAAATGATTTTTTGTATTAAATTATGTGTTATGTTCTGTTATATACTGATATTTTGATGAACTAGCATCTGCCATTGTCAAGGTAAACTCTTGAAAGAAAAAAATGGCGGATACCAGTTTGTCGAAATATCGGTATATAATAGAAAATAACATATAGTTTTACCCACATCATACAACCGTGAAAACATTAAATATAATATATATAGTCCATCTCTGAATAAGAGCTATTCTTTTTTAAATCAATGACTTTCATTTTCTCTTTCAATGAAAGTACTTGCCAATATGTTTTTTGGAATTCTCATCCATTATTCTAAAAAAAATATAGTATTTTATTAATGATATATAGAATAAAACTTTTTGAAGAAAAAAAATACTGGGACAAAAAATCATTACATGTATAATTAAAGTTGTGTAGTTTGATATTGCATAATTCACAGCTCCATTGTACTTTTATATATAAGTAACAAAAATATATAATTAACACCATTACTGAATTACTAGGCATGTTTGCAATTTGCTTAAAGATACATGTCTTTGGCTGACTTCAATGTTTCTATTAATCAATAGAAGTAATCAGTATTTTAATAAATATTATTTTACATATATATATATTCTTTGTATCATTAATATTAATCAAGAATTAAATAAAATAATTTAAAAGTTGTCCCGGGTTAGCGGGTTCAGGCTGATGCTATGACACATGAGAAAAAAAATAAATTGTTAGTTTAATATTTGTTTAATTAGATTTTTCTTTATTTAATTCTTTCTATAACGTCATCAGTAAAATTGATGTCTAGCAATACTTGTCTGTTCCAATGCATTGCAATTTGAAATTATTACTTATCAAGAAGTTTTCTCAATGTATGAAATCATTCTTCAGAAACATTTATGGCTTCCTTTAGATCAGTTGACAAAATAATTGATAGATGATTCAAAATGTTTTAACTAGTCACCTTTGCTGACATGTCTTAATTATCTTCAAAAAACTTTTTAGTCTGAAAATTTCTTATATACTTTCTAATTTCAAAAATTAAATAAATTTAGGCTGTTAACCCTTTTCCTGCCTCTTATGAGACCTTTCGTTGACAGTTGATGTCACTCTAATTCCGTTATTTTTAATGCTAGGATATTCATTTGACAGTTATTGATTAGGTTTTTAAAAGTTCTGTAAGATGGTGCCCTCTTCTGAATTATTTTACAAGTAAAAAATCAATAAAACGGCATTTAAAGCTAAACAAAGAAATAAGCTTGTTGGTGATTGGCTCTCAGCCAACAAAGACATTCTGATTGGCTGGAAAGAACAAAGAAACTGCCTGATCAAAGAAAATAAAGAAAAACGCTGAGATTTTTATTTCGAATATGGTTTAAGGTTTAAAAAAAGTATATTCTGAGAAATTAAAATCATTTTCACCAAATATACTAAAAAAACAAAATTATTTTCGAAAAATGTTGAAGATTTTAGTAAAAATATTTAAGATTTAGCAAAAAGAAAATTTACTTTTCTATAACGTAAAACTGAAACACGTCAGCACTTCTTTGTTTGTCTGTTCGCTTTTAAATTTGCCGAAATTGAATATTTTATAATAAATAAATAGCAATTTATTTTTAAAAGAACTTTCATTCACTTTCATAACCTGACCAATTATTAATATACTTTTTATAAACGAATCTGTAGTGAATTTAATATTATATAGTGAATATAATTTAACAATTGGCTTGGTCTTCAGTTTGTGAGTTGGCCAATTAAAAGCTTTGATTTTTACCTCATACAACCATAATATAATTAACGGTTAAAAGGTTAAAAGCAACAAGCTTGGCATCTTTCTATAATTATCTATGCTTATAAAATTTGCTAAGTGAATAACTGTAAGATTTTTTTAAATTAACAATAGAAACATGTTTTGAAGTTGCCATTGTCAGAAAATAAAATCTATTTGTATATTTTAAAATCAAAATTGAAATTTAAAATTGGATATATATATTTAAAACTCTTTCTTCCTTCTTTTTTTATCATCTTATAATTCTAGGAAACTACAGTTCCTGTAAAGGATTTTTTAAAATGTATAATATCTTAGTTTGTATACCATTAATATATCTATTTGGTATTTCTATCAGACTAAATAATTTAAATTCACTAATATCAATAATTGTTATTATTAGCTATGAGACTGAAGTATCACAATATATATATATATATATTAATTCTAATGTTTTCACGGATAAAAGATGTCATATTATTATTACTATTTGCGGGATATTCCGTGTAGTGAAAAAGCTAAATGCTGATGTTTCAGTACAATATCAAGTACCTTTCTCAGAGCGTCCTCTTTCTTAAATCATAAGAATGCATTCTTATGATTTAAGAAAGAGGACGCTCTGAGGAAGGTACTTGATATTGTACTGAAACATCAGCATTTAGCTTTTTCACTACACGGAATATCCCGCAAATAGTAATAATAATATGACATATATATATATAATCCACTAGAATAATACTACAAAAATTTTTAAATGCCTATATAAAAGTGAAGATTAATATCCTTTACTGTAGCCAGCTTATGGCATATTCTGCTATCTTGAGTAGCAATACATTGATATTTAAAGCTTATAAAACTCACACAACAGTAATATTCCGCATTTAATGACTTACTTTCCATAAATTTTTGTAGTATTATTCTAGTGGATTTTTTTAATACTTATATTATTTGATATATATATATATGTGACGTAATACTTAAAGCTAAATGGGATAATTATGTAATTAGAAACCAACCAATAACCACCTAAACATTCACAATAAAGATAGTAAACAATATTTCTCACTGCTATCAAGGTAACGTTTTCACCTTTCAATAGCAAGAATGGAAATCCACTTTTACTAATGGTCCATTGAATATATATATATATTGTAACGAGCATAGACGTTCGTTACATTGTTTTTTTTTTAAATTTATTAAACATGAAAGTAAATTAAAAAGTTCGCATTTAAAAATTTTCTTTAAGAATTAAAAATTGAAATTAAATATCATCTTAAACTCTTATATATTAAATCGCACAGATAATGAAAAATTATTAAAATAAAACTTTATTAAAGAAAAAGTATTTTAAAACTAAATTTTAAAAAGATTTGGAGATGAAATTATATCTTTAAATTTATCTTTAAATATATTTTTGATTTGGAAAACAGGTTAATTAATCAGAAATGGAAATGATTGTTAATTAGTTAAATGTAAACCAGCCTTCGACATTTAAATGTAAAAACACCGGTCAGATAGGAAAACAATAGAAACTGTTAGCAAATAAGAAGAAATCCCTATGGAATCGGACCGCAGCGAAAGGACCATCGCATCGGTGACGTAATGTAAATGCAATCCTTCAAATGAATATAAAAGGACATGGTGGAAAATTATTAGGGGATTATGATTATTATGATGTGACAGATAGATGTTAGTGCGGAGGTGCGGGAGAAGAGATTGAAGGACGCACGTTCAATCCCTTCAGTTTTGCCAAAGAAAGAAAGAGAAATGAACTATCGTTTTCTACATTGAGGACCAACTAAACTAAAAAACCTCTGAATAAATAAATAAACAACGGATAAATGGATACCAACCTTTTTAGGACGGCGTGGGAATTCACGTTCATGGCAAGCAACAGATAAAGATGAACTGTTTTAAACCGTAAGAACTTTATAAATAATGAACATTAAATTAAAATTTTCTATATTTCAATGATTGCAATATGATCCTATCTGACCAAACTAAATTCTTTATTAATAGTGTTATTTGATGTATTTTTTTTTTCTTATTTATGTAAAATCATTTCCATTTATTTATTATGTAACGAGCATAGACGTTCGTTACATTGTTTTTTTTTAAATTTATTAAACATGAAAGTAAATTAAAAAGTTCGCATTTAAAAATTTTCTTTAAGAATTAAAAATTGAAATTAAATATCATCTTAAACTCTTATATATTAAATCGCACAGATAATGAAAAATTATTAAAATAAAACTTTATTAAAGAAAAAGTATTTTAAAACTAAATTTTAAAAAGATTTGGAGATGAAATTATATCTTTAAATTTATCTTTAAATATATTTTTGATTTGGAAAACAGGTTAATTAATCAGAAATGGAAATGATTTTACATAAATAAGAAAAAAAAATACATCAAATAACACTATTAATAAAGAATTTAGTTTGGTCAGATAGGATCATATTGCAATCATTGAAATATAGAAAATTTTAATTTAATGTTCATTATTTATAAAGTTCTTACGGTTTAAAACAGTTCATCTTTATCCGTTGCTTGCCATGAATGTGAATTCCCACGCCGTCCTAAAAAGGTTGGTATCCATTTAGCCGTTGTTTATTTATTTATTCGGAGGTGTTTTAGTTTAGTTGGTCCTCAATGTAGAAAACGATAGTTCATTTCTCTTTCTTTCTTTGGCAAAACTGAAGGGATTGAACGTGTGTCCTTCAATCTCTTCTCCCGCACCTCCGCACTAACATCTATCTGTCACATCATAATAATCATAATCCCCTAATAATTTTCCACCATGTCCTTTTATATTCATTTGAAGGATTGCATTTACATTACGTCACCGATGCGATGGTCCTTTCGCTGCGGTCCGATTCCATAGGGATTTCTTCTTATTTGCTAACAGTTTCTATTGTTTTCCTATCTGACCGGTGTTTTTACATTTAAATGCCGAAGGCTGGTTTACATTTAACTAATTAACAATCATTTCCATTTCTGATTAATTAACCTGTTTTCCAAATCAAAAATATATTTAAAGATAAATTTAAAGATATAATTTCATCTCCAAATCTTTTTAAAATTTAGTTTTAAAATACTTTTTCTTTAATAAAGTTTTATTTTAATAATTTTTCATTATCTGTGCGATTTAATATATAAGAGTTTAAGATGATATTTAATTTCAATTTTTAATTCTTAAAGAAAATTTTTAAATGCGAACTTTGTAATTTACTTTCATGTTTAATAAATTTAAAAAAAAAACAATGTAACGAACGTCTATGCTCGTTACAATATATATATATATATATGTGACTTAAAGATTGCAACTTGATCACAGAGAATGAAATATTGATACAATGAAGTTTAAATAAACCTCCTTAAACATGAAATAAACATGTCCATGTAATGCAGACTAATAAATAGTCAATTATAACATTACAAACTGCAATACTTTTAAATTGCTCATGTATTATTTAAATAATAAGCAAAATAAAGCTTAAAGCTAAATGGGATAATTATGTAATTAGAAACCAACCAGTAACCACCTAAACATTCACAATAAAGATAGTAAATAATATTTTTCACTGCTGTCAAGGCAACCTTCTCTCTTTTAAGAGCAAGAATGGAAATCCACTCTTACTAATGGTCCATTGAATATATATGGACACTTAAAGATTGCAACTTTCACTTATTATTTAAATAATATATGAGCAATTTAAAAGTATTGCAGTTTGTAATGTTATAATTGACTATTTATTAGTCTGCATTACATGAACATGTTTATTTCATGTTTAAGGAGGTTTATTTAAACTTCATTGCATCAATATTTCATTCTCTGTGATCAAGTTGCAATTTTCAAGTGTCCATATATATTCAATGGACCATTAGTAAGAGTGGATTTTCAATCTTACTATTAAAAGGTAAGAAGGTTGCCTTGACAGCAGTGAGAAATATGGTTCACTATCTTTATTGTGAATATTTAGGTGGTTACTGGTTGGTTTCTTATTATATATATATATATATATTGTGACCATCTGAATGGGCACAAGGGTTTGAGATACTTTGTATCTTAACTGAATAGTTATATTATATTTAAAAAAAAATGAAATAGCCTTAGAATTTTAAATTTTTTTGCTGGAGATTGTTTAAAGCTTAGATATGGATTGCTTATGCAGTTTATTGACCACTTGATAGGTATTCATTATTATTAGTGTGGTTAATGAGGTATTTAGTGTAAGGAAGAAGGGTTGTTTATTAATGGAATACATTTTGTCAGAAAGATGCAAAGTTATTTTATGTTGGTGTAATGTTTGGTTGAATGGTTTCAAAATCCTTTATTCATTAATACTTATCCTTTTGTCAACAATTAATAGCCATTTCAATTATATTTAGTTAAGATAGTTTAATATTTAGGTTGTAGTACATGTGTATGCATGTATGACTCTGCATCATTTTCATTTCATTTTCATCTTTTAATAACAGCAAACAATAGTATATTCATAATAAAAACCTTTAAATTACAATAATTATCTTAAATAATTTAACAAATATATATTTCTTTCCAATGACTAATAGATAGTTGAATCAATAGATTATTTTACAAATTGAATAAATTATTAATCATTTTTATTTAATGGTTAATTAATATTCATTTTTCTTTCAAGTTTGTAAAAGCTATTTATTTTATTATTATTTTTATCTTGATTTTAATTCTAAAAATCAAAGTGATTTTTTTTTTTGAAAAGATTTTTTTTTGAATATGTAATTAGCTGAGCTAGGAGAAGAGCGTGGGAGTAACCTTGTGAAAGGAAATGAACTTTGCTAAAGAGAGCTATTTAACAAAGATCTCCAGTGAAGAATTTGCTTATTATGTAATGTAATTGTAGCCAAAAACAGTGGCTCATTATTGTGAAAGTAAAACCAGTTGCTGAAGTCAAATTGATTTTAAAAAGACTTTGGAGTAAAATTTCGAAAGAATCCCAAGAAATTTATTATGGGAGAAGTTAATTTCAGAATGCAGTTCTAAATTTTAAAAAGGTACTCAGTTCACTTTATTCTCCTTAATTTAAACATTTTGAGATTGCTCTCTTAAAAATGTATGTTAATAATGTCCAGTCTACATTACTTCACTTAATTGTTATTTTAAATAGGAATAAATTGCATGAATATTATTGTTGTATCATTAACCAATGTGTGTTCTTTAATATATCTGGAAAACACATGCAGAACTATTTTATAGAATATATTTTAATTCTTCAATATTTTTCGTGTTATGTTTTTGTGAGAATTAAACATAAAATTAAGGATATGCATGGTTTGATAAATCATACCATGTTTAACTTCATCATAAAGAGATGGCAGTATTTGCTTGTCTGGTATTTCTGGAAAATATATATATTTTAAGTGAAGGAAATAAAATGTGAGCTACTTCAAATTAAGTATTTGCTTAAATCGAATGGAAGGATAGAAATGCGGGTAATTTTTGTTTTCTTCGATAAAGATGGAAAATAAAACAAAATATTATTAATTGAAGAATTTCTAAGGAAACACGATATCTTAATGGACAATATTTAAGAATAAACCAGGCATATAATAAATTATAAAGTATTAAATGCTATTCAAGAAACTACTAAAATAATTATGTATTTAATTTAGAACTACAACGGAATAAGTGAGATAATTCCTGTCCAACAATAGCTAAGAATTTATTATATTCTCGTCATAATAGAAGACAAATTAATTGCTTATGTATGATACAGTTACTTAAATAACTTTGTTATGAACATTGAAGATACTGAGTCCTATTTAGGCATGATTATATTTATTTGGTTATCCTGCAACAGTTTATTTTAATTTAAATTCAGTTTGGAATGTGTCCCATATTGTTTCATAAACCTGGAACTGAGCTTTGCAAGTGAACTTTTATTTTTAAGTTAGGAAACTAATAACCTTTGTTTCTTTATTTTTTTTATTGCTTGTCATAATTAATGTATATGATAGATAGATAGGCTTATTTATTATTATGTTTGTTTATAATTTGGGTTATTTTGATTTTCAAGACCGTCTCTGAAGCGTATCTGAATGAGGAATACGCTGGTAAAAATTGATTGTGTTCAAATAGGTCTTATTGTTCTTTTACGAAGGTAAAAGAAAGAAGTATTTTTTTTTAAATATATTATTAGAGAGGTTTATATTTATTTTGCATACTTTATTATCTCAAAGTGAGAATTTTTTTTTTTTTGAATCAACGAACGTATGATAGAAATAGTTTGCAAGATGTGAAAGAAAGTTCGTTCGTAATAATTATAAATATTAAATTTCAACCCTTAAACCGCTAATTATATTATTGGTTGTATGAGGTAAAAATCAAATCTTTTAATTGGCCAACTCACAAACTGAAGACAAAGCCTATTGTTAAAACATATTCACCTATAATATTAAATTCAACTCACATACGTTTATAAAAAGTATATTAATACTTTCTCAGGTTATGAAAGTGAACGAAAGTTCTTTCAAAAATAAATTGCTATTTATTTATTATAAAATATTCAATTTCGGAAAATTTAAAAGCGAACTTATAAACAAAGAAATTCTGACGTAAATGCTTTTTTTCAATTTTACGTTATGGAAAAGTAAAGATTTCTTTTTGCTAAATCTTAAATATTTTTACTAAAATCTTCAATATTTTTCGAAAATAATTTTGTTTTTTTAGTATATTTTATTAAAAATTATTTTAATTTCTCAAATTATACTTTTTTAATACTTTAAATGATATTCGAAATGAAAATCTCAGCGTTTTTCTTCATTTTTTTTGATCAGGCGGTTTCTTTGTTCTTTCCAGCCAATCAGAATGTCTTTGTCAGCTGAGAGCTGGCTGACAGCCAATCACCAACAAGCTTCTTTTTTTGTTTAGCTTTAAATACGGTTTTTTTGATTTTTTACTTGTAAAATAATTCGGAAGAGGGCACTATCTTACAGAACTTTTAAAAACCTAATCAATAACTGTCAAACGAATATCCTAGCATTAAAAATAACGGAATTAGAGTGACGTCAACTGTCGATGAGAGGTCTCGTAAGAGGCGGGAATAACCTAAAGTTTATTCTGAATTAAAAGTTATACCTTAATGCAATATTTAATTACCATGTTGCCTGCATAGCATGTAATTTACAGTTAATTTTATATATACTTTTATTCGCGGGTGTGTGTCTGTTTTGCACAATTATGACATTTGTTTGATAAAGTTCAGTTTGTGAATATTTTATGTATAAATTTCAGATGCTGTCGTATTCTACTGAGTTGAACGGATTGGTATGTTATCAGTATGTATTTATCTGACAGCGTGTATTTATAATGTTCGATATTTAGAAAAGCTTTGAGAATAGAAAGAAATCTGATTGTGTTCTAATGTTTGTAGGGATAAGAGATTTTGCTTATTTAGTATATGTTTTTCCATGAGTAGAGCCTAGTTTATATTATATGCGTATGATTAAATGGTATTTTTTGAAGTTAAGTGATGTTTTCTTAGAGCCCTGGTGATGAGGAAAAAGATTCCCCACCAATAGTGTATTTAGAAGTAGATGAATTATTGTTGAAGTATGATTAAATGATGTTTAGGAAGTTATGTGATGTTTTTCTTATATTCTTGGTGATGAGGAAAGAGGTTCCCCACTAACAGTGTATTTAGAAGTAGATGAATTATTGTAGAAGTGTTCAGTAAGAGTTATCTGCTCCTCGTGTAGATTTCCCTTATAACGTATAGTCTGTATAATCATGAAAATATAGTCCTGTGTTAATTAATATGTGGCCAGATAAATTGTTAAATTAATTCTTGATGTAATATTAGTGTCTTATTTTATTGATGAATTACGACATTGTCCGAAATAAAATAATTGTATGATATTTTCTTGATGAATGGATAGTTTGTGGAAAAGATTGTTTTCTACTATTGTTGCTTGACACACGCACACACACGCTTAATACAAATAATATCGCGTATATAAAGTATAGAGTTATTGAAATTAAAATGAGAAATAAATGTTTTGAAATACATTACATTCATTTAAATAGAAGTATAAAGTTATTGAGATTAAAACGGGAAATAAATATTTTAAAATACGGTGTATTTATTTAAATAAAGGTTATAAATCATCAAATCATCAGAATGAACATGATTTTGTTGCTATGCATGAAAGGTATACGTAATTGAAAGTGATTATTTAGTCAATTAGAGAAAGTTGCTTTGTTGAGAGCCAAATATAATTAATTTGATTTATTTTATTAATCAATAGTAATATCCTCTCAAAGTATTTTTTTTGTGATAATAATATAACATGTTGTTTATTTAGTGTCATGTAGATGAAACATGTAGGAAAAGCATGTGTTCGAAGTCAGAATATTTAAGTTTTGTTGTTAATTTGCTTTGATAATAGGAATAATCCCAAACTGATGCTCAAAGTTTATTTGATAATTTAAAAATCTGTAAGACAAGTAGTCCAATTGTAAATATCATGTTAAACAAAATTTATTTTATTGTAATAAATGATGTGTTTTATTTATTTAAAATCTTAAAACTGTGTCTTGAGTTATTATTGTATACATTCGTGTTTCCATTTCCACCTCATAACACATTTCATAAATCTATTATAAAATAGATATATTATTTTAGAGTTATAATATTAAATCTGCTGGTGTCTGGCAATATTGTTTTTTTTAATCCAAACATTATAAAAGAACATTTGCCACTGGATAGACGTATTAGAAAAGTTGCCAAGTTAGTATATTTGTTAGATAATGATATGAGATTAAAATACCCTATCTCTGTCATTATCTTATTATTGAAACACAGTAAAATATTTAGTCAATTTGTTTCATTACATTTTATCTTATTTTAGAATTATAACTTATGGGCCAATGGATTTATTTAATTCAACTGTGTTTATTAAAATTCCCTGAGATCTTATTGTTTATTTCTTGATTGGCATTAAAGTAGATGTTTGGATTATAACATGCCAAGTCATAGAATTGTTTAAGAATATAATTATAGCAAGCTGATATATGTTATACTTGGATGAAGGAAGAAATTAAGTTTAAAGTATATTTTAATAGACTGTACCAAATAAACATTATGATTCTTTATCATACAATTAATTAACAAAGGAATTTATATTATATTAAATGTTTTGTAATATTTCTTCTTTTATTCATTTATTATCATATATTTTATGAACTGCCTATAGCCTCCCACTGAGCTGAGCTGAACATAGATTTAATTGAAGAGTCTCAGTAATAATTTTGTATTATATATTTTGTTATATTGTTTTATTCATTAATAGAACTGGCGCCTGGGCATTTCGCTCATGTAATGTATATGAGTGGTGTTGGGAGAGTAGGTTATAATATATATATATATCAAGATGGAGTCACGGCATTGCCAGCACATCTTCTCTTATAGGGTAGAGCAGTAGCGAAGCCTGAGACAAGGCCAGGTTAGAACATAAGTCCTCCGCCATTTCTGAACAAAATGTTCCTTTTCACGCAGCATTGCGATCAGTTACAGGGTACCGGCGTTTGTCGCAAGAACCCTGAAGTTATTTCATCCATCCACAGAGCGACTTTTCCTATTATTGTTTACCTGTGCCATAGCGCATTGGTAAAATCTTATGCAGCCAACTTTCCCACCTTAACATAATGCTTTCAGCATTCTGAAATTTTCTCTCGAAAGCCACGTTTGATCGATCGTTACTTGAGCTGGTTTATGCACTCGTGATTAAGTCGTATTGTTTTTAGTAAATGAATTCATGATAAAAGTTCAATATAATTATTTATATAACAGCCACAAATTGAATAGGATTTGGTTTAACTAGATTTATAGACATAATGTAGTGATTGATTATGTATTAATTGTAAAGCAATTCATAAGATTGGCACATGTTAAACCCATCTATGGAAATTTAATGATTATCTATGTAAAGCTATTTTGAATTACCTAATGTTTGTATACATTCTACGCTGAAATGCTATTGTAAATAAATGAAATAGGGATAGAAGAATTGTAAATAAATGTATAATTAGTTTAATGTATTTCGTTCTCTGTCTCGTTATTGATCTAATTCAATCCAATTCTGATTATTATTTATAGTCTATATATGTGAAAACTATGCATTAAGTTAAATTGAGTGCTATATTTTAGACAATTAAGAACCTCTCTTTTAATTATCAGAGTCTTATTGCGTCTCTGTGACCTATGTCGGCGTGTGGAAAGAGATATACTACGTGTAATTTCAAGGTGGTCATTCATAGGGTCTTGAGTCTTGGAATCCTGACTTACAAGTTGAAATGTGGTCAGACTTGGGATGTCACAGTCCTAGTCTGGTCAGCTTGATATTTGTCATCTTCAACATGATGTTTTACATATTCTTAAATCTTATGCAGTGTCGGCTGGCATATGATTTTTTTTAGTAATTGTATATTTTAAAACTTTTTTAATAATCTTCCTAATACTGAGTTTGTATTAAGAAATATGTATAGTCTGAATTATTTCAAGATTAACAAATATTTTATTTAGGGTTTAACTTCAATTGCTAGTTAATCCGGTTTATATTTATTGCTAACAGTATTTTTGAATCTATTTTTATTTTGGTTTATCAGACATCAGACATTATATAAGCTAATATTATAATTAATTTTGTGTAGAAAAATTAACCTGCTACCAGCCACATAACAACTCATTCTAGACTTAAATTTTAATGCCTTTTATTTTTGTTATGAAATTCACTTGTCTACAGTTTCTCACTAGGAAACCTGATTTTTACTAATACTATGTCCAAAATTTTGGCTGTTTCTTTTTATTTATTTTACACTAAAATCATTTCCAACGTCAGTAAAAGATTATTGGAAAATTTTTGTATGAAAATTTATTTTATAACCCCAGAAACTATACACTGCAACTACAGCTAAAGTTTTAAATATTATTTATTATACCCATTGTTGTAACTTCAGCAGATTTGGACAAAATGTTTATCATCAAAGACCAGACAGATATAAAATTAATTTTAGATGCAAAGATACCTATTTCATATTTTATAATTAGATCAGTCATTTATGGAATTACATTAGAAACCACATTAAAAAAGAAAATGTCATTTTTGACAAATGTAATCTTTCATATATAAATTCTGAAAGGACTCCGAATCTATTATGATGTTTACAAAAGATATATGATGTTTAGATAAATTTGACAAATTAAGCAATATTTCATATTTTTATTATACACATGATTTGAGTCCTGAATAAATGGTACAGTCATTCATATGAATGATTTTTATTGGATTTAAATGGATTCCTAAAACTTTTTTTATATTGCATAAGTAGAAGTTCAATATCAAAAGCTTGAATCTGTGTTTTTAATATTAATTTTAAAGTATAATAATTTACATCTTAACTTGAAACAAGTCAGACACTGAATTATTATTAAGTTGGATACTAAAACAGTTCATACATAGCATTACAGAAGTGAATATTAAAAAGGATTTCATTTTGGATATGTTTTCAACATGTATATTAAAGGTTTTATAATTAAAACAATAAATAATCACACTCATATATTCCTAGTAATGGACAATGCTCAGTATAAATTTGTTTCCATATATATATATATATATATATAGGCATAATTTTCAACTGGTAAACAAAACAACACTATGATTCTGGTAGTGGTCTGCCAAAAGCATGCTTCGTGCAATGTAAAAGTAGTGAATATTAACTATTACTTTTTTTCATACTTAATTATAATTAATTTATAATAATTACAATAATTAAAGAAAAGAAAATTAAATATCATTTAGAATTAGTATTTTTTATCAAAAACAAATTTTATTAAACCAGAAAAAAAATAAATAAATACATAATATTGTATGATAAAATCAATATGCAAATTAAAGTTCAATAGGCAAAATCTGCCAAGTGTTAACAAGTAAATAAAAAAAAAAAGAATAAAAATACAATTTTATATATATATGTCTTTTCTAAAAAAAAAAAAAAAAAAGGTAATTTTTAATATCATACCTGGTCTTCAAATGTTAATAAGATCCCATGTGCTAATAAATAAATTTTGTGATGATATTCTGTTGTCTCTTTCTTTTATCGTTCTGATTTTTCTAATTATAATCTTCAGAGGATCTGTACAATTAGAATTAAAAAGAATATCACATCGAGTTAGCCATAAACTATATATTAAAAAAGTGGCACTTCTAATATCAGCAAAAATTCCCGCTTTAATTGCTTGTATCAATACATGTAACAATGAGCCTTTATGTTTATAAATTAATCTAATAAAATATCTACAAACTTGTAAATAACTGCATTCACCAAAAATGTGTTCAATCGTGTCTTCATCTCTGCGATATAAACCACATAGACCATCAATTGAAGTAAATCCACGGGTTTCTTGTTAAAAAACTACAAGTGGGTAGTGCATTTAAATTTATTTTAATCAGGAAATCAAAGTATTTTGGTTCCAGACCCCACCATCTAAACCTTTTCAGCAGATTAAATGTTATCAAGTTAAGACTTGAATTAATAGGCACTATTGCTTCATTAATGATATAATAAGCCTCCCAGTATTGAACTTTTTGTGATTTAGATGGATTAGGACTTAAGTTCATTTTTAAAATTTCAAATAATAACTCAGCCAACCAGCAATTCATTGTTGGAGGTGGAGTGTCAGTGCAATCAACATCAGCTAAATAAAATTCTTGAGGGATAAAATGAATTATTAAAACTCATAAAGTATATAAATCCCAAATTTTATTTACAGAAATATCAATACTTATAATGATTTTGCTATATGATACTATGTTGGATTATTTCCATCGTCTATCATTAAATGTCCCATGTCTAGAAAAGTTTAAACTTTATTTAAACTTTTCCAAATATAAACAAATGTTAGTAATAACATACAAGTTAGTAGATAACCCAGATTAGTGGACAACATAGGTTAGTAGATAATGTAATATTTCAAGTGGTATTTTTCTCCACCCTTCTTTAGATGTTGCTGGTCTAATCAGTGAAAAGGCTAACATAGGAGAATCTAAAGATGTAATTTTAACTCCTATGCTAGCATTGTCACTGGTCAGGCTAGCAATAACTGAAGAAGAGTGGAGAATGATATCATTCAAAACATTGTTTAATCTACTAACCTATATTGTCCACTAACCTTTATTATATACTAACAGTTGTTTGTATTTGGAAAAGTTTAAATAAAATTTAAAATTTTCTAGACATTCAATATTTAATGATAGATGATGGAAATAGTCCACTATATTATCATATCTAAAATAATATCATCACAAACCTCATGCTAGTTGGAAATGTACATAAAACAAATTGATTACTTAAGTTACTGTCTGCTTGACTATTTTTTTTGTTATTGTTGTATTATGACTTTTGTGCAAACAATATTTTATGTAAACAAGACATTTATTTTATATGGTGCGATGTTTACATATGTTTAATTTAATAAGAATGACGTATCGTAAATTCTAGAAATTTCACTATCGTCATTCATTCACTTAGTAAAAAAGTAATTTAAAGTGATCAATTAACAACTTCACGGTCTCGTTTTCAAACACTTAAGATTTGCCCATACATATACGTTTGGGTCGAAAAGATAGATTGGATTCATTCTATCTTTTCCCAAAGACTTTATCTTGTGTTTGAAAAAGTGGGAGTATTCAGTTATATAGTGACATCTACAAAGCGCATGTGCATTAGCTTATTGGTATTACATTATTTTATGTAGTGATAGTTGTTAATAATATAATGATTAAATTAATTAATCAATCTATAACGGTGTTTTATGTATAATTTGCATTTAATTTTGACTATAATTATTCTTAATTATTTATAAATATCTTGATAAATATTTGAATTACAACTTATATAGCTAGTCATTCGTTATCAGAAGCCTGAGATAAAATTTGAATCAACTATCTAAACTAAAGTAATTTGAACCTGACTGCTTTATGTGTGTGTATGTATGTGTATATATAATACAATTAAATATATATATATTATTCTGGGCCATAGTATTAATTTATGTTGTTTTCAGTTCCAGATCTTGGAATAAAATAATTGTATGTTAAACAGCATTCAAGAAACTATATAGCTACTGATGTTATATATGAATATTGATACTTATAGATATATAACATCTATTTGTGGACTTTATTAGCATTTATTGTTAAAATGATGTTTGTTATGTTTAAAATAATTTTAACTATTTTCTTAATAATTATAAAATAAATTTTTACTTAAAGGTTCTGGCTTGCAATAATTTCTTTTATTAATTGATAACTAAAACTATTTGCTTATTATACAAACAATTCAATTATAAGTTTAATTTCTGCAAGCACACTTATTCTTCTGACAAAGGATTATTTTAAGTAAATTGAAAATGATGTTTTGAAGGAATTAATATTGAATGTTGTAGTCATGTAAAAAGCACCTTTGACTTATTTCTTTTTTTCTATTTATAAGAATATCATAATTTTTAAATTAATATTCTACATCACTTTAGAATTAAAACTTTAATTATCTTTTTCTTTTAATAATTACTAAGAATTCCTTTACTTAATGAAAACTTTTTAAGTATTTCTAATCTTTATTTTATATATATAAGCTGTTTAATTAAAATTGAAGTATTTTATTTATTTATTTATAAACACACATTATTGTCATGTAATAAATAATAAGTATATTGTACAGTTTAAATTATTGTGATTATAAAATAGGCTAGGCACGTAATTCTTATGGTTAGGTTTTTTTTTTATTTTTTAAATATTTATGCATATTCTGTATGTTCACCCTGCGATCCAATCTCACTCATATTCCGATTGATTTTCTCCCATCTATTTTACTTTCCACTTTTTTCTTAAGGTAATTTTTTTAAGCATGTATGCAATTTTTTTTCTTCATCATTTGTCGTTTTTTTTTTAAATTAAAATATCTTAAATTTTTTTTATACTTCTATTCTTCATTATTTTGCAAACATCTACTCTTAATATGTTGATATTTCCCAAACATCTTTACATTCCTATATATTAGCATCTTTATAATAAAATTCAATGTTGTGCTCTTTTTTAACATTACTACTTGATATTGCAAAATTAAAATAAACTTTCTCATACTATATATGTTTTGATAAAGTCAGCTTCATCGGTATGTTAGAGTTCAAAATATTTATTCTCACATCAACATAGTGATAATAAATTTACTTATATTTAACTTAAAGCATATTTTTTGAAAATATTTTTTTCATCTCTTCCAAACATGTTGTGGAAACAAGTTTACTATTAATATTATACTTTGATACATAAATAAATGAGAGAGGAAAAAAAACAGTTTTTTCTTCTTCTCTCTCTATCTTTCCTTATCTACATTATTAATTAACATAGGAAGAAAGAAAATTTGTTGCCAATCTTTAATTACACTGTAATATTTTACTTATTTTTATTAATTCCAAAATTTTAATATTAGATTCAAATTGCCATCAGATTGCACTGTAAAAATGGACAAATTGTTTAATTAAAACTTCTATTTGAAAGGCATATTAAACAAAGTTTGAAATGCTTTAACTTTTCTAAACTGTGCAATTCAAAATTCTATCACATATGAAAAGTATTTTTCTTTCTTCTTTTACAGCAACTTATCATTACTATTTCACCTTTACTACAAAACAATTTTATACAATATTTAATAATATGCATAAATTACTATTTCTTTCAATTTTTTTAGGCATTCTAAATATTCACTACTCAATTTTGATGATAAGTACACCTTTACCCCGCTTAATGATTGGCTACTTAGCGATATTTCACAATAGCAATCATCATCAATTTGTACCCACTACTTCAATTTACAATCGATTATTCACTATAATGATCGGGAAACATTTTTTTTTTTTACATTTTTTTGGCAGCTATCTTCAATTTTGCATCACTGATGACATCAGAGAATAGGTATTTTAAATTAATTTTACCCAAAAGCAAAAGTACATTACCGTAATATGTATACAGGTAATGACTTTGCTGTAATTGTATAGCACATGCAATATTTTATTCATAAAATACAATGTTAGTGCTGCATTCAGTATTTTTATTATAAAACGTATAAAGTTAAAATATATATAATTACTGAATCTATAATACTGTATACATATAAGTGTTGAATGTCTTTAGAAAAATTAAAAATTATTTAAATATAATGTACAGACTTGGATTATTTAAATAAAGTTTAATTTTTCTAAACATTCAACACTTATATTACATGGTGAAAACAGTACAACTAAAATACCATAATCACAAACTTTCAGGAAAACACTAAATACTAATATTAAATTGCGTATGTGTGTTCCTTAATTAGGTACACTCAAGTGGTTTCAAATCAAAAGAAAAACAAAATTTTAAAGTGAGAATGTTGAATTAGAAAAAAGAAAAACGGATTGCATTTAAAATAAGTGTTAATGAATAATTTTTCTATATGAACAGGGAGGGAGGGATGCACTATTACATTAGTAAAAATATACAATAAGAAAAATAAACTTAGTTATGTTTTAGAAAATTAGAATAGTTAGATTTTTTTCTTTTAAAATAAGTTGATTTTTTTTTCTAAAGTTGACTGATTTACATAGGCATTAAGGCTTTTCATACTCTGGAGTACAATAATAAGTCTTTATGTTCAATTAAATAATTTATAATTAAACATTGTTTTTTAATTTGAATAATTTCACATAAGTAATAAACATAAATGTACAGTACTGTAATACAAATGTTAAAAAAATGCACTTTAGTATGGATTTTTTTTTTCATTATGATGAAAAACTTCTGCGGAAGAATATAAAAACTCTTAAATTCAAATTTAGTTTCACTTTCTCTTTCTTTTTGCTGTACTGTACTTTTTAAACAGTGAAAATATGCTTTTTTTCCCTAATGATATAAAACTTTTCTTTTAGATACCATATTTAGTCATCATTGCCATGAAAAAATCAAGAAAATCTTTGAGCTTGAAAACCAATGTGGATATTTTATGTCATTGACTGGAACCGGTCAATTTTTTTTTCCATAGATCCCCATTATAAATACATATTTTGTATACGATATTCTTGCTTAACGATGAGTTTTGAAGGACCAATTGCCATCGAAAGTGGGTAAAGGTGTATTTATTAAACAGTTTTTTCTTTATGCAACTTTGTAATATAAGCACATTTGAGCTGCTGTCAGAATTATTATAGTCACAATAAATAATGAAGTATATTTAGCCTTCTCTATAGTGCCATATTTAAAATTTAGATACTTTTAATGGTACTTTAAGAAAATAAACACTTTAAGCTTTTATATTAAATATGTTCCAGTTACACAAACTTATCAAGTATGGTAGAGTTCAAAGTATATTCTCTGACTAATATAGAATAAAACTTTATTACAATTATAAAGAAAGGAATATTTGATATTTATTTTGAAATGAAAATCAGTGGGTATTTTTAAACAAGGCAAAATTAGTAGTGGAAAGGGAAAGATCACTTTATGCAAACTTTTTATATAGAGGTAGTGAGATGCATTTAACTCTGTTGGAGTCTACCAGTTAATTATGTTATAATTGTGAGATGAAAATCAACTCTCAAAAGAATTGTATAATGCACAAACATTTTGCACTAAATTTGTACTAAAATGTTGAAAATGGCCATAAGACAATATTTTTAATTTTTTGAGAACTTACATAAAAATTTTTGGTGTTGAAGAGGTGAAGATTATTGAACTGAATATTTATTAAATGTCATTAATCCAAATGAATCTTAATAAGGACCATTGTAATTAAAATTAAGAAAGGAGGAAAATTAGGCATTTTATAAAATATGAACAATTAGAAAAAGAAATATAAAAAATATCAATTTACTGAGGCAAGATATTTTGGAAGAAAAATAAATTTTGCTATTGAATGTATATTAAATGTCTTAGAAAGAAAATCATTAATTAATAAATATTGACGAATAAATAGTTAACAGAATTTGAGAAAGAGAAAATATCCTGAAGAAGGTCATTCAGTATATTTAATATCTTATTAATCTTGTAAAAGTAAAGATAAATAGTGAGCATATTGAATATAAATCTTGTAAAGATAAAGGCAAACAGTGGTATTATTGAATAAGAACTGCCTATCCATTTTTCAACTAGCATTGAATTGCTATACTAGGTTGCTATAGGCTAAATATGAGCTGGTTCTTAGATTAGGGTTTATTAAAACAGTAATGATTTTATAATATTATAGTAAAAATATTCTTGAATGTTTTTATAAAAAATTTAATGTATTTGAAACCTATCTGTTTATCTTGCAAAATGTTATTAAAAAAATTCTGTATTTTTGACTTGACAAAACTTTCAATTCAATTAAAAATTTACCTCATCAGAAATTTTTGGTGCCAAAGTTAGAAATAATATAGAAAGAATACATGTTTTTTTTTTTTATTTTGAGAAAGAGAATCATTTTGCAAAATAAGTACTATTATTTATGTGAACAGTTAACATAATGGAATATATGTCTAAAATTTATCATATGTCAAATAAACAATAAATAACAACTTTATTATTCTTATACATACATGTTGTTTTTACTCTGCATTGGTATGTGGCTGATATTTACTTTTGGAGTTTTATAATCCAACTATAGTCTTAGAGTAAGTAACATTATTATAGTTTTAATTAGTTTACTATAAGCTCTGTCTTAGCTTTATTAATTTTATTTATTTATGCATGAAGATTGTTGTTTAAAGGCTAATGAATTAACAAGGCAATATTAAACTGCAGAACTTGGTCACTATCAGTAATAGTTTGATATTGTTTCCCGTTTCCTTACATATTGTATATGTTAAAGACGTACAGGATGCTTAAAATTTATGTTGATGATTTAAACATTGATAACCTGCAATATTAAAAGTGCAAAAGAGAATAACAAATTGCTACGATAATGATCTTTTGATTATATTGGTTATTGACTATTATCACAGGCTTCACAGGAACTATGAAGAGTAATTGTGAATATCAAGTAAACAATACTCAATGAGACTACTTTCTGCCACTTGTAATATAGGATGTTGCTTCATCAAAGGCTAGATATTGTTTCTAATATGAACAGTCTTTTCTTGCCTCTTTTTTTTGGCCTTCAATCAGGTAAATTAGTGCAAAGCTTCTTATGCTATCATTATTTTTCTATACTAATTGTGACAACGGGAACGTGCACTTATTTCTATCCTTTGATTATATGTATAGCAATTCTAAATGCTACTTCCTTTTTCATTTTTATTTTAGCTCAAGCCTTCAAAAATTAATAAAGCAATAACACTCAGAGGTTTATTATGCCAATAGTTTTTTAGTTGTGACTCTTGTTCAAAGTAATATATAAACACTAATGAATTGGGTTGGAACTAGATTTGAGATGGGAGTTTAAGTTGGTTAAAGATTCTATGTTTATATGGACCTATTTAGAGATCTTTTTTCTTAACACAGAAGTGAAAGAGATCTAGAAAATGTGTTTAAAGATGCCTATCATACATGGTGATAAATTATCACACTTGGTGAATTACTCATTAAAATAATAGAAGTAAATAATGTTATTTGTACTAATGATAAAGCAGGGTGCAATGATATCACTAAAGAATAAATATTATGAATTATTATTTTTTAAGTACATGGAATGTGTTAACTTTACTTGATACAAACTATTTAAGACTTGAACAGTTAAGGAGTTATCAAGACTTAAGATGGATGTAGTTGCTCTTAACAAGTCTTGTTTTTTAGAGGAAGAAAATACAGATGGATGACCACAAGTTTTTTGGAAAGGCAGATTAACTACGAAAAGAGAATGCACATTGCTGAATTGCTACAGTTTAATATCTTCTATTCTGGAAATCCTCGCATCAATGAAAGGCTACTGATATTAAAACTTGCCTCACACAATGATACCAGTGCTTATTCTATTACTACCTATGCTCCATATTATCTTCAGTGAGTTGAGAAAAAGTAAGGCTTTTATTTTTTGTTTCATATCATTTATTATAGCAATTCCATTAAAATGTTTTTTTTTCCTTGAAAGATATTAAAGCATATATTGGAATGAATATTAGACTTTGATCAAAAGTTGTTGAAAATTATAGTATTACTGCTATCAATTCAAATGTGTTTTATTGAATTTTTTTGTTCAACGTGTGGAAGACTGTTCAAGCAGAAAAATCACTATAAAGAAACTTGGATGCCCTAGTGATCAAAATAATGGCATTTAATTGATCATATTATAGCTACAAGTCATATTGCACGAGCACTTACAATTGCAGATTATTGAACAAATCATAGATTAATACACTCCAAGATCAAAATGATAGTTGCATTTTAAAATAGGTCTTTACATTCTTATAAGAAAATTGATGCAAATTCTTTGGAAGTATCTATTATATGTACTAAATTTCAATAGCTATTAAACATTAAAATTGTTAATTTGGAATTCAATGATTGTTACATTACTGAGACATGGAATTCTCTTAAGGCTTATGTTATAATTCATTAAAAAGAAGAATCATAACTATTTTTCTGGTAATGTTATTATTATTAATGACTTGATTGAAAATAAGAATACATTTTCGGCTTAGAAGACTAATAAATCAAATGTGGATCTTTGTAATGAATATAGGACAACAATTCAATGCCTGATAAGATAACTTAAAAAATCATTGATGAATTAAAACTGCAAAAGGAGATAATAGATATTCACAGATTGTAGTCATTTAAGATCTTTTTATAATGCATTGAAAGCAACATATGGATTTCAAAATGATATCAAAATCTTATTAAATCTAGCAATAATATTTGTATGATGAACAATTATATTTTGAATAAAAAGAAGTATTTTGATAATCTTGTGAATAAATATACAACAATGGAGTCAATGACTTTTAATGATATATTTTATCTACTCATTTAGATTTGGACAAAGAAATCCAGTTAATTTTAAAAATAGAAAGATTGCATAGTCCTGATAAGATAATAATAATTATCATAGAATATCATTATTGTCATTGTAGCAACAGTTTCTTTCAATGATTTTGTTGAATAGGTTACTTCCAGTTATAGACGAATGATTATTAGAGACTTGATGTGATCTTTGGAGTATTGAGAAGTGGTAAGATGTGTTTTTTATTATTATTATTGCAAGACATTTGTGAACAAAGGCAAATTATATATTATTTTTATTAATTTGATTAAAGCTTTTGATCAGGTTTATGGCATTGGTTTAAATTAGTTGACTGTCACCCAAGGTTTATTTATATTATATAGTACAAGCATGATGGAATGAAAGGAATTGTTGTTATTGTTACTACATATAAAAAATTTGAGATATTCTGTCAAGGACATACCTGTCCCTACAAGGGAAGATTGCTCTGATTAATATGAAAATCATGGTGAGCATAAATTACTATCTGCCAATAATGACAGTTACCAAATCATTCAGCTTACAAATTCAGAGGCTCTGTGGTCAGCTCTTATGGAGAGGATGGACTACTGCAATTAGCATCCGCAGACTTCAGTTTCACAGGAGACAGAATGGTATGGGTCTCCATTCAATACAGACAATCAATTTCCAAAAAGGATATTCACTTTTAGTAAACCTGGGGAAAAAATACTCTCTTTCAGATATTATAGAGACTGTAATACCTACTGACAGACCCCCCCCCCCCAGTAAAGACACATGGCTTGACACCATTATTAAGCAACAATTTCTATACATTGGACACTCAACAGCAGAGTTTAATAATAAAATCAGCATCTGGCAGGCACATTGCCTTTTGAATCCTGAAAATACAGCTATATATACTCACCTAGGGTGCAGCAATCATAAAATCACAATATTTAAATATCTGCTACTGGAGCCCAAACTTTTGGATGATCTGATCAAGGTGAATATGGGCTCCATGGCAACTAATACATTCTTACACTTCAAGTGGTTTCTAAATAAAATAGACCCAATTTGTCATGCCTGCTCTAGAGGAGAGGAGACCTTTAATCATCTGTTAAATATATGTCCAGGCTATAACAGTATTAGAAGTGTCATCTCTCAACACTGCATTATAGCAGTGGATAAAATCCTGGACACCAGGGGGTGTCTCTTCTCTGGAGACTTTACAGTTATCAGGTTACCTATCTTCCTGACATATGCTTTTTGGTACACAAGATGTAGGACAAAGTTCACACAACCAACACCGGACCCCAATGCTATATTTTGCGATACGCTCAAAGCTCTTCAGAACAATGACAAGATATTATCCTCTAGATTTTTATTTATTAATACCTGGAGTCTACTAGTATGGCCCACAGACTCTACATGAATATTGGACCTGTTATATCCACATTGTAGTGTATCGTAAATGAAGTAGTCTATGATGCAACATGTCAGATTCTACTAGAGAGGCATTGATTTCACTTTACATGTACCCCAGCTGATAAGTTAGCATTATTGGGCCAACTCAGAAGGGGTGGTCAATACCAACAAAATGGAATGTATTTACTCATACATCAACCTGCTAGTGCAGAGAATGGCTCTGGCATACATCTACCAGACCAATGCCAGCAATGGATGAGCCAACATTAACAAAGTGTATTTTTTTATTCATCTGTACAATTTTATTATGTCAATAAATATATATAAATTCTTACTAAGCAAAGATGTGTATCTGTTCCAGAAATTGTTTTTAATTTAATGACTGGTTTGTGAAACTTTGTATGGGTAGTTTAATGAGTCAGGGATCAATATGTGATACAGATTTGGTGATGTGATATTTAATTTGAATCAAATCACAAATAAAAATAAGAGCTTTATCTTTTTCATTTCTGGATTTACAGTAAACTGATGATTGCAGTATTTTGTCACATTAAAAGGTGATCTAAGAATATAGTCATTGTTTTTAATTCAATATATAAAGAGTTTGATTTAGTAATTAATGTTTAAAAAAACTCATGTTCTTTATTAACCAATCATGGAAGAAACATCTGTAACAGTTTTTATCTTGAATAGTTATTATCTTGAGAATGTAAGCCAATTCAAATATTTGATAGCTTTTTAGATAGAAAGATGGACTGAGATGTTGAGGTGAACACAGATTTCATTGTATTGCTGCTTTTAACAAGTTAAAAGATAGGTAGCACTGGTATATTATTTAGTTTATTGTATAGGAGTGAGATTTGTACAAATCTCATTCCTATACAATAAATTAAATAATGTACCAGTGCTTCATAAAGCTAATTTAGATGTAGTAGTTATTTCTTGTGAAAATTTTTGAAAAATCTATTAAGAAGAATTGAATGTTTAGAATTTTATAAAATAGTACAAAAAAAAGAGAAAGAGAATAAATATTTCAAAAGTGTGAAACAATTTTGATATTGGAAGGAAAGAAAACTTTTTCCAAAAAGAGAGGACATCATGAAATGCATTGAAAAATTCTATAAAGAGTTATATAGTAATAAAGAAAAAGAGAACAAAATATTCCCTACTGCATATTCTAAATTGCCAAATATTTTTAATGTAAAGATGAACATACAATTAAATCTCTAATGAAGGGAAAATCCTCCCGGTGAATGATGACATTATGTTATTTTAAAAGAAGCAGATGAAAAAATAAAAAAACTGTAGGCAAAGCTATATATCAAATATTTAATACCAGATGATTGAAATAATGTAATGATAATATTGATATTTAAGAAAGGTGATAAAGAAAATATAAAAATCACATAATCACCATTTCTGATGAAGGTCATAAGCCAGAAACTAGTCTGGGGATATTGGATGAGTAGGCACTAGATGGGGATTTTATCCACAAGGCTTTTGGCATCGATTGATTTCTCTGGCTGGCACTGAGTGGCACTACTGTATGAAGAGTTTTGCCTGTGTTAAAATATAAAATAGACTTATAAATTTTTTTCAGTAGTTTTATATAAAATCTTATGATAATTTCAATTCGTCTCCAGTGCACTTTAGATTCAAATCAATCAAGAAAAAAAGTTGTATTCTATAGTGTTTTTAGTGCAATATATCCAAATATTAAGAGAAATTATAGAAAGGATCATTATATATAAGTTGTCATTATGCTTTGGATTTGTAGATTATGTAAAAACTTCTGAATTTCTAAGCATTTCTATGGTGATTCATTCTTAGGAATATCATAATATAAATTTGTGATATTATATTCTTTAAAATATTTATCAAAATGCAGTAGCAATGATTAGATTACATGCTGATATTAAGAAGATTAATGTTGAAAAGGATGTAGGATAGAGAGATAGTCTATATATCCAAACTTTGTTACAGCAGTTTTATAAGAAGTATTTTGTGAATTGAAATGAAAATCTACGGTTGTAAAAATAAATGGAGATTTTACAAATGATGTAGTTGTTTTTGCAAATAATGCTTGAGAGCTTCAAGAAATACTGTAACAGTTATCAAATAAAAGTAAGAGAGTAGAGCTAAAGATAAATGCTAAAAAGGCTAAAGCAATATTAAATGGATGTTTTCTGAAGAAAAAAATAAAGGTTAATGATCATGAATTAGAAATTAAGAACTTCTAATTAATACAAATGCAAACTTAATGGATGAAATTACTAATAGAATTTGTATGTGCATTTAGCATTTTATATATAAATAATTTAGTCTTAAAGAAAAATATACCTAGATATTTGAAAAGGAAGGTTTTTAACTCAAGTCGCTTATCAGTTCTTGCTTATGGATCTGAGATTTGGACCATTAGCAGAACATTCAATGCAAAATGGATAGATGTATGTTATGAGTGAAAAGAAGGGATCAAAAACAAAATAAATGGATGAGACGACAAACAGGTATCACTAAAATTATTGAAAGAATTACAATACTGAAGTGGAGATGAACTGATCATATTATTAAAAGATATAATAATAGATGATCACTTGAAGTTTTAAATTAGGTCCCAAGAGATTGTTAAAGACCTACAAGAAATCACATGTGAGGTAGATCAAATAAAAAGGAAATTTGCTGGGATGATGTGGAGAAGAATGGCTGTAGATCAGAGAAAGAAATTAAATTTGGAGAAACTAGTCTGTAGAGGATCAATATTGATAGCAAATGATTATAAGAAAGAAAATGATTATAAGAAAGATAGTTCTATATAAGAATTCCCATGCATATGTGATCTCCATATTACATGATCACCATTTCTTATGCTTGCACATAACTTATTAAAACAGGCAAAACTCTCCATACAGTAGTGCTACTCAGTGCCAGCCAGAGTAATCAGTGGATGCCAGAAGGCTTGTGCTTAAAATCCCGATCTAGTGCCCACTCATCCAATATCTCCAGACTTGTTTCTGGCTTTTGTCCTTCTCTCAGATCCAAGGCCACAAGCCAGAAACTAGTCTGGGGATATTGGATAAGTAGGCATTAGATGGGGATTTTATCACAAGCCTTCTGGCATCCATTGATTACTCTGGCTGGCACTGTGGGGGAATATTGTATGGAGAGTTTTGTCTGTTGATCTCCATATTTACAGTTCAAATAGAAATTAGGTTTTTACATTTTAAATTATTAGTTTACTATGTATATATTCACACTATATATATTTGTCTGTGTGTTATATGTTTTGATGTAAGTGAATAAAATAGAGGTCTAAATATATTTAAATGCAAATTTAACTCCTACTAATCTGAAGGCCTGGGTTCAAACTATTTTACATTTAGAAAGTTTTTGGAAATGTGTGGAAAATATTTAAAAAGTAAATCTAAATGGAGTATAATTTTTATTAATTATATTTATTTGAATATGAAGAAATTTTGCATTGGCAAGCAGCAGAAATTCAAATATAGATCTGTATTGCAATGCCACTTTTTGTATGTTAAAAAATACTTTAAAATTTATTTCATTTATTAATATATGCCTGCATTCTTTGAAAAAATTATTAAAGTAAAAAAATATACTTAAAAATCTATAAGCTCTTTATATTTCTTGAAATTTTGCCTTACTAAGAAATAAAAAAAAATCATAATAAAATTTTTAGAATATTTCATCAAAAGTAACTACTGAAAATGATGATCATTTCATGATTCTTTTTCGGTTTATATTTTGAATATTAAATGTATAATTTACTTTTGTGCTTTTTATTCATATATTGGTACAACTAAGAATACATTAAAAACTAGACTTAGACAACATTTATATGACAAAAATTCAAATATTTACATTCATTGTAAAGGTTTAGGTCATAAAGAATATTAAAATGTTAGAAAGGGTTAAAAATTACAGGGAAAGGATGGTTAAAGCATTTTTTTATATAAAAAAATATAATCCTACTTTAAATAGAATTAATGGAGTAGATAAGAAATATAAATTAATGTATAATTAAAATAAATGCTTAATGGGTTTAGGTAAATTGTTAGAAGTTTTTTTGTATAAAAGAGAGAGAGGGGGGGGGAAGAGATCGAAAACGCAATGTATGGGTAAGACAACAAACAGGTGTTACTGACCTTATTAAAAAAATTAAAAGATTGAAATGGAGTTGGGCTGGACATATTGCTAGAAGAGATGATAATAGATGGACAATTGAAATTTTAAACTGGATTCCAAGAGATTGTAAAAGACCCAGAAAGAGACCACATGTGAGATGGATGGATGAAATAAGAAAGTGTGCAGGGGTGTTGTGGAAAAGGGAGGCTAAAGATCGGAGAAGATGGATTAAACTTGGAGAGACCTTCATCCTGCAGTGGATTGATAATGGTTGATGATGATGAGACTAAAAAGTAAGCAATTACATCAAATATTCAAGGAATTTGTTAATTGACTGTTTGAAAAAATCCCACACTATACTTAATCAACAAATAGTAAAGATATTCCCAAATACAAGATAAATAAGGTGTCAAAGTAAATATAAAAACCTTTTAACAGTATTTGTTATGGGAGACTTTAATGCTAGAATTGGTAGACAAATGAAAGATGAAATTGCTGTAGGTAATTTTAGTTATGGTAATAGAAATGAGAGAGGACATAGACTTGTGGAGTTTGCAGAAAAAGAAAAACTTTATATTATGAATTCATTTTTTGAGAAAAATGTTAAAAGGAAATGGACATGGAAGCATCCAAATGAAGGTACAGCAGAATTGGATTATATTTTGACTAACAGAAAATACATATTTCAAGATTGTAATGTTCTTAATAAATTTAACACAGGAAGTGATCATCGATTAGTAAGGTGTAAGTTACGTGTTAATGTAAAACTAGAAAGACAAAAATTATTAAGAAAAACAATATTTACAGTTGATATTCCTAATCTTCAGAAACATTCTAATGAATTTAAATTAGAACTTACAAATAGGTTTCAAGTGTTAGGAGATTTTGAACATGATTCAGATTTGAATGAAATTAATATGAAAATAACTGATACACTTTTAAAAACTGCAACAAACATAGCTGGTAGAAAAAAGCAGCAATTGACTAATAAAATTTCTACTGAGACTAGAGAATTTATGAAGAAAAGAAGGAATATGAAGATATACAAAAATGATGTATTAAAAAGAATTGAATATCTCGAATTTTGTAAAATGGTACGGAAAAGAGTTGAAAATGATATAAGAAAGTATAACTGTGAAATAGCAAGGAAAGCTGTAGAAGGAAATAAAAGTCTCAAAAATGTTAAACAAAATTTTGGTATTGGTAGGAAATTTCTATCTGCAATAAGAAAAAAAGATGGAATTATTACTAAAAAGAGAGATGACATCATGAAATTGGTAGAAGATTTTTATCAAGAATTATATAGTAATAAAGAACAAGTACCTCCTATATCTATTACATCTTCCGAATTGCCCAGAATTTTAAATGAAGAAGTGAGACATGCAATTAAGTGTATGAAGAAAGGAAAAGCTCCAGGAAATGATGGAATTATAATTGATATATTAAAAGAAGCAGGTGAAGAATTAGAAACAATTTTAGCAAAGTTATATACCAAATGTCTAAATGATAAAGATGTACCGGAAGATTGGAAGAATGCAGTAATAATATTAATATTTAAAAAAGGTGATAAAGAAGATATTAGAAATTACAGACCTATCAGCCTTTTATCAGTTTTATATAAAATTTTTACCAAGATAATTACAACTCGTCTACAGAGAACTTTGGATTTCCACCAACCAAGAGAACAAGCTGGATTTAAAAGTGGTTTTAGTACAATAGATCATATCCAGGTATTGAGAGAAGTCATAGAAAGGACAAACGAATATGAGTTGTCATTATGTTTTGGATTTGTAGATTATGAAAAGGCATTCAATTCTATACACATTTCTTCAGTGATTAAAGCATTGTATCATCAAGGTATAGATCCAGGATATTGTCATATTTTAAAGAATATTTATAAAAATGCAACAGCAACAATTAGATTACATAATGATACTGGAAAAATCAACATTGAGAAAGGTGTAAGACAAGGTGACTCCATATCTCCAAAACTCTTTACAGCAGTTCTTCAAGAAGTATTTAGTGGATTAAAATGGGAAACTAAAGGAGTGAAAGTAAATGGAGAGTATTTAAGTCATTTAGATTTCGCAGATGATGTAGTTGTTTTTGCAAATAATGCTTCAGAGCTGCAGGAAATGTTGCAGGAGTTAGCAGATGAAAGTAGAAAAGTAGGACTAAAGATAAATGTTAAAAAGACTAAAGTAATGTTTAATCGATTTGCTCAAAATATGAAAATAAAGATTGATTATGAAGAATTAGAAGAAGTTAACAGTTACAAATACCTTGGTCAGATTATTAATACAGATGGAAACATAATGGAGGAAATTAATCATAGAATTAAACTTGGTTGGAGTGCTTTTGGTAGAAATAACTTGATACTAAAAGGAAATATGCCTATGTGTTTGAAAAGGATGGTTTTTAACAAATGTGTTTTACCAGTTCTTACTTATGGATCTGAGACTTGGACACTTAATAGAAGAGCAATACAGAGACTTCAGACCACTCAAAGGAGTATGGAGAGATGTATGTTGGGAGTAACAAGAAGAGATCGAAAACGCAATGTATGGGTAAGACAACAAACAGGTGTTACTGACCTTATTGAAAAAATTAAAAGATTGAAATGGAGTTGGGCTGGACATATTGCTAGAAGAGATGATAATAGATGGACAATTGAAATTTTAAACCGGATTCCAAGAGATTGTAAAAGACCCAGAAAGAGACCACATGTGAGATGGATGGATGAAATAAGAAAATGTGCAGGGGTGTTGTGGAGAAGAGAAGCTAAAGATCGGAGAAGATGGATTAAACTTGGAGAGACCTTCATCCTGCAGTGGATTGATAATGGTTGATGATGATGATGATGATTCATTTAAATATATAGTTTAGGAATGTAGTTTTAAGATGGGTTTTAGATAAAATTTAAAGAAAGGGGGAGGTTTTTGGAAATTAGAGTTGGTATTTAAATTTGTATAGAAAGTTTCTTGGATGATTTTAAGATATATTTGTAATTAAACAATGTAAAAGAAAGAGTAATAAAATATAGCAGTGGGAGAAAGATGTAAGTAAAATATATTTCTATTTGTTTAATATGTTTGTTACTGTTTATGTTAATGTAAGAGAAAGTTTTTATGTAATTGAAGTTTATTAGTTGATATGTATTTAATATTGTTGCAGATCCTTGAAAATGACTGTATGAGATAAAACAGTTGAAACGTTGGAGTTTTGTATTATATAAATGTATATATATGTTCAGTATTGAGATAAAAAAAATAAAGTTTTTGAAAAGAAAAAGGAGAAGGATTTTTAATTTGTTGATATTCTATACAGAATTGAAAAAAGAATTATAAAAAGATAACATTTTATCTATTTTACAAAGAGGATATTCTATTCTGAAGACATACTTCTACATCAAAATAGAGTTATATATCTTTGGGTTGACATTAAAACTTTCACAATTTTTTTCGTTTTTGATAGCTAATGAACTTTTAATGTAGATTCAGCAATGTTATGATTTCAGCTGTTACACAGAATTGCAAATAATTTTATTGTAATTATATTACATTTTTGCACTGCAAAGTGACACAAACAATTATTATATGAAGATTCTTTGTATATTTTATCAAAAACTAATGTAATGCAAAAATGATTGCTTAGATTTTTTTTCTGCTTACAGTTTGAAGATAAATGTTTTGTTTACAATAATATTTTGCCCAGAATAGGAAAAAAGTAAGGAATAAACTGTTATTTCTTTTTACAATTTGCTATATACGTGTATAATAATGTTTTGTTAAAGAAAATTATACGTACATAATAATTAATGTTTTATTAAAATGAGTTTTATTAAAAGAAATAGACAGGAATTTTGTAATTAAATTTGGTACGCTATTAAAGATAAGCGCTTCAGATCAGAAACTAATTAAGCAGCTAGATTAAAAGTGCTGATTACTAAAAGTAGACAATAGCTGAAAATTAATTGGTTTCTGAAACATTCCTTAACAAGAAAAAAGAAAGAACAAAAAATAACTAAGCAGCACTTGTAGTGGAGAACTCATTGAATGCACACGAAGGTCAAGAGTTTTAACTTAGCAACGGAACAAACCCAGTGAATTCCACCACTGAAGGTTAAAAAGTGGACCTAGGAACTTTGCAGGCCTCACCGGTCTATATTATGTTTTTTTGTATGCCTTCATGGCCAGCGTTCGTAAGTTAAACTTAATTGTCTTATAACTATATATATGTATTATTATTTATCCGACTGTTAATTCTATTAAACTATTTGTATAATCATTTGGTTTCTGCTGTCTATTTACCTGATGGTTAAGCCGAGTGAGTGGCTGTACACAGCAGAAAATTGGCGCAGTTAATCGACAAAATACGTTCCAGTAGGAAAATCTGGTGCAATTTAGAAACAGTAGTGGATTCAAATTGAATTGTATAACGTAGTGAAAGCTCACATAGCAAAACCGCTATACAATTTATTAAAAAAGAACCAAAAATGGATTTGGGATCAAACCCAAGAAAAAGCTTTTTGTGTCACTAAAGAATTATTAACGTCAAACAGCTTATTAGTACATTACGACAGTAGCCTCGAATTGATATTGACAACAGATGCATCCGAAGTTGGAGTAGGGGCAGTCTTAAGCCATACAGTAGCTGACGGCGAGCGACCAATCGTCTACGCTTCAAGAACATTAACAAAAGCTGAGCAAAATTATAGTCAACTAGATAAAGAGGCAGCTATCATATTTGCAATAAAAAAGTTTCACCAATATTTGTATGGTCGACAGTTTAAAATCTTTACCGATCATAAACCGCTGTTGGGATTATTAGCAAAAAATAAAACTGCACCTGATCATCTAAGCCCTAGAATGTTACGTTGCGTTAATCTGTTGTCTGGCTATGAATTTGATCTAAATTTCAAAAAAGGAAAGATCATTAAACACGCAGATACACTGTCAAGAATGCCCATTAAAGCTGAACTACAAAAAGACGACCAAACTATTAACTATATCAATAATTGGAACAACGAATTAATAACCAGTGATAAGGTAGCTAATTGGACTAAAGCTGACAATGGATATAAACACTTAAGTAAATGGATCAGCAAAGGTTGGCCACAAAGTCGGCCCGTGAGACTACATAAAACTTTATGGGACGTAAGACAAAGATTGTCCATAAACAAGGGATGTATTTTAATGTATGATAGAGTGTTGATACCGAGCAGTGGGTGGAATAAGATTCTCACTTAATTCATCAAGGTCATCCTGGGATAGTGTGGGCCAAAGCTCTGGCTTGTAGTTACATATGGTGGCCCGCAATAAATATTGATATAGAGAAATATGTGAAATCATGTGAAAGTTGCCAAGTAAATGCAAATATGCATGAGAAAAAATATGCTGCTTGGCCGGCAGCTGAAAGAGCGTGGAGCCGTATTCACGTTGACCATGCTGGACCGTTTCACGGCTTTATATTTTTGGTAGTGATCGACGCTTATTCAAAGTGGATGGAATATAGAGTAGTGAAATACACCAGTACCGAAGAAACAATCGCAAAACTGAAGGAGATTTTTGCTTTTCATGGGATTCCTGAAACAATTGTGTCTGACAATGGTACCAGTTTCACATCCACTAAATTTGAAGAATTTCTCACAGAATGGGGAATTAAAAACTTAGCCACACCCCCATATCACCCGGAGTCCAATGGTATTGCAGAAAAGGCCGTACAAACTTTGAAGCAAACGTTACAGAAGGAAGGCACTGCAAATATACAAGACACCTTACATTCTGCCTTATTATATCAACATAGTACTCCGTGTGCTACAGGCAAATCTCCTGCAGAATTAATTTTCGGACGGAAACTACGCACGAAACTATCGTTAATCCACCCAGAACAAAACTTTACACATTACGAAAGCAACACTGGAGATACTATTTACTCCAAAGGAGAAAAAGTCTGGGTTAGAGACGTTATCAGGAAACACTGGGTGAAGGCCTTCATAAAAGAAATACTGTCAAAACAAATAATACTTGTAGAGACAGAAACTGGAAAAACAACGCGCAAGCATATAAATCATGTGAGACGTCGAGAAGAATTAGTGCAAACCGGAAGTACTGCAGCACCGCGCATTCCCAAATGCGAAGAGAATTCCGATGATCAAGAAACTGAAGGAGCCAACGAAACACCAGTAGAAGAGAAATACGATGATCAAGAGACTGACAAAACACCATTAGAAGAGAAAACATCTCCACGCAGATCTTCGAGAACAAGAAAAGAACCCGCTTACTTAAAAGACTATGTAAGACTTCAGAAACCATAATTTCTGAAGTGGTGGAGGTGCTATATACGTGTATAATAATGTTTTGTTAAAAGAAAATTATACGTATATAATAATTAATGTTTTATTAAAATAAGTTTTATTAAAAGAAATAGACAGGAATTTTGTAATTAAATTTGGTACGCTATTAAAGATAAGCGCTTCAGATCAGAAACTAATTAAGCAGCTAGATTAAAAGTGCTGATTACTAAAAGTAGACAATAGCTGAAAATTAATTGGTTTCTGAAACATTCCTTAACAAGAAAAAAGAAAGAACAAAAAATAACTAAGCAGCACTTGTAGTGGAGAACTCATTGAATGCACACGAAGGTCAAGAGTTTTAACTTAGCAACGGAACAAACCCAGTGAATTCCACCACTGAAGGTTAAAAAGTGGACCTAGGAACTTTGCAGGCCTCACCGGTCTATATTATGTTTTTTTGTATGCCTTCATGGCCAGCGTTCGTAAGTTAAACTTAATTGTCTTATAACTATATATATGTATTATTATTTATCCGACTGTTAATTCTATTAAACTATTTGTATAATCATTTGGTTTCTGCTGTCTATTTACCTGATGGTTAAGCCGAGTGAATGGCTGTACACAGCACAATTCAACTTTTTTTATAAAGAGAAACTATTATCCTGAAAACATATTTCTCTATTGAAATAGAGTTTTGTAACTTTATATTGATACTAAAACTGTTACTATTTTTTACTTTGTTTGAAAATGAACTTTTTGTGTAGGATAGGCTGTATTTAGAGTTCAGCTGTTATATAAAATTAAGAATAATTAAAATTCATATAATTTATGGGAAATTTCTAATTAAAAAGTATATCATGTAGGCAATTAGATTATATCAAAATGGTTTGTGCAACATGCAGGGATATTATAATTTTTCTATTTTTTAATTTTTTGTTTGAAAATGAGCTTTAAGCAGAGAATAAGTGATATTTTAATTTCAACTACATATCATTCTTAATAAAAAATGTATTATGTAGATAATGTATACTACCACTTTAGGTTACGTCAAAATGACTTATGCACTGAATTTGTAAGCTACAACTACTTATCATTATTTTTTGTTTGAAAATGTCTTTTTAGAATAGGATCACTGATATATTGATTTTAGCTCTCGTACAAAATTTGTGGAAAATTACATTTTTCGAAATTTTACAGATAAATTAAATTTCTTCATAACAAAGTATATTATGTATATATAGATTTATTATATAAGGTTACATCAAATTGGTCTTATGCACTGCACTTGGAAACTACAACTATCAATATTTTTTTTCAAGTTTTTTTAATGAATTTTTAACAGAAGATTAGCAATGTTTGATGTCAGCTTTCATACAGAATAGGAAATAATTACTTATTCATACGTTTATAAATAAATTAAACTTCTCTAAAAAAAATAGTGTCATTTAAGTGAAATTAATTTATCACATTGTTACATTAATTAGTTGGCCCAATGGTTATTGATTTTGGCTGTGTAGTTTATGAGTAAATTAAACTTTATAAAAGTTGGGAATGCTACACTTTTTGATTATGTATTTTCAAAAAAGTTTTGACTAGTGTAGAATTGTAATTTTTTTGAATTTTATATTATACAGAGTTAAAAATTAATATGTATTACAGAAACACATTTTGTCTTCGATATTTTTAACATTCAACTTTTTCAGTGGAGTATGTGCTACAATAATCGATGTATTTTTAAATATTTTTGAAATGTCATGTTGACTTACTTAAAAGTGTTCTGAAGATAAAGGGATTTAAATTCTTCATGTTGACTGACTTAAAAATATTCTGCAAATAAAATGATTTGAAGTCATCACTTGAAAAATAACTGCGACCTACCTGTGGTAACACAAGATCAATCTATACATTTCAAAATAGAATGTGTGTATTTTTTATTTTGAACCTACTAAAACTAAAAATAGTCATGAAAGAAATGAAAATTAGTTTTTATTTAGAGGTTGAAATATGTTTTTGATTGTCTTGATGAATTATTTAAAGGAATGAGTAATTCATTTAGAAAAACAAATAGTGTTTGAAAATAAAAAAAGCAATGATATTTAGATTGAGGTAGTGCCTAAATCTAAATAATGTTTTTGTGTATTTATAAGACTGTCTTAGTGGTAGGGATATATTATATCAATATGTAAATCTTTCTGTTATTAAAGAAGATGGAGAAAGAAGTAATCGGAAGCTAAAGTTATTCCTCATATTGGATGGTAATGTAGTTTAGGAAGTGAAGACAATCCATAAAATTTATATTGCGACTTCCTAGTTAAAACAAAATTTTAAATGGAAGACTACAGATTACAGACATGTATAATAACGTTCAGTTGATTCTTTTAGAACTCTGACCAATTATCAAAATATCATCATAAAGGTTTCAGATAAACAAATATTGCTTTGGAATCAAAGAAAAGCCATATTTTTATTATATGAAAATAAAATTGAATTATGAAAAGTTAAAATTGTGTCACTATATAAGAAGTTTGAGAATCATTTTGAGTTAAATTATTTCTATTAGTATATTCATATAAAATATGAAATAGTTTTATAATGAATGATTACCTCATTCAGTCATTACAATACATTAAATGTAATAAAAATAATATATATTCATATTTATGTGCATATATGTGATTTTTGTGTGAACAGATTGTACAAAATTGAGATTTTTTGTAAAACACATGGTATATATATATGCAATCAAATGTCATGTATGTGCTAATAGAAGGATCTTACGGGTTTAATAGGAAACATTATCTTGTCATGTCATTGCCCGGGATTCATAAAATTTGGAAATTCTTTCAGTCTGTTTTGGGTAGACAGTAAAACAAACTTAAAAAATTGTTAAAATTATCTCTACATAGCAATAGACAAACCTCATCAATAATTTTTTTCTCAAAGTATTTTTTTGGAGGGCAGCTGGAATTGGCGTTTGCCCTGCAATAAGTTATTTAAAGGAATGCATTTATGTACACATTCATTCGGTTTTAATTAAAATATTACTAAAACAATATTAAAATATAATTTGAAAGTGGAGTAATTTTTCCCCCACCAAATTCTATTCTTTTGAAAATTAATTAATTTTGTTTTCTAAAACAAGAGTTCTGGAAATTAATTTTTTTTTCAATTTCGTATTCTTTACATATATATAATAAATGAGAAAAAAAGAAGAAGAAAAAAGTAAAGTTCTGGAATTAGATTTGATTATAATTGTAATTAAATTGAATTTTCTGCTTACATTTTTAAAATAAACATTAGGCATACTCAAACTCTCTGCTTAAATGAGCAATTAATATGATAGTTGGATATTTTAATGAAATTTAAATACTTGAAATTAAATTCCAAAAGAATTTTAAAAAATCAATTTTTATTATTCCTCATTAAAATGTTTTTTTCTTTATATACTTGATTATAATAACTTCTTTTAATAAATTTTATTGAAGCTGACTTTTATAATTATTTATAAATTTACATAACTTTTATATGTAGTAATGGTATTCTGAGAATTTTTAGATATTTATATATTAAATTTTTCAAATGTATATATATATTTTTATCTATCTCTTTCTATATATATATAGTATTCTCAGAATTATATATATATTCAAATATTACTACGAGCTTGACTTATTTTTTTAGTTATTATGAGATCAAATAAGATTTACCAGCACAATATCATTGGATTTTGAGATGGAGATCAAAATTTACTACTATCTGGTAGATTACCAAGCTTCAAGCTTAAAACAGATTGTGATGGAGCAGTAAAGAGGGAACGCTGCTTTTTCTTAAATAAAGGCTTCTTAAATTAAAAGAAAAAAAAGAGTTTTGAAAAGAACTTGACTTTTCAAACAAGTTTCTATATTTTGTTTAGAGATATCTAAAATTTTAATAATATATGGGTTTTCTGCTGAAATCACATTATGCTTATACTTTTAAAAAACTTTATTACGATGTACAATTTAATATATTGCCTGTTAAGAAAAATTAAACATTCATGAATGTTATTTTACATTATTTCATGGGTTGGGTACCAATAACTATTTGTTAAGATTGTAATCCATTGATCCCTCTAAAACAATCCTAAAATAAAGTAAGACTTAAATAATGCTAAAACCACTAAACATCACATGATCACTATCTCATACTAGCACAATAATTGTTATTAAACAATTCAAAACAAAACAACACTCTCCATATAGTAGTGCCATCTTGTGCTAACAAGAGCAATCAATGGATGCCAGAAGGCTTGTGCATAAAATCCCTATCTAGTGCCTACTCATCCAATATCCCCAGACTAGTTTCTGGCTTGTGGCCTTCATCAGTGAGGATCCTTGGATCTGAGAGCACTGCACCTAGATCTTAGGATCTAATGCAATCCTCCAGCACCCACCTTTTAACTCTATTTAACTACAAAACTATGAGAACGAAATTGAAAACACTATTAATATTTTCAATCCAAGCTCAATAGCTTATATAGTCATATGGGTCTGAACTCAATTCAGTACCCATACATTTTGGTGTCTTTGGCTCTTTAACAACCATAACCACCACTATCCTATTAAGCAGGATTGGTGTTAAACCACTAAACATCACATGATCACTATCTCATACTAGCACAATAATTGTTATTAAACAATTCAAAACAAAACAACACTCTCCATATAGTAGTGCCATCTTGTAAATAGAGTTAAAAGGTGGGTGCTGGAGGATTGCATTAGATCCTAAGATTTAGGTGCAGTGCTCTCAGATCCAAGGCTCCTCACTGATGAAGGCCACAAGCCAGAAACTAGTCTGGGGATATTGGATGAGTAGGCACTAGATAGGGATTTTATGCACAAGCCTTCTGGCATCCATTGATTGCTCTTGTTAGCACAAGATGGCACTACTATATGGAGAGTGTTGTTTTGTTTTGAATTGTTTAATAATGCTAAAACCTTAATACATTGCTAACAATTTTTTTTTTAGGAACATAATCATTCTGGGTTAGAATCTAGACCAAGATGATATATATATATGGCAAATCTTTTATTTTGCAAAATAGAAAAAAGGTATTTTTATGATCTCAATATATAATTTGACAAATATAATTCATTTGGTTCTTTTTTAACTCATATAATGCTATACAAGGTGGTAAATTTGAACTTTTTGTATAATAATTAATTATAACTAAAGTATTAAATATTTGATCTACTATAAATGTAATGTCATGTGTTACTTTTTTTTAAAATAATACTTGTAAAAATGATTATCTTCCTTATAGTCATCAATTACTAGTTGTATTCTTAAATAGTCATTTAAATCCCATAAAACATTGCATTTATTTTAGCATTATTATTTTATGCCCTGAAATAAAAATCAAATCAATGAGTGATGAAAATCTACTATTGAATAAAGTGTATGCATTAATAGGATATATATTTTGCAATGAAAAGATGGACAATTCTTTCAGTTTATACTTTAATTCATTTGGAAGATATGTACAATTAAGATCACCACCCAATATTATCATACAGAGTGAACCAATTTGTTTTGAACATTATGTAGATCATTAAAAATATCATTGCTCTTTGATACAAAATAAATTGTGATCAAATAATGCAATACTTATCGGAAAATGAAAGAAACCATTATATATAGTCAAAATAAGAGCCATAGATCACATGACCCTATTCTCTTAAGCTTGTAAGTTATAAACATTGAGGATTGCCAATTTGTCAACAAGCTTTGTGATAAATGCTTAGCTAGAAAAAGCATTTAAAATATCTGTCTGGACCCCCCTCCCAAAACCTCTGACCATGGTTTTGTGCTCTGGCACTCCTCAGAGAGATATTTTAAATGCTTTTTCTAGCTAAGCATTTATCACAAAGCTTGTTGAGGAATTGGCAATCCTCATTGTTTAAAACAATTATATAATTTGTCTGCAAAGTTAAAATCTGAATCCTTGCTAAATCCAATTAATATTGAATAACACTGCTATTTCTTGAGCTGGCCTATTATTAGGTATATATAAGGCAATATGGTGTTTAATCAGAGAATTTGGTGTATAAACAGATCGATTTATCTTTGTTTCTGTGAGTATAATTGTATATATTTTTTTATTCCTGTATATAGTCTATAATTTATTTATTTTATTTAGACCATTAATTTTTTTGATATTTAGGGTCATTATTTTTCATCTTCTATTCATGAGTTTTTGATTATAATTTTTGTGTAACTCATTTCCAGTGTATGTTTAAAAGTAGTATCTATTATTATGTGTTTATTATCATTAATTTGTTGAACCATCAAAATTTGCTCATTTATTGTTTTTTTTATTTTTTACTTTCACTCAGTAGTTTTTTTCCAAATGTCTTATTTGCATTTTTGACTTTCTAGTAGACTCAGTAGCACCTTAATGTGATCTTTTTTATCTTGGTCTTTTTTATGTTAGTGCTAGCATGTCATTTGTTCATTCATTGAGCATATCATCTTACTCAGCCCCACCTGAGATATCTGAGATTAAAGATTTTGGACTATTATTAGCTCTTTCAGTTGTCTCCTCAATATTTTGTGCTTCAAATCACTTTCAACAATTTGATTCTCATATGTTTGAGAAGATTTTGGACTATTGTTAAGTCTCTCAATTGTCTCCTCAATTTGTCGTGCTTCAAAATTAATTTCATCAATTTGTGTCTCATGTTTGCCCAAGTTTTGCCATTATCCACACTACACAAATGATCCAATCTATTAATTTTACTACATTTGTTACAGTTTCCAACATCACAATTAACTGCTATGTGCCTCATTGTGAAACAGAAAAGATTTCTACCTTTTAATATGATAGCAATGGCATTTTATTCTTTAACATTGTATGAGGATTTTGTTCTTTTGATATCATTCTTTTTAAAATTTAAGCATTATTCTACGTACATTAGTTGGAATTTTAAAAATAATATTAGAGTCATTTTTCTTTTCATTTTGATGACATCAATATATCTATTTATTTCAATATGAAAAAAACTCTTCATTAAAACTTGAAGAGAAATGCAGTATTTTTTTAAAAACCAGAGGATTGGGCTTTTTAGTAGCATAATAAACTTTATGTCCTTGTAATTCTTTTATTATGCTTCCAGCTAATTCCTTCTACATTTTATTATAATGCTCAAAAGAAAAAAAATCACTTGCTGGGCAGAAAGCAGTATGCTTTATTATCATCAATCAAATTATGGTTATTAAGTATTTTTAGATATGTGTTAAAATCAGCCTTATCTAGGATGTGTTTCTCATTATTATTTGATTGAATTATAGTACTGAAAATTGACATGTCATATGACATACATTGGATGAAATTTTTTTCCCAGTAGTCATTTTTTTATTTTGTAAACATTTTTGAAGATAAGAATTTTGATTTTCAGTTAAATTATCATTTAGCTCTGAAAAAGTTCTATGATCATTATTTTATCCTTAGTAATAATAATGCTATTCTTTTCAAATTGTTTTGATAATCTTGATTTTCTTGCCATGAAGTGTTGTCAGCTTCATACTGTTTACTTGCATTTTTTTTTTCCAAAAGACTGGATGAGTTTTTGAATTTGATTATTCTCTATTTCAGGTAAAATTTCACTGTTTTTCAACATCAATTTATTTGTTTTAATGCTGTCTGACAATTTCTTAGTTTGTTTTTTAGAGAAAACAATTTTAGGATTACTTAGCATGTTCTTTAAATTTTGTTTATCTTTTTAAGTATTTAGAATTTTCCACCATTACACAACTATTTTGTTAATTGGATTTATTTAATCTAAATCTATGTTGCAAATGGAATTTTTTCCATTTGTTTTACTCACCTTATCTTTATGAATTCTTTTGGATTTTTTAACTTTAGACATTATCAATTCGATTAGAGTAAATATAAGATTTTTACCATCTAATTCTTATGCTGGAGAAGTTAATTGACATATGAGTCCATCCTATAACATTTATATTTTATTTATGTAAGAAATTTTCTTTATTACATGTCAAGAAGAAAATTTAGAAAAAATATATAACAAAAACCCAAACAAATATATATACACCTGGGTCTTGTTTTACGTGATAGAAAGGTTCCTCAGAAAACATGCGCAAACGAAATCGTGCAAAAATAGACGTAACTTACATTGAAAAAGGGGGGATGTGGTCTGTGATTTTTCAAAGTTTGTGTAAAAGCAAAGCACCAACGTAAAATTACTTTAAAATTCGTGCGCAAAAAAAATAAGGAAATAAAATATGACTAATAAAAAATTTCAAATTTAAAAAAAATTGATACAAGACAAACTTTTTTTAACTATAATATTTAATTTTATTCAAAATAATATATTTTTATGCATAATTTACAGTACAGTAATTTACATTTTTTTTATAAACGTTTTAATTATTATAGCTATTTGCCGAAAAACACTTTCGTTTGCAAACAACGTAATTAGTAATTAATCTTTGAGACAATGATTTTATTAATTGTTTGTGAAACTAACAACTAAAAATTAAATTCTTATTTTTGTCTTTAATTTTCAATTCCATTTAAAAATCAAATTTCACATCACATTATTTCAAGTCGCCGTAAATAATTTTTAAATTGTTAATTACAATTAAAAATCAGATTTTAATTTTTAATTGTCAAATTTAATTGTGCCCACTGCTATTACTGACCTTTTAAAAATAAACTTGTGGACACTAAATGATTAATAATTGATTACGTTCTTTGTTAAAAAGCAAAAACAGAATGTCATTTAAAATGCAAAATTAACACGCACAATGTTTGAACAAATTTACATTATAATCTTTTAAAATTTAATGTGTGTATACATAAAATGTGGAAATCATGATTTTACTTTCCATTATTGCATTCTAACTTTTCCAAAGACTTTATCATGTGGTTGAGTGTTAGTATTCATTAATTTATAGTTAAAATCTTCAAAGCGCATGTGCAACAGCGTAATGCTGTGTTAAATATTACAGTTTACAAACATCGCGCTATATAAAAATGATTTATTTACATACATTATTGCATAAAATCTTAGTATTATAAAGCACTGAAAATATTGAAATTACTAAGTTGAAAGTCGAATTCCAATAATGTGCTATTACTTTCAATATAACATAAGTGCGCAAAATTTATTATTTAAAGTAATACCGCAATATCGGAGTTCGACTTCCAGTGAAACACGAATCGCGTAACTTCAAAATCGTGTTAAATAAGTCCACGTAAAAAGAGACCCAGGTGTATATCTTTTACACTTAAATACTCTTAAAATAATTTTACAAATATCTGACCTTTTATTTTAAGGCTTCCTAAACTAATATATATATATATATATATATATTGTGCCAGACGAAAGCTTTACAATTTCATCTATCAATCTATTCTGATACAGAGGGTGCCACCAGACCACTATGTGTCTGGAAAATTTGTTTATTGTGATCAGAATAGATGCTGATGATGGTTTGCGCCGACTAGACTCAGGGAGAAACAAGAGATCTTAAATTGTTTAGACAATTGAGACAAAAGCAGAAAGACAAATGTCAGCCAAATAAAGTTTAAACATATTTAATAAAATTTTATTCAGAGAAGAATAACTTATAAGAAAAGTTTATAAGTTAACAAATATGATTAGTTCAGGCATGTACCAGAAAGACTAAATGCAATGCTCTGGCAGATCTACTGATTCTCTAATAAACAAATTTAAAAGGGAGGAAGCAAATTTCATTCAGCAGAGGATTCATCCAAACATTGGTTTTCACTTTCAGATATTTAAACAATATGTCCTTGAAATAGATCAAAGAAACAGTGCCAATGAGCTTTTCGAGATCTAAACATGGTCAGACCTTGAATGTCCTTATATCGGTATGAACTGCACCTATTACTACATTTAAAATAACGGTGGTTGATCCACCTCAAGAACAACCGAAAAATAAGATTGAAAGGAAGTAAAACAATTAAAAACTGGTGAATCCCAGCCAAACGATTGGCGAAAATTACTTTAAAATTAATAATTAAAGGTCTCAATAAGGGACAAGTAAATAATTAGAAAAACAGTTATGTTTGCCCTAGCATTTAAAGAAAATAAATTTACAAACAAATTCTGAGTACACGCTCTGATAAATTTAAAGCACACATAATAAATACAAAAAGAAATCTATCGGAGAGTGCACATGAGTACGAAATATTAAAAGTTTAAATACTCTAGCAGAATGAAAGTATTGCTCACCTGTAATTTAAAGAGGGATATATTTTATTTTCCTGCTGGCAACTTATAAAATTACAAAGAAAAACAATTCTAATTTCCGCCTTCAGAGATATAAAAAACGAAATCCCCACCTGCAGAAAATTAGACAATAAAGTCATCAGCCAAAAGATTTTGGAGGTTTAGCAATAGGGCAAACATAGAGTTTTAAATTAATTATTGAATATTAACATAATTACAGATAAGCATTTAAAAGGCATGACTGCCAAAGCATTTATAAAAATCTTACATAAAAATAGAAAACTCACTCATCACTCTCCAATAAACAAAAATTGACAGTAACTTGGAATCTTAAAACTAAGATTCCAAGACCCACGACAAAATATTAGAAAACACAGCAAATATTAAATATGAGGCTATATAAATTAGGAATACACATTTATGATTAGATTGAGCGGAGATTTAATGAGAATTAATTTACCCTGGGAAGAATAAAAACGAAAATAGTTACCTTTCGGTAAAAACAATGTTCACGCAGAGTGCGCACCTTTACTTAAGTTCATTTTCAGGTTTTTAGACCACGGCAAGATAGATGTAAAGAGGTTCCGGCTTCTTTTAGGTGTTTAAATTACTGGAGCAAACTTGGAAGTCAGGGATCTGTCTTTTGTTGAGTTAGCAAACCATTCAGGTGGTGACAACACGTATAGAATTTTTCATCTTGTTGCAAGCAAAAGTATTTAATAACAGCTGATGCCCTTTAAGAATTTAAATGTCCGTGCTGATATAAACTTTCACTTGAGAAACAGCTTGTCTAGTTATGAATAATGAATTCCCTGACACTCCAAATTTTCGGGGCTATTTATACGTTGCTCCATTTCCCGCGAAACACTTTCCTTGTCCAATTTCTACACCTGAGGCAGGGCAAATATTAATCTCCTGCTCAATATGTCTAAGAATTCTACCCAGGGATTATTGAAACGAAAACAACTACATAGAAATCAAATCTCCGCTTTTAGAATTGTTTACAATAATTAACATAAAAGCCACAGGAATGTAATTAGCTAGGCTGCTTGTTTTTTGTTTTTTAATTAATTGATTTAAAGTAAAAACAAGTGGTATATGAAAACTATTTTAAAATAAATCGATAAACATTGAAATGAAACGTTTTACATATAAACGCTTGTGTATTTTGATACATGTATTCTTTTTTAAATAATAGTAAAAATTTAAACATTTTAACAAAAATTAAGTTTAGTGAAGATTAAAACTTAATCGGATTTCAATCATATTCAATATATTAGTAATTAACTGTTTGACAGCATTATTTAATGTAAGGTCCCTTTATGTATAATCTGGATTGTAAATTATTTCTCTGCTCTTTAATTGGCCTGTTTATTTGAAGATTCAAAAATAATAAATATAATGGTATTTAACTATTATATACAGTCTTTCAATCTGCAGAAGTACTTTCTGTTAATTCCATAACCCTTCTCAATGCCATCAAATTCAAAAAACAAAATGGAAGCAAACATCATCGACTCAAATACCATGAATCACAAATTTTAATGTTAGCAGCTTGTCTAATAATTATATTCATTTTATTTTATTAAAATTGCTTATTGTGGTATCTTTCTTCATATAAATTTAAATTTTCGTCAGTAAGGCACTAGGTCTAAGGATAGGGATATTCTGAAAAGCTTGTTAAGAGCTGTTGGCATGCTCATTATATAACATTTATAATACAAGCTTATTAAATTAAGTCACATGATATATGACTTGATTTCCTTGCAATTATTGTTATTGCTCTTAAGGTGTTGGCAATTTTATATTGCTAAAGCTATTAATATAAGGTGTATCTGAAATTAGTTCAATCCCATATGGCTATTTATGTTAGCTGATTTTGAAGACATATGCATGTCTGAATATTTCAGATTTTTTACTTATTAGTTAACCATTCGATAAAGTGCTAGATCTAATGCTTGAATATTCTAGTGCCTGACTGATGAAAGTCAGAGCTAGAAAACCAGTCTGAGGATAAGAATATTCTGAAAAGCTTGTTAAGAGCTATTGGCATGCCCATCATATAACATTAATATATATATTATGAAACATGTTTTCAAGATTAATCATGTTTATTAGAATAAAATAATTTTTTTACCAACATTTCAATAAGATAATATTTATCTTCAACTGGGTGCAAAAATATATAAAGTAGTAATTAAATGGATATAGTATATATAATTGTTTCATGTGGCTGTTATATCTCATGGTTGGCGAATAGTTTGATTTACATTTAGCAGTATTTTTTTATATTTATATGTGTTAAGAAACTTTTACAAATAGTTGGTAATTTTATTGTTTTATCACATTTATGAATGCAGTTTTTGTTTTTAAAATTTTTTATAGCTTCTCTAAATATTCTTTGATCATGGTTATTGCATGTGGATATGATTTTGGTATATGGGAAGTCTATGTGATGGCCAGTATCTAAAACACAAAGAGCAAGTGCTGAAGATGTTGAGAATTTTTTTACTGCATTAATGTTGTGTTCATTTCTCTTAGCATATATACTGTGATTGCTTCTCTCTATGTATGTAGTTGGGCACATTCATAGATTTCTTGTGCTTCTAGAGGGATTATATCCTTAAGTTTTGTATATTAACATACATTTTGGCATTGATTTGTAAAAGAATATAATTTTAGTTTAAATGTTTTTTTTTATTGTATTTGACAGCATACCGGAAGAACTGAATGTAAAACCCATTTAGAAATCAAATGTTTAGTGAAAATGTTAAGATGTTGGTCCACACGATACATATATAAACAAAAATAAAAACATAGCAAATTCTTTTAAAAATAAATGATTTTTATAATTAATAATATTTAATAAATAAAATGTGACATACCTTAGTAAAAAAAATACTTTTGTAAAAATATTTATTTCTAAATAGTAATAAAGTTAAAAAAAAGATATATTGCAAAAAGTTCGTACATTATATTTGATAATACTAATATACAAGTATTTTGTCACTTATGCTGTACTAAAAATAATTTAAAAAAAAAACAACAAAAACAAATTCTAGATGACAACTTAATCAAAACAATGATATTTCCAGTTTGTTTAAGGTTGTTAAATTAATCAACCAGTTCACCTTGATTGCCATTTTGACTAGCGTTTACAATTAAAAATTAAAAAAATCAAAATCTCATTTATGTTAGACAACAGTATGAATGACTAAACTTTATGATTTACACAGTTATATAGCTTATTTAATAAATTATACATTATATTTATAGAATGTCAATTTTATTTATTTGGTTGTAGGTTGGTATATTGAAAGTTATAGTTAATTTCAATAATATTGTCTTTGCAGAACTTAATGTAATTAGAAGGGCCTTGAGAATTCTATCATCATATTTTCAATGATATGGATGGCTGAAAAATTGGAAGGGGGTGAAGCCTGTCCATTAAAGTGTGAAGATTTGCTATCTTAATATAAACAGAGCACAGATTTTATATATGTGTGGGAGATGATCCGGACCAGCACGAAATACATATATTGATCATTTATCTTTTTCACATGTATGTGGTTATATCCATCAGTTGCATAAGATGGAGTGGATGGATGTAGTGAGTTTGAAAGTTTGAGTTCAAATCTCTTCTAATTATTTTATTGTATATTTACTCTGATAATATATTGACATAAATATTCACTAAATATTTGAAATATATTTAGAGAAAAATTATTTGCGGTGATGAAAACTATGAAAGCATTGGAATATATATATACTGTATAATATATAGATATTTAAATAGTTATTTAGAAATTAAAAAATAAATATTTAAAAGTAAGCTTACAATTATTGTTTTTCAAGGAGTTTAATGAAAGCAGTGTATCTGATTAATTTGTCATATAATTAAAATAATAATTAATTAAGTCATGATAATTTGATTTCTATTAAAAGATGCATTAAAAAAGGTAATTAATTTTCAAGAGCTAGTTAAGTAATTATAAAGCTTGTTAATTAACATCAGAATTGAAACTAATTTAAATGAAATTAATTGATAAATATTTTTATATCTTTTTTTTTAAAAATCTGATGATAGGAAAGTGCAAGCAATTTACAATCTTAGAATTATTATTTGAAGAGGAGAAGGTGCATTCTAATTGATTTACCTCAAAGAAAATGAAATCAGAAGCTTCTGCTTATTGATTAAGAAAATTCATTTCTAATTTATAAGCATAGATTTTTTATTTTTCAAATAATGTGTTTTCATTTTTTTTTATATATATATTTATTCATTAAAATCTGTATTGAATGGATGTTAAAAAATTATAATATTTTTGCTGCAATAAAATGTTTTATAGAGAAACTAATTTAAATATTTTAATTTTTAAATTTTATTTGCAGGAAAAAAATTACACATTAATAAGTAGACAGCTTCTATGAATAATGCATGTATGTTTTTGAATTTCTCTGCTTGAATTAGTGAAAAATCTTGCTCAAACAACAAGAGGAGATTTTTCTTTGATGATAGTTTGCCATTACTTCATACTTTCTTAACACAACTTATTTTAGCATCTACTTGTGTATAGTAAATAACATTTTTCTATTCACATTTTCATAAGCTATGAATATGATATGCAATGCTGAAAGGTACTTACGTATTAGACCTGCTGCGGACCATGTTTGTGATGGCAGCATGTGGTATTAAAAAGTCAAAATTTTAACAATGTTTAAAGTATAAATTTGTACACAAAAATCATAAACAAATGATGGTACTAAATAAATCAGGTAATTGTGATTTTTTAATACAGAGGTCTGCTATTGCAGTCCCCACCTTCACTAGGGAAAGGTATAGCCTTCTGCCATCACAGACAACAGATCTAATGTAAGTACTGCTGAAAGCACTTTTAATTAAACAATACAGTTATATAAATTGAATAACTTTTAAGATGTTCAATGCATCCTCTATCTTTTTAAAAAGTTATATTCCTTATAATACAATTTTCACAATAATTCCACGTGCCTAGCAGTCTTCTTCAAAACTAAAACAATCATATTGGATTATTTTTACTTACATTTTTCCATTTATATATATCTACATATACATTTCCTATTATTTATAAAGTATGTTAAATACAGGCAAAACTCACTATATGTATTGTCACACACAGCAAGCTAGAGTAATCAATGGATGCCAGAAGGCTTGTGCATAAAATCTTTATATAGCGCCTTCTGGCATCCATTGATTACTCTAGCTTGCTGTGTGTGGCAATATGTATAGTGAGTTTTGCCTGTTTTAACAACAGTTATGGTCATGTGATATTTTAAATAAGTATCATATACCCTAATACTGGTAGTTTGGGATTATCACTTCTGTGATATATAATCATCCGGTCATAATTATTTTTTGTAAATATATTTTCATTGCATGTGAAGTATCATTTAGGTTTAGCAAACCATATATTTAAAAAATGAGCTTTTGAATTCAAGTTTATTTTACAAAATTATTTTGAATATGATATGGAATTAAATAAACTGAAGATCGAAAATTGCTTTTATTAATTTTTTAATCCAAAAAATATTTTATTTATATTGTAATCATAATAATTTTTTAAAATTGATTTGAATTCAAATTTTTTAAATATAAAGTTCGTATTAATAATATTATTTTAACATTTAGTTGAATTTAAACATAAAGTTTGCTAATCTTTAAAAAAATAAACCTAAAGTGTTAGAATAATTTGCAAAGTTAGAATAATTATGGGCTGATGATTATGTTATAGCAGCACTAATCCGAAAGTACTCACATATCTATTAAAAACACAGAAGAATGTATTTAATAAATAATATTAAAATATGTTGTACTAGAAATAAGCCAAAATAGAAAATAAATGAAACTTTAAACATAAATAAAATACAATCATATTTGATTTATAATTCTGGAACAAAATTATTTAGTTAATTAATATGTATATATTTAAAGTGTGTGTGCATATATATAAATATATGTATAGGAAAAAGTGTAAGAATGTATATCAATGTATCTCATGATAATAGCCAAAGCCTACCCAAACCATGAACCGTCAATCTGATGCCAAGATCGTATCCATAAATAAAAAATATATTTCTATATATTGGATAACAATCAAAAATATAAATATATGTTTAATATATATATATTTTTGGTGATAATAATTGAAAAACAGACATAATAAAAAAATATTATTGAAATTCTATTTAAATAAACTTATTAAAAGAAACGTTTTTTTAAAAAGTTATGAAAGTTGGGAATAGTTTATTTAAAAAAATGATATATTTTTAGATTTTTTTATAATTATTTTTAACATAAAAATGATACTATAGAAAATAAAAAAAACTTTCTAAATAGAAATAACATATGTTAAAGTCATGATTATCTAATAATAAAAAAATATAGTATATATTAGTCTATAAATGTACTTAATGTTCATATATATATTACCCCCTGGGGGAAAGTGAATGTTGTAGGTTTTTTTTTTTTTTTCCTTCCATAAGGGGGGGGGTAGATTATTTTATTTTTATTCCTCCCTCCCTTTTAAAATCCCCCCCCCCCAACACCCCACAAGGTGTTTTGGGGGGTTTTTTGGTTGTTTGTGGGGGGGGCCCTAAGAGGGGGGGTTTAAAATAAAAGTGTTTTTTTTTTGGTTTTTGGTTGTTGGGTTGTTGGTTTTCCCGTTTTTTTTTTTTTTTTTTTTTTTTAAAAAAAAAAAAAAAAAAAAAAAAAAAAAAAAAAAAAGGGGAAAAAAAAAAAAAAGATATGTAAATTAAAAGATTGAAGTGGAGTTGAGTTGGACATATTGCTAGAAGAGATGATAATAGATGGACAATTGAAATCTTAAACCGAATTCCAAGAGATTGTAAAAGACCCAGAAAGAGACCACATGTGAGATAGATGGATGAAATAAGAAAGTGTGCAGGGGTGATGTGGAGAAGAGAAGCTAAAGATTGGAGAAGATGGATTGAACTTGGAGAGACCTTCATCCTGTAGTGGATTGATAATGGATGATGATGATGATGATGATGATATTGGTTTTATATGCTTACACATAAATATTAAAAGGTTTTTTTTTTAATTTTATGGAAAATGATAATATAATATATACTATGAAGCCACAACATATGTTGCATGAATATTTACTACTTCTATTATGCACTATCCCAAAAAGTTAGCAATAAACAAAGAGTAAAACATTAAAATTAATAAATTTAATAAATTTTGGAGCAACAGCCATTTCCTTTCTCATAATGTTGTGCATGATCATGTTTATCAGTATCAGATTGTTTGTTTGTTTATTACTTTATAACTCAACAAATATTGCACACATCTTGATGAATCTTGCATGATTTTCTTTTCTTGTTGTAGAGAATTTTATGGTATATTGATTTTTTTGCTTTATGGCATTTAGTTGTTTTAAAAACTTAATTTACCATTGCATTCTTTTTTAGACACATTTTATATAATTAAAACAAAACTCCAACTATAAACGTATGGCATATCTCTTAAAAAGGAAACGTATGTCAAACATTGGTGGTCGAGAGGTCAGCGACAGCTGCTTTACAAGCAATTGTCCCGGGTTAGCGTGTTCGCTTTCCAGCTGATGCTATGACACATGAGAAGAAGAAAAAGGAAATGCATTTTATCTGATTTTAAAGGGGAAAAAATAATTCAAATTTACTCTTAAGATTTTTTTAAAATAAAGGCAGAATTTTAATGGCAATTAATTAATGAAAATACTAATGGGTATATGCTAATAAAAAGATATGCTCAATTGAAGTAATAAACCAATTAAAAAAAAATCAGGATAAATGGAAGTCCTTCATTATTTATCTTGTAAAGAAATATCAGCTTACAATAATTTAAAAAGTTAACTTTTCTACACTGCTTTTTAAATTATTTTACAGAATACTAAAATTATCCAGTATAATATTTTAGAGAATCCTTAAAATATATTTTTTATAAGTATGTTAAAGGAATTTACCTAATTTTAAGGGAAAAAATTAGTTTCAAATTTGCTATGTAGATTTTTTGAAATAAATACAGAATTTAATATTAACCTCCATTAAATAACTTTAATACTAATGAATATATGAATATAGTCTCAATTTAAGCAATAAATCAATAATAATAATAAAAAAAATAAGCACGAGAGGTAACCTTTCATTATTTATCTTCTAAAAAATGTTAACTTATGATCATTTTTTTAAAAATTAACTTTTTTACAGTGCTTTATAAATTACGTTGAACAATATTGAAAACTATCCAGTGCAATAAATTACTTATTTTTAAAAATATTAGCGGTGTGTTTAATAAATTAACAAGTTTTTATCAATGCCTTTATAAATTATTTTAAACAATATTGTAATAAACTAAAGATCAGCCTTTCAAGCTAACATACATGCGCTTTTTACGAATATTAATACTAATAAATGAATACTTTCATTTCCAACACAAGATAAAGTCTTTGCGAACGAATAAATGAATCCACTTATTCATTCAACCCAAATGCTTATATATGGGCAAATCTTAAGTACTGGATATGAAAGTGTGAGGATAAATCAATCACTTTAAATTACTGTTTACTATGTCTGAATGAATGATGTCAACGAAATTATCTAGAATTTATGAAATGTCACTCTTAAATGAAACTAAACATGGCTCATTAAATGAAACTAAACGTGCCTCATTTACATATGTTTAGTTTCATTTAAGAGTGACATTTCATAAATTCTAGATAATTTCGTTGACGTCATTCATTCAGACATAGTAAACAGTAATTTAAAGTGATTGATTTATCCTCACACTTTCATATCCAGTACTTAAGATTTGCCCATATATAAGCATTTGGGTTGAATGAATAAGTGGATTCATTTATTTGTTTGTAAAGACTTTGTCTTGTGTTGGAAATGAAAGTATTCATTTATTAGTATTAACATTCGTAAAAAGCGCATGTATGTTAGCTTGAAATTTCGGCTGATCTTTAGTTTATTACAATTTATAAACATAGCACTATATAAATAAATGCCTCATTTAAACAATATTAAAAATTGTTCAATATAATATCTCAAAGAATCCTCAAAATATATTTTATTATGATTTATACATGCAAATATATTAAAGGAATTTCCCTGATTTTAAAGGGAAAAAATTTGTTTTGAATATGTTATGTAGATTCATAAAATAAAGACAAAATTTAGTATTACCTTCCATTATTTAACTAAAATACTAACGGATAAACGCTAATATAAAGATATGCTTAATAATGGTAGTCTCACATTATTTATTTTTTAAAAAATGTTGATTTACAATAATTTCAAAAAAATCTAACTTTTCTACAGTCCTTTATAAATTATTTGAAACAATATTGAAAATTATCCAATACAATAAGTTATTTACTTTGAAAAATAATAGGTGTGTGTAATAAATTAACAATCTTCTATTAAATGTTTTATACATTATTTTAAAGAGTATTTAAAATTATGCCAAAAATATTGTAACATAATCTTGGCCCTTCAAATAAACATTTGAATTGAACAATATATTAACATTGTAAGACTAATCTTGCACATTATTTATCCAGGGCATGAGTGATGAATTAACAAGAACTCTAGAAACTGCAGCTGATAGAGAGCAACATTCACAGTGACAGAAGCAGTTGCTATGTGACACTGTGTTTTATATCTTAACTTGTGATTAAACAATAGTTTAATATTAAATTTTGTTTTAAATTTGGCAAAATTGCGATTTAATCATTTGGAAATTATTCTAATAGCGTATGGCAGTGAAGATATTATAAGAGACATGAATGTTTCAAGCTGTTTGCAAGATTTTGTGATGGCAAGGAGAGCATTGAAAATGATTTATATATGTGTGTGAATCACACTGTGACATTTAATGTCAAATTCATGACTCAGACATTATAATATTTTTAGAATTTTTTGTGGTGAATAGCTAGCATGCATTGGTTTAGAGATGGTACTTCAGGCATTTTGGGGGAGAGAACCAGTCACTTTATACTTGATGACACATATTACAGTTACAAGGATTTTGCATCACTTGCATTGCTGTGGTTACATGGGCAATCCATAATTGTAGGTTTATGTATGTAAAAGTTGGTTTATTTATTTACATGAGATTACAAGAATTTTTATCTGCTGTGGATTAGTTACAAGGGTTTTTCATAGCTTGGATTGTTGTGGTTACATGGGCAATCTGTAGTTGTCAGTTTACATATGTAAAAGTTGATTTATTGATTTACACTTTATTACATAAATTTTACATGCTCTGGATTGCTGTATCTATAGATGCAACCCAGGTTTAGGTTTATATATGTTTGAGCTGCATGGCTAACATAGGTGATAGATTAGCAATTTTCATGGCAGTGTGTCAATTGTCTGTGATGTCCACACCGGTTGAGATCAATGTCAGTTATTTTTTATTTTTTAGAGTGCCGGATCTTTGGTTGACCTTGGTTTTCTCTTGATTTCATTGGCAATATAGCTTGGGGAGAGTGTTGGTATGGGTGAGAGGCATGTGGGATTGCTTTCATAATTGGTACAACTCCACTATGCTTGCTTTCTGGAGATGAGTGTTCCAGATGGGGGGAGGGATTAGAGCTATGTTAGAATTGGTTGCAATTGTTAAGTTGGAGTTTGTGATTGGTTGGTCAGACTCTCGGACTAGCTGTGTATTAGAGGTGGAGACTTAGTAAGGCTTTTGATGAGCTTTAAGGGTGAGATCCATCAGTAAGGAGTCCCAATTTCCAGAGAGGGCTTTGGGCACAGCTATGTTAAAACTGGTTGCAATTGTTGAGTTGGAGTTTGTGTTATGTTGATCAGGTTCTGGGTCCAGCTGTGTTAAAGGTGGAGGCCGAGTGAGGCTTTTGATGTGGTTTAAGTGAGATTCATAGGTAGAAGGTCCAGACATAGGGGGACAAGATAAAATCTGGATAGTTGATTAGGCTTGGCATTGCTATTAGGAGTGACTTATGGTTTTTGAAATTATCTAGAAACTCAATATTAGCTGAAGATTTGAATGAAAAATGTAACATAAAATTGGATGTTATCAACTGATTGGAAATTGACAAAGGTATATAAAGTTAGTTTTTTTTTTACCTTGCTAGCCTAAAGTTTTGACTAATTTATGAGTATGAATAGTCAGAGCTGGGGAGTGAAGTGAGCTAATTGCTGGGGATTTGAAATCGAATTTTTATTACTAAACAATAATCAGAGTTTACTACAATAATATTAAAAATAAGCAACCGCTTGACCGACCTTTGGATTTTGAAACTCAGTGTTGGTATTATTAGTTGAAGACATTGGTTATGTAATGGCTTTTTTAAAAACTATGCTTGAATAAAATAATGGTAACAAAGTTGGAAGTAATTAATCAACTGATTAAAGGTATATTATTATCTTGCATTCGATTAAGGTTTTATCATCTAATATGAGTGTTGAATGTCTTTAGAAAAATTTAACTTTATTTAAATATTCCAAATACATTCACCTGTTACCTTTTTTTGTGAGCAAATGAATTGCTTGCTGGGTCATTTGAAATTGAATTTTTTTATTCCCCAAACAATGATCGGAATTTGCTACAATAAAATTAAAAATAGCTTGTGTTTAACAGAACTTTGGATTTTGAAGCTCTTTGCTGGTGATATTGGCGGCAAGCATCTGGTCATGTGATGTCTCTGTCACCATATTGTTTTCTAATATTATTGTTGGTACTTGATTTTAATTGGAAATTTTGAATGAAAAATGTAACACAAATTATTAATAAATGATCAACTCATTGGAAATTGAAAAAGGTATATCAGGATAAGGTTTTATCTTATCAGGCTTTAGTTTTGAATACTTTTGGAGCATAAAAAAACTAAAGCTTGTTAAATTGGTTGTGTACAAATAGACTTTTCTGCAGAACTATATATTATTATTATTATTATTATTATTATTATTATTATTATTATTATTATTATTATTATTATTATTATTATTATTATTATTATCATCATTGCTGTAATTATTATTATTATTATTATTATGATGATGATGATGTCATAAAGAATTACTTTGTTAGAAATATATGGTGATAACTCAGAATAAACAAATATATATATATTATTGATACAGTCTAAATATATTGTTAGGGAGGTGACTGACAAATGTAGTCTTGTAAATTGTGTATTTGTCTTTGATTTTATTTCCATTGTCTGAGGGTTTAGTTTATCTGTTTAAAAATACTTTGTTTGATTGAATTAAATATATCCCTTGGAATAATCAATACACAGATGCAATGTTCAAAAGATTGTTGTAACTGAAATATGTGACACAAAAAAAGTTCTTGTTAAGTCATTTGGTTGTTTGAGGTAAGGTATGGCTCAGGCTATAAAAGTTACTATGTAGTGAAAAAATATCTGAGTGTGTAATTTTGCCATCTCTGATCTTCAGTTGTTCATTAGAGAAAAATGACTGGGTGCCTTCTGGTGTTGTTTCCAAGGCAGAAAGTAGATCTGGTGCACCACAAAGTATATAAACAAAAAGTTGCTGCATGGAATTCCAGGTTTGAGCATTTGTTGAGTGTATATTAGATTATCAAGTGTGATGTTATTCTATCTATATGTGGTAATCATTATTTTTCAGGTGTTGTGCATGTGCAGAATAGGTTCTGTTGTATTTCTTCCTTGTGACATAAAGAACAAAAAGCATCAATATTGGTGTATTGCCTGTGATAGTTTAGGAAATAAGAGGTAGGTAGAAAATGAAGATTTAGCCTTAAGAGAAAGTAAAAAAAAAATTGTTGGTTCCAAGGTCCATTTTTTTAAATTGCTGCATCAACTGACTATTGAATATATTTAACATTGGCAAAATGCTCCAATAGCTGTATCTCTCAACACCCAAAAAGGGCACCTGGTCATAAATGCATTGGAATTGGTTTATGAACAAAGACAAATATCCATGTGTCTGTGGGTTTTATTTGAAGGATGCATTTGAAGGCTGAAAAACTTCTTATCACTGCAGCCAGGAAATTAATACTATTTTGAGTATGAAAATTTGTATGGATTAAAGACCTAATCCATTTCTGGTTGGTGAGAGATTAAGTCATTTTACAGAGATGGAGACTACTTTTTTGCACCAGAGTAACTTGCTGCAGAGTGAGGTAAAATGGACAAAGGGAAAGTTTTATTGATGTTTATGATCAGTGACTAGTAAATTATCTTTGTAGTTACAAGCTGATTGAAAAGGCAAACTTTTGCATATAAAAAGAGGTAGGTTTTGAAGAGAGAGTTGGTTGTGTGCTTACGATTTTTCAGTTTTTTCTGGATCTTTTGTCTCATTTTAGAGGGCTCTTTGTAGAAAGGAAATCAGTTTGGTTTATCATGATAAATTTGTGTATATATCTTGCCAATGTAGAGAAACCAAGCTGTTGTTTTATTAATGTTGATCTTGGAGTTTATATTTGAAAGTGTAATCATTAACGATTTTCTCCAGAGTAGATAGTTTCTTTTTGGAGGTAAGAAAAATAGTAAGGTCATGAAAGTACCTGAATTAAAATCTCAATAGGAACTCAGTCAACAGCAACTTCAAGGTCAATTTGAACAACTATTGATGCATATTTTTTTTGTTCTCAAACTGAATTTAAAATGGTTTTGGAAATGAAGGCCACTTGGCCTGTTGAGGAGCATTTTTTCTGCATGTTGCATAGGTGATAATAGAGGGAGGAGATATTGTTCAATTTTATCCTTTAGAACCTCCAGTATTTTAATACCAAAGGGCCCCATTGAGTTTGGTTGCAGATTAGATAGATTGGATATTGAAGCTTGTTTTTTTTTGTTGAAAGGAACTAAAGTGATTGGATATAGATATTTTATGTTAAACAACTTTTGTGATAGGTAAGGTGCTAAATCACATAGGTATGTGGTGATAATCTGACTGAGAGTGTGAGAATATAAATTTAGGGATTCCATGTAGCCCTGGATGTCAAGAGTTTGATATTGTGTCTAGCTTCAGCATGAAATCAGCAGCCTGGAATGGTTTATCTAACTCAAGTTGGCTAAGGAGATCTTCAGGTGGTGCAAAGGCACAATATAAGCAGTTTTTGTTTGAAATATTTATATATTGATTTTATCATATTGTATCTGGTTTTGGTGACACCCTCTTCTTCAACTGCTTGTGGAACTCTAACAGTAGAAGGATATACCAGAGCCCATATAATTTATACTCATGTCCAGGAGTGTTTTTTTGTTAGACAGATTTTTTTTTGTGTGTGGCAACATACTTGTGTAAGTCTTTATATATGTGCGTCTGGAGCAGATTTACACAACATGATCCTTTTATGTAACTCATCAGCCAAAGTTAAGAGTCTTGAAGATGGCAGGATAGTTCTGGTAGTATGGTTAATATTGAATGACAGAATGTTTATAAAGGAAATATATCATTGAACAAGGTCAAGTTGCATAGTGCTAAGTTTAAATAGCATGGTGTATGTTTCAGAGTATAAAAATTCAGAAGTGTGTGCAGGTAGAATTATTCTTATTGTTTTATGTTGGTGAATTGCCGATATTTTGCATTACATTCAGATTGAGTTCAAGCATTTGAGTAGAGTAATTAGAAAAGGTGGAAGTATTAAGTGTTAACTTATTTAAGTGATAAAGCGTGGATAAATAAAAGCACAGGTCAATGAGTGAAGTATGGTGATGGTTGAGAATGAGATAGAGTTGGGTTGTAAAAAAACTTTCTGTGCTCCTTAGGGGTAGGTAAGTTGATGTAGCCACTTTGAAACAAAAGGGTGATAACTCTTGTTAAAATCGTCCAGTAAAACAACTGGATAAGAGGTTGCTGATAATAGTGAATTGATAACAAGCAGTCATCTTGAGATCACAGCTGGTCTAGTAGGTATGTAAACAAAAATTATGTCGAATGCAACAGTACAGTGAGGAAAAGTGACTATAAGTAAGTTTGAGTTGGTATATGATTTTGGACAAAAATAGTGTTCTTGTGATGACCAACAGGTCAGTGCTGCCTGATGATGATGATGAATCTCAGGAACAAACACAACAGCCTTGAGTCCTTAAATAGGCTATGGAATTAATCTGAGAACCACTATATATTTTTGTTTCCAGTAGATCCTGGATATATGGTTGTATAAATCAAATCCATTTATTTAGCTGGAAGTTTTTTTAAAATTGTGTTAAGACCTTGAACATTGAAAGCTCCTACCTTTATTTTCATGTTAAATGTTTTTTAATAGAAAAAATAGAGTATATGTTTTGAGAATCAGCTATTTTATATGGACTGGATTGAGATTTCCATTTGTTGTTTTGTTTTTAAAATCTGGAGAAAGGAATTGTATGAATGTAAATGGCCAGTTATGACAAAATTAACGTCTTTAGGGCTGTCAATTAAAACATCAAAATATGTAAAAGTTGTTTTGTTTCCATTATTTTTTTTAAGCAGGAAAGGTTTGATATCTGTTGCTATACTAGTGTATATATGTATTTTTCAGGGTTTAGTTTGATTCATTGTTTGAGTTTGAGGTTTTAGTAAGTGAATGATGGAAGATTTTTGGACTCAATTAGGGCTTCCTATTTTTGTTGAGTGTCTGGTTAGTGGGGGCTACAGGATTCTAGGTTGTAAATGCTGTTATTAATGGAGCATTTTAGATTAATTTCAGGATCAAGTGTTTATTTTTTTATTACCATGATTTTTCATGGTTACCCAGGTTTTTTTTAGAAGTGTATCTGTGTCACATCTTTCTATCAGTGGTAGTCATGGTGTCAGTGTATCCAAGACTTCTAAGCTGATCTTGTTTATTATAGGTGAAAATTGGTTAGTACTGTCATTGTTAATTATTGACTGTGGAACCTTAGCTATATGAGTTGAAACTAACTAGTTACATGGTTTAACTGATGAGGTGAGAGTTTGATTATCATCCCTCTGAGCAATTTTGTTGCTGATGTTAATGGATGTTCTGAAGGTTTGATTTGTCTTGTCGACAGAGAGGTCTATTGATGAAGCATCTTCATTTGAATGAGAGTTTGTGTGTGGAATATGTGTCTTTTCAATTTTATCTTGGTGTTGATTATGAATGCATCTCAGTGTATGGTTATCCACCTGATTATACCAATCGTCGAGTGATTGTTCAGTTGATTGCCAGATGACAATGCTGTTGACACATGTTGTCTCTAATCATCTTATGTATAGGCAAGACCTCTTGGTTTGTAATCTGAGTAGATATAGGGGTTGGTTTGATGTATTTGTTTAGCTTGACTTTTAAACTCATAGCTATTGCGGTATATTGGAACTGGGTGTCCTTCAGGTAACCTGGTTGCAATAAGACAATTTTCCTGAAAGGCTTTTAGTTTTTGAAAATCCTGTGTTGAGTAGCTTGGGTATGTTTTAATATGCCATTTATGTAACTATCTGTTTTCATCTACAACAATTAGAGCAAAACGGCCCAGAATCTTCCTATTCAATCTATTTCTTTGGTATTGATCATGGAATTCTATGATGAGGTATCTTTGATTGAATGGTCAGTTAAGCGGAGAACACTGTCTGATAGATAGGGCAAAGTGAGTGCTTCATATAGTAAAGCTCTTACGAATTTATACAAAGGACAGTTAATATCTGCAACTGATAAAGTTATTGAACAATTGTGCAAAATGGTGGAATGTGTAAAACAGTCCATTAGGAATAGTGTAGTGGAACTTCTCAAAAGTGCTATCTGGTATATCAACACTCCATATACAGAAGGGGTGTGTGTGTGTGTCTGTCTTTACTATTTTGATTTTGTAAATCTAAATTTTCAATATTGCTGGTTGTAAATTATCAATCTTTGGGAAGAGGGATTAAAATTCATGTTTGGGATTAGTGTTGAGGTACCAAGGTTTTTATTTTATTTTTTTGCAATATCGGTATATGTTTTTTTTTATTTATTAAAGTAACTTTATTTCTTAGGCTTTTTTTTTTTTTTCATTAGTTTTATGAAATATTGAAGGTGTGTCAACCATTTATGTTATCTTTTGTCAATGCTGTGAACTAAGTGTAGTAGTTTTTTTTCCTTCACAGATGCACACACAGATATTTGCAAACTTTTACTATATATCTAATTTTCTTTTTGTTTCTTAAAAATAATTTGAAATTACCTTTTATGGTCGATCTGTAAATTATTTAAAGATTTAAATTCAGAGAATTTTGAATTGTTGAGCACATTACACTAGGATTTCTGTGATCTATATATCTGCTATTACTATTATTTATTATTATTATTATTATTATTATTATTATTATTATTATTATTATTATTATTATTATTATTATTATTATTATTATTATTATTATTATTATTATTATTATTATTATTATTATTATTATTATTATTATTATTATTATTATTATTATTATTATTATTATTATTATTATTATTATTATTATTATTATTATTATTATTATTATTATATTATATATTATTATTATTATTATATTATTATTATTATTATTATTATTATTATTATTATTATTATATTATTATTATTATTATTATTATTATTATTATTATTATTATTATTATTATTATTATTATTATTATTATTATTATTATTATTATTATTATTAAATGTATATTATATGCAATTATTCAAATTAGAAATTTATGATTCTGATAAAGAGAATAAAAATTAACATTAATAAAACTCTTGAATAAAATGCATATTTAAATATTTTATAACATCTAAATAGCATACCATGAACAAATTTCATGAAACTAAGCATTATTTATAGATAATTATGTTAGTTAATCAATTTTGTTGCATATTTTAAGTGTTTTGATATTGTCATAGATATATATGAGAATATATGTTTCATAATTAATATTAGTTTTATTATGTGATAAATATATTTCAACTAAAATCCTAAAAGTTAATTATATTCAGTAATATAAAAAGTTATATTTTTGTAGTACTTCTGTTAATAACTCATATTATTATTTCATTTTTAAAGAAGTCATGGGAGTAGCTACATATTACATTATATTCTTTTATTTTACTAATATGAGTGAAGCTAAGAGTATAGCTAGTTATATTTTTTTGGCTTACATTGAAAGCAGATATATTTTATTCTTTTACTTATTATTGTTTAAAAATTTTTTCGTGTAGAATATTTCATATGAGAAAATGATTTCTGATTGTAAAGCTATAAGTTTTATCAAATTTAATATAATTTATTAAAATATCTTTCTAAGTGATAAAAATATTAATTTATTCATAAAATTTATTAAATATCTTTCTAAGTGATAAAAATATTAATTTATTCATTACAGAAAAAAAGTGCTTTAAATTATTTTATATTGCATTAGAAAGCTTAAAATTCAAAGAGTTTTTATGATAATCAGAAATGGGTAATGGCAAGTAGGGATATCATTTTGAAATTGATATGGACTTAAGACATCAAAAGAATTTGAAAGTCTATAGATGACTGATAAAGAGATTGCTAAAAAGTTATTGAAGATAATGAATATCTCCACAGTGTATTTAATTGCAATAAAAGTCTGTTATTTTGCTAAAAATGAAGATACAATAAAATAAATGTATTATTTTTGCATTTTTTAAGTAAATATGAATGAATGAGCACACATTTGCCATATATAAATAAATGTGTTCTCTCAATTTATTATTAATAATTACATTATTATTATTTTAATTTTATTTATATTATGATCTTAACTTATGAAAGATTACTACACACAGAAATATGCTTTTGCATTATATATATACATATATATGTGTGTGTGTGTTGAAAAGTATTATATGCATGCAATTCAGTAAACAGATGTAAATTATTATCAAAACTTATCAACAAAAGGTAAGTTATTAATCATAATGTACAATGCATATAAATAGGGCTTGGAATAAAATATAGTGGATATTGTGGCTTTGCTGTTAAACATACTTTAGAAACAATAATATATGTCTGTATATATTGTTGTAGACTGATAGAGGTTTTTATCACTCACTACCTCAGTTCAGGGACCAAATAGACTGGATTGTCTATGTCCTAACCCTAACTGAATTGTCAGATGTCATTGATTATCTATATTTCTGTATAAACATAAATTTAATTAAATGATTTGATGCCTTTGTATAATACAACTTGATTTAATCATCCCCACATTGAGTGCCAGTGTACTAGAGTGATAGAGGCCCATTTTCACTCAATATATATGGCTCCATGTTAAGTGCCAAATGTACTGCATGGCTAATTTCTAACCCTAACCTGGTTGCCAAATGTCATTGATTATCTATATAAATTTGCCAAAAATAGCTTTTTTGTATATGATTATTATTATATATATTACTGCTATTATATAAAGATATTCCATATTATAGTATACCATTGATTTATTTAAATATATTCTTTAAATGAGAGCTTAATTATAATTCTGTCAGCAGTTGGATGATTGGATCACTTGATCATGGAAGATTTATAATTGAGTGCTAGCCATTTTAAATATTAAGACAGTAGTTTATCAACATATGATAAATCTATCCTCATAATTATTTTATTTTTTTGCTTTTAGATCTGATATTATCCCTAATGTTAGATCTTTAATCTCTCTTTTGATAACTACTTGTATAAATCACACATACCATAAATTTTTCCCTCAGTTTATAAGATTTTATGTCAATACTGGAATGCTGCCAAGTATAATGAATAAATACTTTTTAATAAAATTAACAATTTAATAATAATAAAGAAAAATTAAATTATAAATGCATTTTCAAATCTCAAGTAATTCCCAAGAAATAAATGAGCATTTTATTTGTCTTATTCAATAATACTAATAAAATTATATGTATAATTGATTCAAATTCAAAAAAGAAATATATTGATCTAAAAAAAAAATACATTGAATAAGTATTACATTTAAATGCATGAAGAAATACAATTAAAATAACCATAAACTAAAGTAGTATAGTCTCACTTCTGTATATTGAGCTCATTTAAATAAGCAGTTCAAAGTATATACTTTTATACTTTGGTGTGCTCTGGATTTTATGTTAGGGGTGCACATGTAATTCTTATCTAATTTTTTCCAAATGTAACTATATATCTTGATTCCAGGGTTTCTATGTTTTAACATCTGGCAGTTTATTATAATAAAAAGGGCTTCCATCTTCTTGGTTCATATATAAATATATATTCTCTTTTAAAGTTAACTTATATACATGTGCATGAAATAATAACATATCTGTCTACAGGTCTGGATACTTTGAAAAGCCTTGACTGTGATAGTTAATTGTTTCTAACAACATTCCTTCATTTTCTCTCCCTCTCCTCTTCAGCAAATTAATTTAATAAATGTTTTGGCAGGCTGAGATGTTCTCTTCGAAATAGGTTATCCATTTTCTGGCTGAGACATTCTCTTCGAAGTAGATTAGTGGCCATTTTCTGGCAATGACTGTAATAGTCAGTACTTTAAAAGCTGGATCTATTTTTTCACATTGGAACTCACATTACCCAGGTCACTATTTTTCATTTCTTTATTGGAAAGTGAGCTTCTGTCTCAATCATGATCAATGCTTTTAACAGCAAATTACAGCAGTAAATGATTATATTCTTCTTATAGCCAGGCACATTGCATGGGTCTGCACTCTTAATCAACCACAACAAGAAAGAGTGAGAACAGTGTGGAAAAAAAACTCATTTTTATAGCAAAATTGCTCAATTGCATGACCAGACTTGCGCAGACAAATTTTTAAAAAATCACATTTTTCTTCTTCTTATCTTTCATTTTTAAGCAGTATGATTTTTAACTTAAAAAAAATATATCAACAATTTAATTTTTTTTTACAGATTAATTAAATTTGTTACAAAAGAGCTTGAAGAGAAAGTTTAACATGCAAAAGTAAAAAATTAATTAGAAGCAAAAAATTTTAACTTTTAGATTAAAAATCATGTTATAAGCTTCCCCCCCCCCCTTTTTGAAAGGTTTACTAAAGCTGAATAACTGAATTTACTTTGAGTACACTAATATATGCTGCTTTATTCTAATAAGATGAAAATTACAGGGTTCAAACCCTTGCACTGTATAGTACTTATATAACATATAATGAACTTATTGTATGTTTGTGTAAAGACATAATTTAACAGTTGAATAACTGAATTTACTTTGAGTACACTAATATATGACGCTTTATTCTAATGAGATGAAAATTACAGGTTCAAATCCTTGCACTGTATAGTACTGATATAACATATAATGAACTTATTGTATGTTTGTGTAAAGAAATAATTTAACAGTTATTTTTTACAACTAAAACTAAAGAAGATTGTTAGGTAGTTGAAACTTTTATGCAGGAATTTAATAAAGCATTATGAAAAGTGCATTAGGGTGATCCAGTTTGTTTTAACAAAATTCTAATAGATATTATTCTAAAATAGTATTAAATTGTTCATCTAATTATATCATTAAACTTGAATACTATATTTGTAATGTCCATTACTAAATGATTTTTAGAATAAAAAGTCTGTTCACAGAAGTATATTGCTTTCATATACTCACATGATTAATGATACTCTTAAGTTTTTATTAGAAATTCATGTGTTAGTTTTAAATTAACACATAAATTTTTAACTATCCAATTTCTCTAAATATATTATGTTTAAACTTTAATAATTTTTGGAAAGAAAAACTAAATTCAGCAGTTTATTTAATTTTTTTAAAAATGTTTTTTTTTTCTAATTTCTATTTTTTTTTTCAAAATAAAAACAAACTTTATTAATCCAGAAAAAAAAAACACACACAGTATTGTATAATAAAATCAATTAGCAAATTAAAGTTCAATAGGCAGATTCTACCAAGTGTTCACTATTAAATAAAAAAGGTAGAATAAAAGTTCAATTATATATATATTTCTTTTCTAAAGAAAGGTAATTGATAATATCCAACCTGGTCTTTAAATGTCAATTAGATTCCATGTGCTATTGAATAAAGCTTGTGATGATATTCGAGTGTCTCTTTTATCGTTTTGATTTTCCTAATTAGAATTTTCAGAGAATCTGTAAAATTGGAATTGAAGAGAATTTCACATCGAGTTAGCCATAAACTATATGTTAAAAAAGTAGCACTTCTAATATCAGCAAAAACTCCCATCTTTAATTTCTTGTATCAATGCATGATGTATCAATAAGCCTTTATAAACATCACATGACCACCTCCTCTTATGCTTGTGTATAACTGTCTGTTGTCAAAACAGGCAAAACACTATATATTGCCACACACAGCAAGCTAGAGTAATCACTGGATGCCAGAAGGCTTGTGCATAAAATCCCCATCTAGTGCCTACTCATCCAACATCCCCAGACTAGTTTCTGGCTTATGGCCTTTGTCAATGAGGAGCCTTGGATCTGAGAGCATTGCATCTAGATCTTAGGATCCAATGCAATGCTCCAGCAAACACCTTTTATCTCCATTTAACTACAAAACTATGAGTCTTAAACTGAAAACACCTTCATGTTTTCAATCCAAGCCCATCAGCTTATATAGTCATATGGCTCTGAACCCAGTTCAGTACCTATACATTTTGGTGTCTTTAGTTCTTTAATAACCATAGCCACCACTATCCCATTAGGCAGGATTGGTGTTACGCCAATAAGCATCGCATGACCACCTTGTCTTATGCTTGTGTATAACTGTTGTTAAAACAGGCAAACTCACTATATATATTGCCACAGACAGCAAGCTAGAGTAATCAATGGATGCCACAAGGCTTGTGCATAAAATCTTCATCTAGTGCCTTATCATCCAACATCCCCAGACTAGTTTCTGGCTTATGGCCTTTAGATCGTAAGGTCTAGATGCAGTGCTCTCAGATCCAAGCCTTCTCACTGACGAAGGCCATAAGCCAGAAACTAGTCTGGGGATGTTGAATGAGTAGGCACTAGATGGGGATTTTATGCACAAGCCTTCTTGCATCCATTGATTACTCTAGCTTGCTGTGTGTGGCAATATATATAGTGATTTTTGTCTGTTTTAACAACAGTTATAAACAAGCATAAGAGGAGGTGGTCAAGTGATGTTTATTGCTTAACACCAATCCTGCCTAATAGGATAGTGGTGGCTATGGTTATTAAAGAACGAAAGACACCAAAATGTATGGGTACTGAACTGGGTTCAGACCCATATGACTATATAAGCTGACGGGCTTGGATTGAAAACATTAAGGTGTTTTCAGTGTAAGACTCATAGGTGGTTGCTGGAGGGTTGTGTTATATCCTAAAAATCTAGATGCAGTGCTTTCAGATCCAAGGCTCCTCACTGACGAAGGCCATAAGCCAGAAACTAGTCTGGGGATGTTGAATGAGTAGGCACTAGATGGGGATTTTATGCACAAGCCTTCTCGCATCCATTGATTACTCTAGCTTGCTGTGTGTGGCAATATATATAGTGAGTTTTGCCTGTTTTAATAAGCCTTTGGATGTTGAATGAGTAGGCACTAGATGGGGATTTTATGCACAAGCCTTCTCGCATCCATTGATTACTCTAGCTTGCTGTGTGTGGCAATATATATAGTGAGTTTTGCCTGTTTTAATAAGCCTTTATGTTTATAAATTAAGCTAATAAATGTTCTACAGACTTGTAAATAACTGCATACACCAAAAATGTGTTCAATCGTGTCATCACTTCTGTGATGTAACCCACATAGCCACATAGGCCATCAGTTGAAGTAAATCCACGGTTTCTTGTTAAAAAGTTATCTGTGGGTAGTGCATTTAAATTTATTTTTATCAGGAAATCAAAGTATTTTGGCTCCAGATTCCACCATCTGAACTTTTTCAGCAGATTACATGTTGTAATGTTAAGATTTGAATTAATTGGCACTATTGCTTCATTAATGAGATAATAAGCCTCCCAGTATGGAACTTTTTGTGATTTAGACGGATTAGGAATTAGGTTCATTTTTTAAATTTCAAATAATAACTCAGCCAACCAGCAATTCATTGCTGGAGGTGGGGTGTCTGTGGGATCAACATCAGCTAAATAAAATTCTTGAGAGAGAATATGATTCAGTCTTGAAAATATGTTGAAGGCCCGCTGGAGTCAAAACACTTTCAATGGGTGCAACCCAAGAACACGCAGTTTAGTAGGTGTGTGGATCTTCCAGAGGCTAATTGCTACAGCCTCCCCCCCTCCACAGTAGCCTAGAACAAATAGAATTGATACCATGAATGAATTTAGTTGTGAATTTAATAAATGGCATGAAATAAGTAATCCTTGGAAATAACAACAATTGTTTCTTTATATATACATAAAACTAATTATTTTAATTTTTTTGTTAAAACAGCAAAGTATTATCATGACATCAAAATCTTAGATAAAAGTTTTATTTCATTAACATAAATAAAATAATTGAAATAAAAATGTTACTGAATGAATATTTATTATCCAATGCTTTTGTTGATAGTGATTTTTAACAGGTAATTAGTTTGGGAATCTAGTTGATAGTTCTAATATTCATTGATGATTCATGCTTACATAGATGGTTCTAAGATAAAACAAAATGCAGTTAATGCACATACTGAATGTAAATAAAAAGAAGTGATATTTTATTTTGGAAAATGTATATTATTTAGTACAGTATGTGGGCTATTTTTTGATTATGTAATTATTTAACTTTGATCCTTTTGATTGTAATGGATAATTGTACACACAGATACAGATATGTAAATATATAATGTATCAAAAACTAAAAATATCACCATTGGTATTACATAATAAAATAATGTATGTGTTTGACTATATTATTCAAGGATAAAAAATTTCTAAAAAAAAGCAAACAAATACACCTGGGTCTCATTTTATGCGGTAGATCGGTTCCTCAGAAAATGCACACTAAAGAAATCGCACAAAAATAGACTTAACTTACCTTGAAAAATGGGGGATAGGTGACTGTAATTTTCGAAAATCGCATAAAAGCAAAGCAACAACATGAAATATTATTTTAAAATTCACATAAAAAAAAAAATAAGAAAATAAAATATGACTAATAAAAAATTTCAAATTTGAAAAAAATTGATACAAGACAAACTTTTTTTACATTTTTTATTAACTACAGTATTTAATTTTATTCAAAACAATATATTTCTATGCGTAATTTACATTTCTTTCATACATTTACGGTATTTTAATTATTATCACTATTTGAGACATCAGATTTGTCATGATGTGAGGTGATGTGAGTACTGTAGCTTCTCCTTAAACGAAATTAAGAGGAAATACAACTAAAATATCGTTAAGCGATCTAAAATTGAAATTTTTGTTTCCAAAGAAATTCTTTTTCTTGGGTGTTTTTTAAAAATAAAAATAAGAACTTAGACTTACGATAATAAAAAGACACCGACTCACCACTGTTGGACAAAATTTAATAAAACTAACAATTAAAAATTAAATTCTTATTTTTGTCTTTAATTTTTTAATTTTCAATTCCGTTTAAAAGTCAAATTTCATCGTTTCACATCACCTCGTTACATAATTTTTAAATTGTTAATTACAATTAAAAATCAGATTTTAATTTTCAAATTTAATTGTGCCCACCACTGATACTCACTTTTTAAAAATAAACTTGCGGACACTAAATGATTAATTGATTCCACACTCGTTTTATAAAAAACAAAAATTGAACGTGATTTAAAATGCAAAAACAACAACATACATCGTATAAGCATCTATAACGTTTGAACAGATTTACATTATAATCTTGTAAATTTTATTACTTGCGGACAGTAAATGATTAATTAATTACATACTCTTTTTATTAAAAGCAAAAATAGAACGTGATTTAAAATGCAAAAACAACAACAAACATAGTATTTTCATCTATAATGTTTGAACAGATTTACATTATAATCTTGTAAAATTTAATGTGTGTATATAAAATGTAGAAATTCTGATTTTAAGTGAATTATGAACTTCATTATTACATAAAATCTTTTACAGTACTATTATAAAGTGCTGAAAATATTGAAATTATTAGATGGAGGTCGAACTCCAATAATGCGCTATTACTTTAAATATGACATGAGTGCGTGAAATTTATAAAATTTAAAGTAATAGTGCATTATCGGAGCATGACTTGATCTAATATATTTTTATCACATAAAAGAAAACCGCATACATAGATATTAAGAAGAATCATGAATCGCATAACTTCAAAATCACATTAAATAAATCCGCATAAAACGAGACCTGGGTGTATATTTTAACAAATACATATATATATATATATATATTCATTTAAAATAACATCAATACCAAAACATTGTTATTAAATATAAAATTTTAAATGCCATACTTAATTTTATTTATAAAACAACATTCTAATAAATTTTGACATAAAAAAAAAAAAACCTTGTATTTATATGCAAAATATATTTCAATGCTTAAATTACAATTTATATTTAGTACATTCTTTTTGAATTAATTAAACGAATCCTTTAATTTAATATTGCAAAAATTTATTACAAAACTTAATTTTATCATTTTCTTATTTAAAGAAATAATAAAACATTTCATTTTTTAGTAATTTTTTCTATGTAGTTTTTATATTGTCTATATAAACAAATTTTTTAATACCTTTCCTCCCACAAGATCTTTACTTGTATTTTCATCATAATCTCAAAATTATTGTATTGCCTTTTTTTCTCTGTGATGAAAGTTTATTCATCCAAAAAACAGGTACAAATACAGTTTAAACAAGGTTTACAAAGAAGTGATTACATAGTAAAATGAAATTCCAGGAGCAACATGGTGAAAGGAGATGGATATATAAAAAAGGGAATGCAGAAATAGTGTGTAGTTTAGGCCAGGAATAGTCTTTGGTTGCAAGTCCAAGACGTACATCCTCATTGTCTAACCACATGGGTTGCAAGCTTTAATATGGATGAGTCCTGTGACAGAGGCTGAGTGGATAGGAGTTGGAGGATTGCCCAGGTGTGTGAGGAGGGGAAGTGGGGCAAGTTTGCTATTTTTGGTTTTGATAGAGCGAGTTAGGTCCAATACTTTTTGATTCACTGAGTGTATTCTCTGGTCAAAAATAATAGCACATTGGAGCAGCCAGAGTGCATAGATGAGGAAAACTGAAAGTGTGATAGTTGCAAAGACCCCTGTTTCAATGGATCCTCAGAGATTGAAAATGGTGTTCTTGTGCGATGAAAGGCTGGTATCTCTGATTTTGAGAGAGTGAGTTAGGTCCAATAGATTTTGATTCACTGAGTATATTCTCTGGTCAAACATAATAGCACATTGGAGCAGCCAGAGTGCATAGATGATGAAAACTGAAAGTTTTATAGTTGCAAAGACCCTCGTTTTTATGGATCCTCAGAGATTGAAAATGGTGTTCTTGTGCGAGGAAAGGAAGGAGCTAGTGACATGCCTCATTCCATACAAAAAGGGACATTCAAGTAGGAAGTGTTGGAGGGTTTCATTTTTGGTTCTACAGAGATGGCATAGGGCAGAGATCTTGGTGAAACCCTTATGGTTGACCAAAAATTGATTGGTGGGAAGGGAGTGAAAGTTGATTTTTAGGAGGAAATCATTGAATTTTTGCCTCTAATTTGCAGTTTAATTGAGCATTGGTAAGTTTGAGAAATGTATGAAAGACAATGGAGGAGTCTATGGTCTGATTGAAAACATCCCAGTACTTTAATTTGCCATGGATGGAAGGTATAGCAAAGCCAGCCTTTTGTAGGATGTTGGCAATGAGTGAGGTCCATGACCTGGGCCTGCTATTATGAGAAGTGTCAGGGGGAGTGATGATGTGCACAAGATCGGCAGAAAAATGACCTATGAGCATGAGGATAATGTGTTTTCTGGATCAGAAGAGTGCCGTTGGAGTGCAGGCCCAGCCCATTAAGGTTTTTTGGAAAACCCAAGTTTTTTTTAGGTTGATGGTCACCATCTTTCTAAAATGGGTGCAAAGGGCATTGATTTTGGATATGAAGGAATGTGTAGGTAGAATGATGGGGAGGTAATATGCTATCTTGGGAAACACTAGAAGAGTGAGGAGGGTGACTTTCCCATAAAGGGACAGGTAGATGCCCGTGATAGCACTGAGGGTGGATGAAATGTTTTGATACAATGCAGTCTGGACCTGAACCCTCATGTCCATAGGAGACAACATGAGGGGGATTCTGAGGAAGTTGTGTGGCTTGGCATTGAAGGTGGAAGGGATTTGTTTACTGGAAGAAAGTTGCCAGGCTGCTGATTTGTCACTGCAAATTCCAGCCTGTATGTTTTGGTATACCAGATGAGGATCTGTTGAAGCTTGGGGGCGAGATCAACCCGAGGGAAGGAAGATGACCACATCTACATAAGCAATACATTTGATGCTTTTGCCCAGCCCAGGAATGAGGATTCTAGGGAGGTCATGTTTGATCCTGAGCAAGAGGGGATTCAGAAATGTGGTGAACAACAATGTGCTCAGTGGAGAGCCCTGAGGAATGGATATGTTGGGTATGAAGCCAGGGGCAACTTTCCCATCAAGGGTAAGTAGAATTTTTCTGTTGGACAGGAGATTGTGGAGGATGGACAGGAGGGCCTCTGGAATATTAAAGTCACTGAGGACACCAAGGAGCAGGTCAACCCTGACAGGGTTGAAGGCTGCCCAGATGTCCAGCTTGACAGTGAAGGACCTTCCACTTTGAGATTACCTAACATGCTCGGTAATCATCTTAAACTGTGTTGCAGCTCCAAGCTTGGAGTGCGCCTTACAAGAAAACTGTGAGGCTGAAAGGGCAGGGAGTATGAATTGTTCTGGTGACTCTTGATGGTAGATTCAATAAGTTTTATAATCAAGGGGGTCATCAAAATGGGCCTAAGACTTAAGCTTATTAGGCATTCTTAAGGAAGGGGACCAATGCAACTGGATAGTGTCCCTCAATGATGTAAATGCTCAATGCCAACTTGTTAATCATGTTGAAGGTAATGGGAATGGTGAACTGACTTAGGTAAAGAAGGAGGAATTTGGTGATAGCATGAGGACCAGGGTGGATGTGGTCAGGGAAACTTTTTTAATTTGTTAACTAGCATGGCCTGAATGATGCTAGGGCCAGATTTGACATCTGATGTTGATGGCATAGTGAAAGGAGGGATGTCAGCTTTGGGAAGCATGTCCTTGTAATTGTTTCTCAAAAGAAGGAGCAATTTCTGACATATAGGATTTGTTGCTGACTGTAATGGACAAGGGGGTAGTTTGTTTCCTGTGGGAAACAAAAGCTCACCCAAGATAACTTCTGGTCTAACAATGCTGATTCCCCACATACCTCTGTATATATTTGACCAAGATGTACATGGCCAAGGCTCTTTGGTCACTACGGTATTGAAATTTTAGTTGAATAGTGGAGCTAATGTCTAAGGGCCCACTCTCCTGATCATTCAGTTGTTCTGCAATTTTGTCCATTGCAGCCAGCAACTTGGGTGACCCTTGGAAATTCCAGGTGTATTTGTGGGTGGCAGCTTGCAGGATTTCCACAAATGCCATCCATGCAGAGATGGGCTCCTTTGAAGGATCTTGATTTTAAGGAAGGTATATATAAATTTTTGAAAGCAGTGCTATTGGTATATTTTGTTTTGTTGAAGAATTGTTTTGTTCTTCTGATGCCAAAGTTTGCTGGAGTACCAGAGTCAATGTCAAGGGAAAGGTGTGATGCTTTGTGATCCGAAAAAGATATGGTGTGAAGTTGGGCCAATTTAATCATGAAATGGAGATCAGGAGAGTAGAATGTTAAATCAATGAGGGTCTGATGCTTATGGGTGTAGAAAATGTAGGCATGGTCTGGGAAAAAGCCCTGGCCACACATTAAACTCCTGGAGAAGAGATGTAGATATTTGTTTGTAAAGGACTACTTCTCATGTTGAAGTCACCCAGAAGAAGAATAGGAAGGGAGGTGGCAGCTGTGGTGTAGTTTTGTTTCGGTGAATAATAGATTTAATGAGGGTGTCATTGGAGGGTAGATGTAAGTAAATCATAAAACATCTGAAGCACCCAAATTGCATCTCTTCTAAGATAATAGAGTGAGCATCAAGATGCAGAATGGAAAAAGTGGTGGGGGGCACGTCTATTAATGAGGATGCTGACTTCTCCAGCAGACATCAAGGTGGTGGAATATTTGAATAAAATGAAGATAGACAAAGTTGGATAAATCCTGTAGTTAAAGTGAGTGGAGAGTTTAGTTTCTGCCAGGAAGAGGATATTGGGAGAGTTGAGTTCAAACCAGCATTTGAGAACAAGGAGCCTAAGGATTGAATTTAGGCCTCGAATATTTAAACCAACAACAGAAATAGGCATGGGGTGACTTTAAGGTGGACATAAGGAAGGGAGAAACAGTATGAAAGTGAATTATGGTAAGAAGGGATGAACTGGGCTGGGAGAAGGGTGAGGTACATGGTTCTTTCTTCTCCTGCCAGAAGTGCACAATGATCCATTCTTTATGTCACTTGACAAATCACTGTGTGAGAAGATTTGAATAGGGGCTGGTAAGAGAGTGCCAAGGAAAGGAGGCCGACAAGGCCTGGGTTGAAACCAGGGCATTCTCCACTGAAAGTACTTTTTTTTCCTCATATGTTCAGTGTATCTGAGAGTTGCCCTGGGTTCAAGAGAAGGTTCTGTTATGGTTTCACTGGTAAGGTCAATGATGTAGTTCTGACCATCACAGTTGGTATCACTATCCGATGGGTTAGGGCAGGCATGGCCAACAGTTTTTGTCCAAGGGCCACATTAGAAAGAAAACTTTTTTCACAGGCCAGATGAAATATTAAAATTTAAAAATGTTAAATACAAAAACAATTCGTTTAATTAAACAAAATTTTTTTATGTAATTAAATAATTTAGTGCAAAAATTTAACAAAAAAACTAATGTGATGGGTTGAGGTGCTTTGCTTCATTTATTATTTTTTAAATATCTGGCTTTATACTTGTAGTAGCTATTTTTAACACAGCCTCTAAATGTAAATCATTCAATCTTGATCTTGTTGTACTTTTATTTAGATTCATTAAAGAAAAAGTTTGTTCACAAATATAAGTTGAGCTGAAGATTACTAAATATTCCTTGGCAAGTTTTTTTAAATTTCCATATTTTCCATCATTCAATTGCTTATAAAAATTGCACTCATTTTCTTGTTCTTCTTGATATTTCTCATGTAATAATTCATCACATTGTAAATTAATTATTTCTAATTGTATATCAACAGGAACATCATCTACATGTACAGAAAATGGATTTCGGATAATAGATAAAATTTTATCAATTTTCTTGAAGCAATTGAATCGCTGCTCAAAATCTGTCATTAGTGCAAGAATATTGTTATTAAATTCTTGAACTTTTTCTCTTGAAATATTTAATGATACGGTCTCTAATGTTTGGAAAATGAACAAATTGGCATTCAGCCAGATTTCTAGAAAAAAGATTAAGCTTCATTTGAAAAGATTTTAACCTTTGTACTAAATCATGAGCATATAAATTTTTTCCCTGTAAACATACATTAAATTCATTGAAATGTATTAGAATATCCAAAGAAAATGCTAAATCACAAATCTAATTTGGTTCTGATAATTCAGGAAAATCCTCATTTTCTTTAAGTGGTTTGATCCCACACACGTCTTAAAACTTTTCCCAAGCTTAACCAACAGATTTTATTGTGATATAGTACATCTACATAACTAGTATTTAGTTCTTCAATGAGTCCAATAAATTACCTGTGTTTTAATCCTTTTGATCAAAGGAAATTCACTAATTTCACAACTACGCTTGTAACATGATCGATTTTTAAAATATTTTTGCATAATGCGTGCTGATGAATAATGCAGTGTATGGGTATAATTTTATGATTTGGATCAATTTCAAAAATTTTGTCTTCAATTCGTCTTATGAGACCAGTATTTTTTCTAATCATATTTGGTGATCCATTTGTTGTTACATTCACCAATTTTTTCTAGTCAATATTGTATTTAAAAAAACATTTTTCAACCTCTCGGAAAAGATCTTCTCCCTTTGTTGTGTCTTTCATAGGAACAATTGACAAAAGTTCTTCCGAAATTTGAAAATCTTCAGTAATAACTCTGATAAAAATTAATAACTGAGCACTATCCTTTACATTGCAACTTTCATCAAGAGCTATTGTATAAAAATGGGCCAATTCTAAATTATTCAGTAATTGATAATTTAAATTAGCATTCATATCTTCTATTCTTCGGGCAATAGTTTGCCGAGACAGGCTTATATTTTCAATTTTATGTTTAGCTTCTGGACACATTACATCACAAATATCCGATATGCACTTTTTTAGAAATTCTCCTTCGGTAAAAGGTTTTCCACATTGAGCAATCCGTTTTGCTACTAGAAAACTTGCTTCAGTAGCAGATTCTTGTAATCGATTTTGCTGTGTAAATACATTTTGCTGCTGGGTCAATTTTACTTCGAGATCTGCGGCTTGTTTTTTTTGTCTTTCTTCATTTAAATTTTGTGCGTAACCTGCATGTTTCGTTTCAAAATGTCTTCTCAAGTTGTATTCTTTTAAAACAGCTATACTCAAATTACAAATAAGACAAACCATCTTATTATTATACATAGTAAAAAAATATTTCCACTTCCATTCTTCATTAAATATACGACATTCAAGATCAATTTTTCGTTTTTTGGAAGTCATCCCTAGAATGAAAAATTTTTTTAGCTTAAAATATGCGAGTTGCGTATTTTTCGCTGTAAAAAAATTACAGTGATAAAAAAATTGACCGCAAACGTATAGGCGTGTCAATTAGAAGCTACATCGAATCACGAGAGCTTTATTCGCAATAAAGCGATCGAAGCTCGCTCTAGTTTAAAAGCTTCGTTGAGTTCGTTACAATAACATCTATAAAAACTACAACTGTATAACTAAAATCATTACGAGTGGTTATTCAGAAAAATAAAAATCGATTTTAAACAAGTACAACAAAGAGCTTTTAAAATCGCAATTTATTTTTATTTTTTTAGTAAGTATAATTTATTTTTTAGATAACGTACAATGATAATTGTTTTTGTTTCATATTTATCTATTTAATTTAAATGCTTAAATGAATGATGCTGGCAAAAATTACTATAGAATTTACGATACGTCCATTATGATGTATCATAAATTCTAGTAATTTTCGCAGCGTCATTCATTCAAGCATGTAAAAGTAATTTAAAGTGATTATTTAATATCTTCATGCTTTCACTTTCAGACACATAAGATTTGCCCATACAAAAGCGTTTGGGTTCGAAAAGACAGATGGCCATTCTATTTTTTCCCAAAGACTTTATCATGTGTTTGAAATGTTAGTATTCAGTCATTTGTAGTTAAAATCTGCAAAGCGCAAATGCAACAGCTTAATGCTGTTTAACTATTACAGTTTATAAAACACCGCGCTATATAAAATAATTGATCTATTTAATTTAATTAAAGTTAAAATTGGAGAGAATAAAAATGACATGCAGATTACTGATCCAGATAAACAAAAAGAAAATTCATAAAGAAATCTTTTATATAAAAAATTTAAGGGACAAAAAAACTAAATCTTATTTTAGTTACTTACTGCGAATCTATGAACTGTAATGCAATGGAAAGTAGCAAAAAAAAGTGCAGTTTCTATCTTACTTACATATATCAATTTTCAATAATCAAAAATGCTTCCGGGGGCCACTTACATGACACGGGCCATATGTTGGACATGCCTGGGTTAGGGAGTGCACACTTTTGAGGTTTGCTGTTTGTGGCATAAGGGCTAGAGTTGGTAGACTCGGGCAGGATGATTTCTGAGTTTGAGTTAGTGGACATGTCCATCAAGGAGGGAGGGTCCTGTGATGCAGCTGTAACGGAGTGGTGGGCTGCATATGAACCCTTTCTTTAGTATGAAACATTACTGAATTTGCATTATAATATATAAAAATGTGGAAACTTATTGTATAATGTAATTATTAGTACAATATAATTATTAGTTCACATGGAATTATTATTGACATAAGAGAAAAGTTTGGTGTATCTTGCAAATATTATTACCCAAATTATTATTCTTTAGCCAGCAAAATAAGATATCTTTTTTTGTGAATCAATAGACATTTAATGCATTAACAAAGTCATCAATGTTATCTTCATGAGTATTGAGGAAACTTTTGAATTAAGACATACAATAGAGATTTTTGAAAAGATAAGAGTGGCCCTCTTATCTTTAAACCTACTTTCTAGTTGTAATGGCCAATGTAAAGCATTTCAGTATAAGAGCATGAGAATGTAAAGTGAACAGAAACATTTTCACACTCTTAAACTGAGATCTCTTAGATTGGCCCATATAACTAGAAAGTAGGTTTAAAGAAAAGATGGCCATTTTTATCTTTTCAAGTTTTTATTTTGGGTCTTAGTTTGAAAGTTTCCTCAATACTCAACAAAACAATGTTGAAATATTATAGAACAGTACAACACTTGTGTTAGGATAAAACATCTCTACTGTTTTAATTACATACTATCTCTGCACTAGAAAATAAAATTAAATATTAAACAATAGTAATAGTAAAAACAATGTATATATAACAAAATAAAATCAAACAAGAAGAGATTTATGTAAGAAGTTATTCATAATAGCTATCAAATTCCAAAAATAATTATAAAAAAGGAATATATATATATACACTGTAACAGGATTTGACAGTGAACTTCAGAAATATTGGAGGTGAATGTCTATTTTTGATATGCCTGCTAGAATAAGTATTTATGCTACCCATCTATATCATTACATATATGTTATTAAATGCTCTTTAAATGATTTGAGCTCCCTGGCCTCTTTCATTTGTTTCGGACTGCTCCAATTAATCAAGATTCTGTCAGGTATTATCTCATTACATTCCTGATGAATGTTTAAAAAGTCAAGTTTGAATTATTTTTCAAATTATTGATAACTCCATTCACTACTAAGGAATAACTTGTGGACGCACTAGACTCAAACATGGTAAATTAATTTTGTAAAGGCATTTATTCAATTGATGCAATCCGAGAATAGGAATTGAGGCCAGAAGCTCTATTTAAAACTTAACAATAGTTTATTTCAGGCAATAACAAAAATAAAGATATGTCATTACTCTTCATATTATATAATTGATTTTACAACTTTGTAAATAGAAAAATTGTAAGACCATCGAGCAGGTATTCAATACTATGGTAAATAACATATTCATTATATTTCATTTCTCTATAATGTAAAACAAATTAAAGATATCACATTTTTCTTCCCTCATGCCTGACCGATGTTTCAATTATGGACATTTTTTGCTCAAAAGATATATATGTGTATAATCTTTTACCAAAAAAAGCAAAAATAATAACACACAAAATGATGACAGTCATAATTAAACAAAATATTGAACCTAAAATGTAAGGCCTTACAATTATATACAATGTACATTAAAACAATCTTACCAGTGTTATTATTTATGTACGTGCTTATGTTTATATCTGATCAGTCATAAATTCTTACTTTCTTATATATATATTGTAACGGGCACATACGACGTTACATTATTTTTTTATTATTAAACATGAAAAAATAAAAGTTCGCAAATAAAACTTCTTTTTTAAGAATTAAAAATTGAAAATTAAAATTCTATACTAAACTCATATATATATAAAATCGCACAGATGCGAAATTAAAAAAAAGAAACTTTATTAAAAAAAAGAAAGAGTATTTTAAAACTAAATTGTCAGTAAAGATTTAAAGATAAATATATATCTAAGTTTGTACAAAACAAATTAATTAATGTTATTGAAAAAATGGCAATGATTATTTTAATTAGTCCAAGTGAACTAGCCCTTGGGCATTTAAATGTATAAGCAACGGTCAGATAGGAAAACAATAGAAACTAATGGCCAATGAAAGAAATCCATCAGGAAATTGGACCTCAACAGAAGGATTATCATCATCGATGATGTAATGTCCATTGGATCCTAAAGTTACATATAAAAGAAAAAGGTTTGGAAACAAATTTTTAGTGAGTAAAGAAAATTAGAGGAAGAGATGTATGACAGCAGTGGTGATATGTATTAGTGCGGAGTTGTGGGAAAAGGGATTGAAAAAACGCACTCTTCAATCTCTTCAGTTTTGTTAAAAAAAAGAAATGACATCGTTTTCTACATTAAGGACCAGCTAAAGTAAAAGACCTCCGGATAAGTAAAACACAACGGCTAACTGGATACCAATATCTTCAGGACAGCATGGGAATTCCCGTTCAAAATTACAAACAACTACAAATTATGGACCTTTTAAAACCGTAAGAACTTTAGATAATTCATGAACGTTAAATTAAAAACTTTCCGTATTTAAAATAATTGCAATAGAATCCTATCTGACCAGCTTTATTTATTAATAAGTAATTTTAATTTGATGTATTTCTTTTGTAAAATCATTTATTATTTTTTTTGTTCTTTTAAGTTTTTATTATGATTTTTGTTTTTTGTTAAATTAAATTATATAAATGTTAAACTTAAGTCGGGCGTGAATGGCTATATAGATTTGTAAAGTTATATTAGGGGAGGGTAATCTTAGGTTATTTGTTTCATAGTTGAATTGGGTCAATGGATTGGATATATTGGTGTAATTAGTTGATGTAGTATGAGATTCGCTACAGGCAGAATCGCTTTATATGCCGCACACTTTCTTTTTGCCTATGCAATGCGATCGTAAGTCGGCAAAATGACCGCTGACCTTTCCTATGGAGTTTTTTTATTGCTCTTCTCGTCAGATAGATGTAGTATTCCTATCTGACGAGAGGCAATTTCTTCTCTTAACTTATTTAGTGCTGCCATATTCATGTTACATTGAATGCATCGATATATCAGATGGATTGATGTTGGTTAACTGCGAACTTTTGGCCTAAGGTTAAATAAGGATAGAATTTTTTTTTTTCAAATGCAAAACTATGTAGTCTGTTCATACTCGACACTAAATAAAAATGCATTAAATTTAAGTTGGGTATAGACACTTGCATGGATTCGTTATCGGTTAATTGTGTTTTTGGTTTTCATATTTGATCAAAATATATAGACATTCGGTAAATACTGATACCTTACTGCGAGTATCTAAGATGTATTTATTTCGGAAGTCTTTTAAGTTATTGGTGTCTATGCAGCATCTTATGATGAATGCCATTGGGTTTCTTATAAATTTCCCTCTGCATTTTTATCAATGGCTATATATTTTGATCGTTAGTGTTTATTTTGAAATGTTTTTGACTGTGTAATCTATGTATCCAATCTATACTCAACATTTATAAAACAAACTTTTATAAATCCATCTGTGCGAACTTATAAAAAATGAAAAATGTAAATTAAATTCTAAAATAAAAGTTAAAAATGTAAGTTAAATTTTAAAATGCTAAAGTAAACATGATAAAATAATAATGTTAAATTATATATATATGTGCGTAAATAAATGTTTGTGTGTTAATTACTGGCAGTGGCTTATTTTATTCTTTTTTTAAAAAAATATTCTTATATAAGAATTTATTATAAAATATAAATCTCTGCTGTTCCACTGAGCTAGCGACAATGACCGGAATCAAAATATATAAAAAAAATTTTTTTATTTTGACTTACGTATCTGACTACTATATAAAATTTCTAGGTTCTAATGCCTAGTGGCACCCTGTAGTGTAGATACGTTAAGTCTCTAACTCTGGATCATTACAATATTGTGGCTACTAAAATTTGAGATAAATGTCAGTCTGTGTTAAAATGTGAGTCATATTTTTAATCTTTTTTTCTTGTTAAACTTATAAAACATTGAACTGTATTGCTGGGATGACAATAATATTAGTATAAAATTTGTTTATTATTAATTGTATTGCAAGATTTTAAATTGACTTTATTCATTTTAAAAAAGAAAATGAATAAAGTATATAGTTTGGATAAAATTATTATTCTTTTGTTATATGTTTCGTTTTCATTACCAGATTCCTGATAGTAAATTATAAACAATGCAAATAAATACTTAATATTTCAAATATATTTATTTTCTTATTTATATGAAATTATACTAAGGAAATATGTATAAAAATATATATCCACTTTAATATAGTGAGAATGTATCAAATTGTATAATAAGGTTTTTATTTATTTATGTAATACTGCTGGAAGTTGCTTAAAGAGTAAATATAGATATAGTTACACTGATGTCAGTGAAAAAAGTCTTATAAATAGACCTGAATAGTTTGAATTATTTCTCTTATTTTGGCTTTAAATGGATGCACATATAAATTTCTTGATATGATTTTTCTTTCTTTAAAGTATATAGTTGACTGAACAAAATGGAGGAGTAAGAATTAATATTATCTGCCAATGAACCAACCATCATATCAAAATTTTTTTATGGGAAAATGACATTATAAAAGGGAAAAAAATCATTGAAATTGCCTCATTACATTATAAACCATCAGAATATTTTGTCCATTAAAATGGATATTACCTATAATTTAAATACAGAATACAAATGTCAGAAGGTGTATAAGAGTAATATCTACTTGCCTGTGTAATTTCACTAGATTGATTAATTAATTTTTTGTAAATATGAATTAGTTGAATTTCCCATCATATCACCCTAGATAAAGCTAGTATCCATTCATTGGAAATATTTAAAATAGTATTTGTTCATGAAAGTATATCTCTTTATATCATTATGAATATAAACTAGTACATATGTGTGTAGCATCATATAGATCAAATAATTACTATTTGGAAGAATAATTTGGATATATATAAAACATCAGAACCAATAAAAAATGTACTTTGGATTTAAAAGTTTTCACAATTATATTTTCTCTGGAACAAGAACATATTATTGGTTTGCAATTTGAAATATACATCAAAACTGTTATGCCATTCCGGAAATACAATATTTAGAGATTCTTTTTCAGGCCATTTGTTTATATTTATAATTATTTTTGTTATATATTGTTTGTCTTCATTCAAAGATGTAAGATATTTATTAACAAATAGTATATAGTTTTAAGTTAATTAGGAATCAATTCATATACCAAAATATGAGTTACATTTCCCTAAGTTTAAACTTATATCTCACGGCATAGTAATTATTTTAATATTTAAAAATATTCATTTTTTAAATTTATTGATTTTAAATTAACTTCAGGTATATCACAAATATTATTTCAAAAAAGATTTTATTATAATAAATATTCACTTTATTTTGACCTCTTAAATTCATATTAACAAATAACTAGATTCATCTTTGTATATATATATGTATATTGTAATTAATTATATAAGAAGATGTATATATTAAACTCTCTTGTATCTTGGAAAGTATGGATGTTCCACAACATATTTGTGTTACAAAGATGTATGTGTTTCATATTTGGTATTAAATAATTGTAGATAAATAGGCAATCACACATTTAAATATAAAATTAATGTCAATCATTGATCTATTATATATGCAATTAGATCATAGTCATATATATTGTTTATGATCTATTCACCATATATATATATAATAATATTACAAATCGATGTCTGTATTTTCAAATATTTATATATAAAGTTACATATATATATATATAGTAATGCTAATGAAATATGTGTTATAGTATATATATGTATTATATATACTAACCTGTTTGCTGTGATATTACTAACAGTTGAATGCTTTTGGAATATTTAAATAAAATTAAACTTTTCTAAAGACATTCAACACACATATTAGGTGGTGGAAATAGTCCAATATAAAAATACTGCTAGAACACCATCACCACAAACCTTCAGGAAAACACTAATATATGTTACATATTTCAAATATTTAAACATATATGATCAGATTTTTTTTTAAAAAAAAAGAAAAATAACATAAACAAGAATAATCAAAAAGTTATAATTAATTAAGAAGTGGTTTGAAAATGGAGTTTTACAAAACAAAAAAAAAGATTGCATATTTTTTTAAAAAAAGAGAATAAAGCCTTTATTGAAATGTGGGTGGGGGAAAATCTAAAATAGAAAAAAATTTAAAACTCCCCTTCCCCCTTTTTAAAGAAATCAAAAGAATAGAATGTATAAAAATAAGTAAATTGAAAAAAATCTGAATCAAAATTAGTGTAAAAGAAAAACTTGCAAAAATGTAATTACTTTAAAGATTACTGGCTGATAAAGAAAAAGTAAAACTAAAAATTGAATTAATTAAAAATCTATATAAACTATATATTCTGTAAATGTGAAGAGATAGTACATTAATCTCAAAAAAAGATTAGATTAAAGCAAATGTAAACATCAATTAGATAAAACGGAATTTAAAAATTAATTAAAAAAAAACATATTCAAGTTATAATTAAAATTAAAAATAATGATAAGAAATTAAAACAGTGGGAGAGTTAAGATATAAAAGAACAACATGGCTATTGTTCCACTCTTCAATCTGTAATTCAGTCTGTCTTCAGTCTGTAATACAGTTTGGATTCAGTTTGTGATCAAATTAATCTGGCCTTCAATCTGTAATTCAGACTGGTCTTGAATCCGTAATTCAGTCTAGTCTGCATTTTGTGATTGAGTTATTCTGATCTTGAGTCTGTAAGTCATTCCAGTCTTCATTTTGTGCTGTTACATTATTCATTGCTCCAGAGATGCAGAATTCTAAGGACAAATAGAACCATTTATTACTGCTGCAGAAAATATTGCTGCACCAGCTGCATATTTAACAATATGTGGTGCTAGATCAGTTTAGGCAGCCATAGGATATTCAACTGTGATTCAGGCCTCAAAGTCCTCCAAAATCAAGTGTCCTGCCTGAACCCTCATTGGAAAATGATACCAGAATGGTGAAATAGATGCTGCTACTAGTCTATCTCCCATTGTCAAGACAAGACCTGAAATCATCGATGGAGACCATAAAGCCAAATGCTTGGAATGCAACACTAATGCAAAACAAAGCCAAATGAACTGCGTCTACTGATATTACAAAAACCTAGGCAATATATTTTTCATTAATAATTATTTATAGACATTTTATTTTTAAATAAAATGAACTTTAACAAAGGACTATGATGAAATTTAGCCTGATTAATCATTTATATTTTTTACGTAAATTTTTGTATTATTGTGTTATTTTATATTACGTTAGGTATGTCTGTGCATGAATAAATACTAATGTTTGCTTAATTATTATTTGGTCTATTCTCCTTTTCTCTTGTCACTGTGTCCCCATGAATTTAAAGTTATAAATAATTCATATGTCATAAGTAAGTGTGCTGGACCCTGGTTAAGAATATGAGCTGGCCTGGAATATATCAAGTGCTGGATTGTGTGACTGTCATCTGGTGCCTGAGTTTGATCCTCAGAACAAAAAAAATGCTTTGGATGGCAGGGTTTTGTTCCAGCAGTTGAGGTGGGCCACTATCAGGAAATGTGATTGGGCTATGTTTTCTATAGTCCAATCTTACTGTGGGTATTATTGATGGCTATGCTATCAATGGTATTTCCCCCTGTGCTTGAAGTACTGGTCTGTTCTCATAGTGTTAAAGTCAAAAGATGAAAGATTTTTAAACTAATTATTATGGTAATTTCAGAGGGACCCAGTTCAAATGCCATTCAACATGGGTGCCAAAATGTCACAAATGACCCGGCATAATTATAATTAAAATTATAAAGTCTGAAACTAAAAACTAAATTAAACGCTAAATTGCATAAAAGTGAAATCAATGAGCAGTGTGAGAAGAAAAATGGACCAAGGCAAGCAAATTATAATATTATTTATATAAGATAAGTAATAATAATTAAAATATATATATAAATATGAAATGTAAATAAAAACAAGAAAGAAAAAAATGGCCAGAGAGCTAAAGAAATTTATTATGGGGGTTATTTATAGTCATGTAGGAATTAGAGAGGATTGATGGAGTGTTTTGAAGATGGTCAAACACAGTTGATTTAATACATTTAGTTGAATACTTCATTCTATTTAAAAATAAATAAAATAAAATGTTTTTTTAGAGTTAATAAAGGAAGTGAAATAAAATAAAAGAATTTTTTAAGAATCAATATATGTTAATGAAAACAAAGTTAAATAAGTGAAATAAAATAATGTTTTGAGCAATAATATATGATAATAGAATGAAAAAAAAAAGTTAAATGAATAAAATAAAATGTTTATTTTTAAGAATCAACAACGGAAATGAAATAGAGTTAAATAAAGAAGATAAAATAAGAATTTTTTGAGAATCAATATACATCAATAAAATTTAAAAGTAAATAAATTGAATAAAGCCTATAATAAAAAAAATGAAATTTATAATGAAAATAAATAAAATTTTGTAAAATAAACTTATTTAAGTATAGGTTGGATTTTGGTTGATACAGTTATGGGGGAGTGTACAGATAAAGATTGAGGAACGTGTGTAAATTGTAGGCTGTCACTGTGTAAACTTAAGACCCATAATGGGCATGAAACAGGGGAATAGATTTCCTTATTTTTTGGATGAGGATCCAGTAGAAAGGTCTGGTCCCATCCAACATATTGGGATAGAGTCTCAGTCGCTTATCTAAAAATGTGCACACTGGAAAAATACCAGCATAAGCCACAAATCAGTTCGTTGGGTGAAAAATTCCCAACATGTTGTATTAAACCTCATTTTAGCATAAAATTGAATGGTCAGTGGATGAATACTGCCATTTGCAGTTATCCCATATTTCTAGGATGCAGACCCAATGGAGAAAGTCTTGGGTTTATTCAATAAGCTGCAAGAGAAATTTCCAGCAAGTCGATAAAAGTTAAAGTATTGTTTTATTGCATAAGTCAAATATAAGACAGATGTATTCTGCTATTCAAGGCATTCGCCCTTTTCATATACATCATAACAATGCATGTGGTCCCAGGTGATCATCACATATGACACAATCATTGCAAGTTAATGTAGATTATGACCTCAGAGATAAAGCAGCATAGGAAAGATTATCCTCTGTAGTTTGTTGATCTGTATGCAATTGGACACTTATATTATAAAAATAATAAATAAATAAAAATGAAAAATCAAATAATAAAGAAAAAGTAAAATGGCAAAGCTAAAATGGGTTAAATTGACACATTTTACCTCTTAAACGGAGGGATGTGTGATATAACACTAATGAGATATATGTTATAATACTTACATATATCTGCATTACATATTTCAAATATTTAAAAATCTATGATCAGATTTATTTTAAAAAAATCAAATAAATGAGAATAGTCAAAAAGTTATAATTAATTAAGGAGTGGTTTTAAAACCTAGTTTTTAATAAAAGATTTAAAACTCTTCTTTTTTTAAAGAAACTAAAATCAGTAAAATGTATAAAAATAAGTAATTACAAAGAAATCAAGTCATATATCACATGACCTAATTTAATAACTTGCATTATAAATGTTATATAATGATCTTGCAAATATCTTAACAATCTTTTCAGAATATCTCCAACCTCAGAGCGGTTTCTGCTACTGGCTTCTTCAGGGAGGTGCTAGGATATTCAAGTATTAAATTTAAAATACCAGGCAAAGCCCAGCACTTTATCTAATGGACAACTATTAAGTAGAAAATCTGAAATTTTCAGACATTCATATGCCTTCCAATCCAGCTATCTAACATAAATATATGGACTGAACTAAGTTCAGATACTCCATATATTAATAGCTTTAGCAATATAAAATCATCAAAGTCTTAATTGCAAAAAATAAAAATACAAAGAAATCAAGTCATGTATCACACGACCTATTTCAACAAGCTTGTATTACAAATGTGAGCTTGCAAATAGTTCTTAACGATCTTTTCAGAATATCCCCAACCTCACACCAGTTTCTGCTTCTGTCTTCCTCATTGAGTTGCTACGATATTCAAGCATTATATTTAAAATACCAGGCAAATCCCAGCAGTTTAACTAATGGATAACTATTAAATAGAAAATCTGAAATTTTTAGACATTCATATGCTTTCCAATCCAGCTATTTAATGTAAATAGGCATATGGGACTAAACTAAGTTCAGATACATCATATGTTTCTAGCTTTAGCAATATAAAATTTCCAAAACCTTAATAGCAAAAAATAAAATTGATATATCACACAACCTAATTTAACAAGCTTGTATTACAAATGTTATATAATGAGCTTGCAAATAGCTCTGAATAAACTTTTTAGAATATCAATCTCAGACCAGGTTCTGCTATTGGCTTCTTCAGAGAAGTGCTAGGATATTCAAGCATTAGATTTAGAATACCACACAAAGCTCAGCACATTATCTGATGGATAACTATTAAGTAGAAAATCTGAAATTTTTAGATATTCATGTCTTCCAATCCAGCTATCTAACTTAAATAGTCAAGGTGGCCAATGATCAGGAAATGTGATCGGGTTTTGCTTTGTATAGCCTGATCTGACCATAGGTATCATTGATGGCTTGGCTATCAATGGAATTATTTTTTGTTTGAAGGGCTGGTCCATTCCTATAGTGTTAAAGTCAAAAGATAAAAGGTTATATGTTTAAAAGTATTTAAACCTCATTAATATTGTAATTTCATGTGAACCTGGTTTAGTATATATATTATATAATTGATATTCATTTATTAATAAATTTGAATTTCACTTAAAATAATTAAACATGTCTGATTATTGTCCAATTATTCAAATGAATTCATTGATTAATAACTTTTAAGTGAGCCAAGATAAACTGATTATATTGTAACATTTATTTGAAATAACTATATTACATAATTTAGAAATCAAACCCAAAGATTGGTGAATATGCTTATATTATTTGTTTTTGTATTGAATTCAATAGTTACTATCTGACTAGATATAAACATTATTTGATTATCACAAATATTTGTATACTTTATCTAAATTATTATTGATTAGATAAGTGCTATATTGAATTCATGGTAAGTCAAAAGATCTTAATTTTATTCATTTATAAAGCTGATAGTTTTGTATTTAGTTCTGTTATAAGTCAGAATGATTTGCTTTAATTATATTTAAATTTTCATTGATGTGGCTCATGAATCCAATTAAATATTAAATTTTAATATTCTTACTTGTTTATAATAAATGCTATTAAATCTTTTATATGTTTTGATTGTTGTAATATACAGTTTTAATAATTTAGTTATAGGAAATTTAAAATAAATTAACTTTAATTAATTGTACTTAAGTAAATAGCTATTAGAAAATATGTTGTTTTTTAATAGGGTTGGGACATTATACATTCATGTTTATCTTATAGGTTTATTGATATTACATTATTAAATCTTTGTTCTTGTTATAAATAGCATGATTAGTAATATCAAATTAATATGAATATGGCATGGCTGCATTAGTATAATTTATGATTTTATTAAATTAGGAATTAAAATTAATTATTGATTTGTATTTTTATTTAGATATTATGAATATTGTAAACTTATATGACATACTAAAGCTGTTATCTGAATCAAACATCGTTAAATTTTATATAAGTTTAAATTATTACAAGCAATGCTTGATTTGTTAGGTATATTAAAATTTAGTTGTTGAATGATTTATCATTATTTCAATTGATTATAAGTGAAATATATCTTAAGCATATATTTTATTTTGAGGCAGTGATATCAGGTTTAATTGCTTTATTTTAATCTATTTTCAGTAAGGTTTATATTTTAGGTATTTGAAGTGATAATTTTCTTTTGTTTTTCTATTTATTTAAAATGCTATGTGAACTCATGATGCCATACTAGAGATTATCATCATTGTTTTGCTTTGGCATGGTTAAAATCAGATATTTGATTAGACAAAGGATTATATTAAGTATTGAATAATTATTTATTGATTGGTTATATTAGAGTTATTATTTTTCATTGCACATTTTCAATCTGTTACAAATAGTACCCCAATTTGCAGGGCATAATTATAAAGGATTAGTCTATCATGGTTTGGTGATATCTCATCTGTTATAAATGGTGATCTAATTCTAAGGGTGATAATAAAAGTTATTTCATCATCACCTTTTCATTTTAATTATAAAATGTTTGCCAAACCTATAGGGCAACTTTGTATTGTGTTATAGTATATTTATATAATAAAGAGCAAATATTTATTTTTATGATAAATGATATAAGAGAAAGCATTCAAATCTTTAATGTCTTCAGTGAGGAGCTGGAACATCATATATATATATATATATATATATATATATATATATATATATATATATATATATAATTAAAAGAGTCCAAATAACTATAGATGGTTATTATTATATCTGAGTCCAATATATATATATATATATATAAGAATTATAAACAAATTATGAGCAAATTATTATAACTCAGGTATATGGAAATCACGTGAAGTGAGTACACTAGTAATTCAATAAAATATAACTCAGGTATACAGACAGTAGGTTTTATCCACTTTCATTCCTTGGTTTGATGTTAAGTGCATGTTTAAACAAATACTAAGTGAATATGGTCTAGCAGGGCACCACTAGATTATCTGAATCTAGACACGGTTATATTTAATAACCATTCACATGTACCGGGTTTGAATCCCCTTTTTGGTACTTTATTTCTAATAAAAATGGAAGATTTTGCTTTTTGAGCCATATCACTATACGCACTAATATTTAGGTAAAAGTAAAACATCTTTAAACCAAAGTGGAGTATACTAGACATAAATCATTTCTCAGATCTTAACATAACAAATGTGTTTCAATATTTTTATAAGTTTACTAGCTCAGATTATATATAACTAATTTAGGATGGCAATTCACTCATCCTTGCATGAAATAGATGATGGGATGTGGTTATAATAATACTAAGAAATCACTAAATATTATAAAATCAATATTTATTTATGGCCTTTAAACAGTTAAACAGCTCATTAATTAAAACGTTGATGACGATGATGATGATGATAATAATAACAATAATGACAAGGGTTTCAACTACAGCTCTAGGACTAAGCCTAAACATAAAACTAAATTTTATAAAGAAATTCATAATTATTGCTTAATTTTAGCATATTTACTTATATCTTAAATAACTAATATTCAACCATTGATGATGATGAATAATCACACTTAACAAAGACTACACTTAATAAAATATATATGCCTCGTTTAATAAAACAAACTTGAATATATTACTACATTTCTAACATATACATAAAAATTTGTAGATAAATATGAAAATTGACATGAATAATAATAATAATAATAATTGATTATATAACAATCCTCAGATTAATTTTAAGTTCTTCTCCCTTTCCCTTCAAATGTATTTTGTATTAAGTTGGACGTCACATTGACCATGATTTTCACTCCATGAGAAAAGTATTTCAAGAAAAAAAATATTATCTGCTCATTAGCACACATACTTTAAAAATCTAACATGTAAATAGAATGTAAAAAAAATGTTAGTAGAATTGAAAGAGCAAGTTTTAGAAAAGAGTTTTAAATCATTATCTCCTCCTCCCTTCCAAGTGCTGACATCTATACTTTCTCAAGACAAAATAATTTAATATTTTAACACCACCTATTATTTCACATTCACTCGCAATTATACACATATAAAAATATCATTATGTATGTGCATGTTTTATCCCATAATAACAAAATATTATTTAAAACCAAAATAATAATAATAATATATTAGTTAAAACTAAAATCATAATACCATAAAAAAAATTGGTTTACACATTAATATTTTTCATAACTGTAAAATTAATAAACAAATAATTTTCATACATTCAAGATCATTTATGAAGCTCAAAGTTATTATTAGTAAGACATTCTTGTTTTAATCGATCTGAATAGTCTTTAAAAGTTCTTTAAATAAAATATTATTGCTAAAATGTTTATTAAGACTGATATCATAAAGAAAATAGATATAAAAAGTCATTACCGATCTTTTGTTTGTGGTGAATTTCCAAGGGTTCAAACTTGTCTTGTATAATGTCTATATTTCTGCAGCTACCATTTCCGTTTTACGTGGGAACAATCTCTTTCTTGAGGTGTATAACTATTTGATGATGATGACTCTATTGAGGTTATTTGCTTTAGTGGACAATTTGGAAATCATTATATTAATTTTTCTTCTCTTCCTGTCAAGCATGATTCTTAGTGGATGAAATACAGCGGTTGTTTTCACATTTATAAATTTTCTTGAGTTTAAAATCAGTTGTTGGAACAATTAATTGGACTTGATGATTAATATTTATCATTAGATTAATTCATCTTCTTTAAATGCAGGTGAATGCTTTCTTCCTTCTATTAAAAACATCTTATTTCTCTGGTCAGTTGAAAGGTGTAGAATATTATTTTAGACACAACATCTTTTCTTTCCTATGTGATGTGCAGCTTCCTCCAGATGGTCAGCAAAAAATGGGACATACATATAATTTTTCTAGCCAGCCATTTCTTATATTTTCAACATTCAATTTGATAGTTTAATAATCTGAATCATAAACACCCCAAAAAAAATAATAATTCTAGACACTTTTTATATCCAATTTTTAGCTAACTTAACCAATCAGAGATAGCATCACTTGCCATTTTTGGACAAATTTGTTTTAATTAGATCTCTAATTTATTTTCAACCAAATTATTTTTCAACTGAAAAGTTTAATCCTTTTTCCAGACACTTTTGTTTAAAAAAAAAAAAAGACTCAATCCTTATTTCCTTTCTTTTCTCTTTTTTTTTAACATCCAGGTAACATTTCAAATTTTTGAGCTTCCTTCTTTAGATCTTGAGATAAGACAATTTCAAAATTAGAGTTCCCACCCATTATAAGCTCCCAAAGTGACAAACAATTATTTACAAAAAAAAAATTGCTACAAAGATCGATATCTGATTAAACAGATTTCCTCTTTTAACAAAAATTGTACAAAAAAAAATAATTTGACAGATTTAATCCTTCCTTTTCTTTCAATATTTAGTAAATGTAAATTTCTGTATGTAATGTACACACAACCTTCATTCTTTCAAATCATTCATAAACTAACCTTAAATACTATAATTGCTAGCTTAGTAATTATAACCCAATTATTTAATTAAATCTGTAACTTTTAAATCCCAATTATAATTAAAGAAAAGCAAAATAGAAGTATAGAATAAGACATTAAAATTGATCAAGCATAGGTTAGTTTTAAAGAAAGTTAAAATGTTGAATATTTGAAATATAAAACAATTAAATAGTTTACACATACATTGCCTATACATATGCATTATAACTTTGCTTTTTAACAGAAAATTTAAATATTAAATGTGTGTGCTGCTCTTTTTGAGATTTATTAACACACAAACAAGTAAAGCATATAATTGCTGTCCCACTCTCTGTCTAAAGCGTTTAAGATTTTGATCTGGTAGGGTTTGAACTTGGATGCCCTACAGCTTCTTTTATGGTTATATAAAATTGTGATGATGATTTTTGGTTTACCTTTTCTACATGCACATTACTATAAATTTATCTAGTGACTAAATTGTAATGGCACAATATATATATATAAGTAATAACCTGTATATTTATACTCTACGTTTGTCCAATATAATAACGCTTAGCCATTAAATTTAATTTTCAATTTGTTGTTATAGCTTTACGTTGGAAGTGTGAAAGCACGATTTGTTATTTTATATATATATATAATGTAATTGTAGGACAATTCATTTATATTTTATTACACAATTGATCAGCGTTCTGGTTTTTCTATCAATTTGTTTGGGTGGGCATTAATGGTAAGCTCTGTTATTTCTTCAACCATCATTTCAGACTAGGTCATACTAGCATTTTCTTCATCACTATTCAGACACAAGTTGGCTTCTATCACATTGCACATTTTTACAATACATCAACAATTTCCTGACAAATTTTCCATAACAATATTTTTTTCCATAGTAGGGCTAGACTGCTATATAATAAGACAGAGATGAATACATATACTGCAGTGAATTAGTAACTTATGTTAAGAATGTATGAACCTTTGATTTGTTTTATCATTTCAAAGTTGATGATGCTGTATGTATTATCTCAATAATTTATTAAGAATGTACAATGTTACAAAGTGTAAATGGGAATAATAGATGCTGTATGTATTATTCTGCAACATTTGCAAATATAATTTGCTTGATATAACATAACATCACCATATAAATAAGGTTGGAGGTAATATCTGTTGTTTTGCTCTGCTTCCCCCTGTGTAATTTCTTGTGTTCAGGTCAATAAATAAGTACATTCTGGCTAAAATTAATTATCCAAGCCCCTTTTAGAATTTCATTGTCATTGTTTTTCAAAAGTCTTTTTTTCCGAAAATGTCCTTCCCAATTTCAAGTTGTCTATGTCCAAAAATATCCTATATTTCCCCTTTACTTTTGATGAGAGAAAAAATCAAATTCCTGTTTTAAAAATAGATTGTATTTAATGTGTAATATTAACTTGTATAACCTTCTATTTAAAAAGTAGTTTTACGACTTCCAATTTCTTTTCTTCTAAAATATGCAATCTTCACTCTCCCCCTTTTTTCATTAATACAATTGTACTATCTTTTAATATAATGGATTATCACGTAATCCCACAAAAAGAAATAAAATACCTGTGAGCTACTTTCCTAAATAGACATTCAGTTTCTGTCACTAACTCAACCATTACCTCATGAAAATGTCTTGATACTTTCCAGAATTTCCAAGCCTGAAATTAAATTCACACACTGTCTATCCTCAGCCTACAATCTTAATTATTGTTTTGCCTTTTATTTGTAGTTGTCTTTATAAGACCTGCAATACATTATTTAATTGTGTGGAAAACATATTGGGGACTAAATTTACAAACATTAATACATATATATTATAACGGAACCCGCTACCCCGATGGTGTCAGATATAACGGAACTGCAGGGTACACCATATGACAATGTGTATATGACTAAGTAGCTGGATGATTTGAATGAAATGTGTCAACCAAGCTACAAAAAGTCATATCCTAAATTTATGATTCGACAGCACATTTGGGTGTGTCAGATGTTACTAAATCAGGAATGGCATATAACAAAGGGAGCACATCTCACTACTGTCAGACCTAGGCCTTCGAATAGGATGCTAAAGATGTCACAATGAAATGCCCAGTTCCAAATCACATCTACTTCCAATATACTAGCTTATAATTTACTAACAATATTCTAATGTAACTTAAATCAGTGCATATTCATTACATCTTCTTTTTAAGGCCCCATTACACCACAGAATTCAAACTCAGGGAGTTCTTACAATCAGCTCTCTTCAGGGATGGACTTACTCAATTATAAACCAAATCTACCCATATATATATAAGGCCAGATATAGGAAAATACTGATGATGATCAATTATTTATAAAAGCAATACATGATGATGATGACCCCCAACCCTTTAAGTGTGTAAATGCAAAATGATGATGGTGATGATCAAACATCGTGGTGTCAATGCACAATGATGATGGTGATGATCAAACATCTAGTGAAATAAATGCATACTGATAATGGTGATGATCAAACAGAGATCAGATTGGTATAAAAAAACTTAACACATTTATTAACAACATATATAATAAATATTTACAAATAAAATAAAATAAATAAGGATTCGGTTATCAACAATGGTTTTTCTATCATCTTGATGGCTTCACAACAGAAACAAAATAATTTGAAGTATGTTATATACAAAACTATACTATATAATTCATTAAATATATACATAAAACAAAAAAGAAAAGCACAATGAGAGTTCACTAATTCTAACCTTCTCCCCTTAATGTAATTATTAGAATGATATTTTTAAGTTAGGGTAAATATATTTATAAGTATTTTTTTTATTAAATATATATTATACCTAGCCTCTTTTTCGTCGTCTTGTAATTTTTTATAAACATCATTTATATAAAATCAATAAAATATTTAATGTTTATAATAACGACTCGATCAGAACTTTGTACCTCCCTCTTACACAAAATCCTATCACGGGGCTGTCGGTACCTCGGGTAGAGTGGTCAATATCATTTGCAAACATTTGCCAATAACATTAATACTCGTTTACTAGATTACACATTAGCCAATCAAACTTTTTATTTATTTAAAGGAAAAAATCCAATGGGCGCCAGCCGACCTTTGTCGACAAGTCTGCTTGACCAATACGATCTAGTACCCGCTCCCGCTAGCTCAGCTACAACAATCAATAAAATATATACTCCGCCTACCTAAAAATCAATTTACGAATCTTTCTCTGCGCTAATTTTCTCGCTTTCTTTTTTTTTTTTTATTTAATTCAAATTTAATTTAAGTAATCACTAACCCATTAAGTCTCCATTTACGCTATTTCACTTCGTTTGGTCTTATAATATAATTAATTACACTTTTGTTCAAGTTTAGATAATATTTAATACAACCAAAATATCATATTATACATACATTTAGAAAATAATTATACGCACACAATTATATTTGAAATCACAATAAAATCTCTGGGTAATGGAGCTAAAGACAATTAGTAATTATTGTTCGTAACATAAAGTTCAGAGTTTATTATTCCATATATTATTACGGCTTTTAATTAGTGAATTAAAAATGAAATAAATATTACCTAGCTTTCTCCTTTATGCAAGGTTCCGAGCGTAGCTTCTGATAGTATTTCCTTCGGTCAGTTAGCGCTAACTCTTTGCAATCCTTTTCCCGATGTCGTTGGGATCCTGTGGGCTTCACCGTGGACACTCCGTTTCCTTCTTGTTTTACGCGAACATAATCGACATTCGAACTGACTGCTGTTGGTATTGCATGGAAGGATTCGGCCGGCTGTTCACACGATGGGTTTAACAATGCAGCATTATGTTTTATTTAACTTTAGACGTATATTAATAATATGACTATGAAATTAAGAATAAATCAGAATCAAATTTTAATCACAATATCAAATTCAATCTAATAATTCAATACTCTAATAATACAATAGAAAATTCGTCCCTTTTATATTTTACGGTCCTTATCTTGCGGATTCAATCTACATTCTGAATTTCTGCTATTGGACAATTATTTCTTTTCTTTCGACTCTCTACACAGTTTCATTGGTCATTCTTTAGATGATTGCAAATTTCAATTTCTTTGTTAGAGTTATTTCACTAACTAGCCGTTTAATGGAAATTTCTCATGTTTGTCATTAGCTCCCATTGTTCACTACATTCCTTTGGTATATATATATATATTTTTTTTTATTATAAGACAAAACGAACTCCACCTTGCTTTTTTTTTTCTTTTTTAAAAGCAATCTTAAATCAAATTTCAATTAAATCAAATTTTAGTTAAATCAAGTTTTAATTCTTTAGGTTTTATTTAAATGTGATTCAAAAATTATATCTTATAAAACTGTCTAATTTATGCTTTTACCGATAAACCCTTCTATGAGAAAAAAAAATTCTTTTTATTCTTATTTTACCCTACAAGACCTTTTATTTTTATTAAATATTTAAACAAATCTTTTATCAATTTATATTTTTTCCAAAATTATGTGTAACTCCGAAGAAAGCACACTCCTTCCTGATGTATCTCGGTACAATATATATAGCCATCCCATCTATATGTTTGTGTAAGTCATAGTTAAAATTAATGATAGATACAAAGACCTTTTACTCAATGGGTTAATTGTGCATTCAGAAATAAAACAAAATTACAAGTAAATATTATTAAAAACTTATTAGTAACAAAATCATTTCATTTGTCCTAAAGTTTGCCCTCAATGTTAAATATATAAAAACCTTACTTGAGGTGAGGTTGCCTTGATGGATAAATGTTGAATTTCCAGAGGAATCTATAAATTTACTTTTATTAAAAAAAATAATACATACTAATTGAAGAAGATTCCTTTTTTTAAAATACATCAACATATGACACATCTATTCACTGCTTATACTTTGAAATTGTAGATGATCGAATTTGAAAAATGAATTTTGAGTACACAATACAAAAAATAAATTACAATACATAAACTTTCAAATAGCAATAATAAAGCAAAAAAAAAATTAAAAATCACGTGAATCAAAATAAAATATATTTATCTTGAGGAAAACAAATGTCAATCTCCAGGCATAGTGTTCCTGTTCACCAACTCTGTTAATATTCATATCTTTCATGCAGCTTGGTTAAAACAAACACATACAAGTTATCTCTCCTGAATGTATATAAATCCATGGAAGATTGCTGCACACCAGCGTTCTATAAAACAGACGTCTTGATGGAAAATTTTATAATTCCATAATGACATTGAAGCTAGCTTTGGAAGGTTCTACAGCATTGGTCCTTTACCCCTGACACATTGCAATGATTCTTTTATTATAAACTGTTATTTATAACATGGCTTCAATAAGTATATATTGAACTAGCTTAAAGAAACAGTTAATTTTTAGTAGTTTCAGATTTCCTTTGCATTATTTCTATAATAAGGAATTTTAGCTTGCAGAATAAATTAGGTTATTGGTTCATTCTTATTGGTTCATCCCTGCTAATTATAAATTGAAGTTTAAATTTCCAGTTTCCTTCTATCCACAATAAAGATTTTATATTATCCTGAAACTACAGTTATTAAAATTCTGTTTTTTTTTTTAGACACTGACATTTACTTTTTTAAAAAAAATAAAGAAAAATTTTACTTTTCTGCTGTCGGTTCAATTATCCATTTCTCAAGTGAAGAATGCTGCGTGATTGTCACGTGCTAGCTAAAAAACTATTGTTACAACTTAATAAAAAAACAAATTATAAAACATTATTATTATTATTATTTTTATTTAATTTTCATTATTCCAAATTGGATCATTTAACAACAGTTTTGACCTCATGAAATTTTAATCTGATTATGTTCATCTTATAAATCAATCAATTAGTATTTTTAATTACTGATATTAATGAATAAAAAAATAGAAAAACAATTAATTTCAACCAGTAGACAAACATATTAGTTTATATGCATATATACTTCATGGGTGTAGCAAATTTGATTGCTTTCTGACAATAGACAAAAAATAATAAGACTTAATTTTTCAACATATTAGTCTATATGTATGTTTATACATGTACCTACTACATGTGTATAAGAAAGTATATAAGATATTTTATTTGCCTACTACTTGGTCTGAATTCATACATTGTAAAATAAATTTGCCTACTACTTGGTCTGAATTCAAACATTGTAAAAGAAGTTGGGACAGGCATGAAGGTTATTTGTAAGCCATCTCTTACAACACCCCTCTCCTAAAGAGTTAAAATTTTAAATTAGATTTCAAATTTTAGCACTCACAAGTACGATAAGAATGTATGATTCCTTTGGGTTTGGTGAAGGGTTGCTACATTAATTTCCTTACTTTCTAACAATTTTTTTTCTATTATTTAATAGCTGGTTTTGGGAAGTTCAAATCGTGTGCTGGATTTAGAGCTTTGATGGTTTTATAATTGAGGTATAACTAAGAATGTGTCTCTGTTACAGATGGCACATGAAATTATTTATTTGCTAACCTTCTCCATGCTCCTTTGCAGCTTATTGGACTTTAAAGGTCTAGCCAAATATCATAACGTATCTGTTTAAGTTAGCCTCTAGATATTCCCCATGATTGCATCAATGTGTTACTTGGGAAATACCCTCATCAAACTTAATTTCCCTAATTCTGTACTATATATATATGCATTTATACACACACACATATATATATCTTATACATTGCACTTGCTATTTTTACAAAGTTTACCCATTTTTTAATTTATTTATATTACAGCTATGTTAAAAATTTCCTGATATCCTGTATTGTTACTAATGTCCAAAATAAGGCTTTAAGATACTGGCAGTATACATGCCACAGATCTCTCCTCCTTGGTTTACCCAAAATGCATTGGGACCTGATTCCTTAATGATGATATATTGTCCCTCATATGTATTACCAAACTTATGATACTTACCTTCCTGTGGTTTACTAGGATGTGGAGTTTTTATTAGCACTGTCTCCAATTCTGAATTCGTGTTTAGATATTCTTACATTCTGATTCCTACGATTTGCTTTCCTAGTAAATCACTCTTGAGCTTGCAATATATCCTTTTCCTTAATTGTTATTATTTTTGTAGCTACTGGTTTGTATCTTTTAAATAGCACAGGTGTAATTTGATGAAATTGTAGTCGGATAGGTGTGAATTCGGTTGACTCATTCACACTCCAATTGATGTACTTGACTACCTGTTTTGTCTGCTTAACTCACCCTTGTGTTCTCCCTCTAAATAGGTTCTAAACAAATGTCCAAGTTTCTGCCTGACACGTTCACATGGGTTTGACCGAGGATTCCTAATGGAGGTCAACACATGCTTGATCTTTGATTTTCCCTCTCATTTCTTCCATTCCTTGGATAGGAAAGGAGTACCATTATCAGTTAAAATGATCCCAGGTTTTTTTATCATCAGGAATTAGAGGGTGTCCAATACTTTGATCATATGTCTAGTATTGGCTTGGGGTAAGCAGTGACATATTTGGAAAAGAGATCATAGGTGACTAATAAATATTTCTGCTTGTTAAATGGAGGCAATGGCCATAATAGTCAATTGCTAAGATCTCACCTTGTCTTTTTGGTATAATTGAATTTATCGAGTTGATATAGTTTTGGTTTACTGGCTTGGTTATCAAACAAGTTAGACAGTCTTTGAGTGACTTCAAGATGTCCTTGTACAATTTTGGCCAGTAAAATCAATTTTTAAGAGTGTAATCTGTCTTGTGAGTACAATAATGCCCGTACAGACAGTGGATGTACTTTATGAGTGGGTCTCTTAAAAGTGTTGGTATTACTACCCTCCACTCATTTGCGTCACAATCAATTCTGTATAACAAGACCTATTGTTAAAGTTTAAATCGAGCAATATTCTTGGGCACATTCAAAACTTCCTCCCCTAACAAAACTCATTATTCAATTTAATTCTAGGTCATTGATTTGTATCTCAGGTAGGTTTTCCAACTCGTTCTCTACATTACTATCGGCCATTATATTGACATTTGTAATGTAGGCATTGTCTACCGATAAATGATTTTGTTCTGACCTACATGGGTTTTGACTTAGCACATCAGCTATCACATTCTCAGATTCTTGGCAATATTGTATGGTGTAATTGAATTCCTGAAGCAGCAAACTCAATCTGACTAGACGACTATTAGTCAGGTAGCTGTGATTCAGGAATTCGAGGCTTTTGTGATCAGTAATCACTATTTACATCTGATCCGAGTAGCATCTGTCAAAATTTTTGGAAGGCCCACACTATTGCTAATGCTTCCTTCTTGGTAACCGTATAATTTACCTCTGGACCCTTCCAGAGCTGGCTGATAAAATAGAAGACCCCAGGTTGGCCATCCTCCTGGATTTGGGATAATGTTACTCCTAATCCAAAACCATTACTATCTGTTCAGACAATAAATGGTTTATTAAAATCAGGGAAGGCTAACATGGTTTGCTCTAAGCACCCTGTTTTAATATTTTCAAATGCTAGACCCTGTTCTTTGGTCCACTTCCATCGTTCATCTTTTTTAATTTGTTTTAGCAATGATTCCATGTGGTCAGTAAACTTCTGGTAGAAATGGTTGTAGAAATTACATAGGCCTAAAATGATCTAATTTCCTTCTTATTAATTGATTTGGGGAAGTTTTGAATGGTACTGATTTTTTTTGGATGGGGCCTTATCCCATTGCAACCAACAACATGACCTAGGAAGACTACCTGGTTAGAAACTAAGGTACTCTTCTGGAAGTTTATTTTGATTGTCTTCTTGTAGCACTCTTCAAAAAACACGGTGAGATATTGAAGGTGTTTTTCGATTGTGGTTGATACAATAATTACATCATCCACTTAAATTGTTAGAATCTGTTTAATGTCAGAAGATAGGGTCTTATCCAGGCATCTAATCAGACCAGCACTACTATTTATCAATCCAAATCCTATTAAACTGGTATGTAATACCCTCGTATTGGAAGGCAGTATATTGGCGATCTTTGGGATGGAGTTCAATCTGCCAATAACTGGAGGTCAAATCAAAGGTGGAAAATACCTTCTTATTTCCAAATCTTATTGACAATTCATGAATGGGCGGTGGAATGTTCCTGTCACGGACAGTAATTTTGTTCAATTGCCTTGCATCTAAACAAAATCTCATCGACCCATCTCTCTTCTTCACCGTCACAACTGGATTACAGAATGGTGAAGAGCATTTGGAAATAATACCCCAATCCAGCATTTTATTAATCTGCTTGGATATTTCTTCTTGATACTGGTACAGAATAAGATACTATCTGGATTGAAATGGTTGGTCATGCACCAATTTCATTCTTTGCTGGAATCCCTCTATCACTCCTGGTATCTCTGAGAAAATTGGGCTAAATTCCATTATAACAGAACGCAATTTAAATACATCATCACTTCCAAGCAAGTTGGACTCTGCTAGTTTATCATTTAAGAGCACTTCTGGGATACTAGGTATAATACAATCAACCTCAATTAGATCATGTCTTGGAAGCAATGTCATCTCCAAGACCTCATCATTTACTCTGTTTTACTGGAGATGAGGATGTTTAACAAGATAATTCAATATCTTCAAAACTTTGTACAATAGTTTTATAAGAAGAATTTGTACATTAAAGTGAGAAGCTGTGAGAGTAAAAATAAATCAGAATTATTTAAATCATCTAGATTTTGCAGATGGTACAGTTCTGTAAATAATATTTTAGTGCATCAGAAAATATTGTGAGTAAGAAAATAGGAGAATTAAAAATAAATACTAAAAAGACTAAAATAATGTTTAATGGAATTTCTCTGAAAAAGAAAGTAAGGTTTGATATTTGTGAATTAGAAACTAACAACTATAAATTTTAGTAGCTAAAAATAAGTCATTCATCATGTGACCTAATTTAATAAGCTTGTAATTATAAAAACTAAACAGCGTGCAAGCTCTAACAAGCTTTGTAGACAAATGATGTTAAGAGAAAGCAACTATAAATGTCTTGATGAATTTATTAGTACAAATAGAAATTTAATGGATGAAATTAATCTTAGAATTAAACTTGGATGGAGAGCCTTTCTAAGTATATCCATGTGTTGAATAGCAAAAATTGTAATAGGTTTGTTTTACTAATTCATATTAAAGGATCTGAAACTTTGACAATTATCAGCAGAAGAGTGATGATGAGCGTACAAGAATGGTTGACAATGAAATATGTGGGTGAGAGATGAAACAGATAGCATAGAGGTCATTGAAAGAATGGAGCTGAGCCATATATGATAGTAGATGTAGAGTTGAAGCCTTAAACTTGATTCCAAGAAATTGTAAAGAACCTAGCAAGATGTCATATGGGAAAAGAATAGATGAAATAAAAAAGTTTGCTAGTGTGACTAAGAGAAAATAGTCTAAGGATCAGAGAATTGGAATATATTTGTAGGAGAGACCATTCTACATTGAATAGATAATGTTTGAAAATGGTATTAATAATGATATGTATTTATATGGATGCATTAGGATTACCAACATAAACAGTTGTGTGTGATCGTCTTGGTATGTGCTTTTTTCTTATTGCTGATTGTGTCTTATGTTAGGATTAATAAAATCTAGAAAGAAAATATGATGTCTGATTTTGAGATATATTATTTCTAGAACAAACAACCAGTTATTAACTAAAGAAAATCCATCCATTATTTATACTTCTAATATACCATTAAGCATCACATGATCACATTTCCTATACTAGCACATTAATTGTTGATAAACAGAGCAAAACTCTCCATACTGACGAAGGCCACAAGCCAGAAACTAGTCTGGGGATATTGGATGAGTAGGCATTAGATAGGGATTTTATGCACAAGCCTTCTGGCATCCATTGATTACTCTGTTTAGCACAGGTGGCAATACTGTATGGAGAGTTTTGCTCTGTTTACTTCTAATATAGTTGAAGGGAATTTATATTAATATTTTTAATAATCAAATATAAATTATCTTATTAATACAACATAGTATAAAGAAAAATTTCTTATGTTTAGGATAAATATTATTTATTATCATCAAACATTCTGATTTGACATTTTCAAACTAAGTAAATATCATTTTCATAGGTCCATGCTGTTGAAAAGAATAAAATAATTTAGTATACATTCTTCAATATTTTGATAATTTTCATTTATTTCTTATTTTCTTTCCTTACATTAAAAAAATAACAATGTATATTATATGCTTTCAAATCGTGTAACTGCATTAGAATTTAAATCTCATGTTTTAATTCATGTATATATTTTTGTCTCGTTTATAGTTCAGTACTATTTCATGAACTCTTAATTTCTTCATCTCTTCCATCTATCTGTTATCATATGTCTATCGTGATTAATCTCCAATAAAGCACAAACTATCAGATTAGATGATATTATTATTAATTATAATAATAATAATCCTTAATTTAAAAAATACTAACACAATTTTAAATTAAATTATTTACTTTATTAATTTAAATCATTTTAACAATAATAAAACTATTCCATTTCTTATATCAGTAACCAAAATTATATTTTACAATATTCCAAGCGTATATTTATTCTTATTCTTTTTTAATTTAAATTGTAGATTGCTAACTTATATGGGAAAGAAAATAGTAATTATAAATTAATAATTTTAAAATAATCATTCAATACTATTTTTATTTATGCTTAAACAAACATGTTTATAAATATATCAATCAACATTGTTTATTTGTTTTGACTAATCTCTCATGGATTTACCATTTCTCATTGTCATTTGTGGATATTTGCTATGGTCAAATTTCTATCTAGTAAAGTTTTCATATTCTTTAAAAAATAGTATATTTTATTACTTGTTTATTTATAATGCTTATTCTATATATGATTACTTAACATAGCGATGAATTGTCCATATTCTTTGAAAATAACAATTAGGAATAATATTAATTTGATTTCTAAGCAATAAAGTAACTACTTATCTCTACCAGAATAATAATTGTAAACAAGTTCTCACTATGTAAGCTGTTTAAAAAATCTTGGAGAAAACCTCATCTCTAAAAGAATTTAAAACAAACCTTGAAATTACAACAATTGTACAAACACAATACATGTCTTCTACTTTCTTTATTCAATAAAAAATATGTAATCATTATTAATCAATCTTCATGTTTTACTTGGATATTACAAAATTAAGATATTATATTTATTAACAATTATCAAATTCTCAACAGTATACTGTATACTCTTTTCATATAATTATGTAATTCTACCACACTTGTATTGTTTAAGTTAATCTGAAAAGGTAAATCAAATTATAAGAAAGCCAGATTTCAGCAGATCACTGTCAGAGTCATAACCTATGATTCTGACAGTGATCTGCCAAAAGTTGGCTCAATGCATTTAAGTCTTCATTATAGTTTGATTTACCTTTTCAGATTAACTTGAACATTTCAAGTTTGTTAGAATATCAATTATCCAAATAAAAATTATCCATATTAAAACAATATTATCAGGCTTTGGAATAGACATGTATGGATTTTCATAAAAAAAATTTGATACGGTTTACATACTTTTAATAAGGTAAACATAGTAGCATAGCCTTCACTCTAAACTAATATATTAATATGTGTGTTTGTATATTTTTAATGTTTTAACATTTTAGACCCTTTTTAAATATCCATCAATTATATTTTAATTGTATCATTTTATAGGATTTGTATATCTACTTAAATAAAACATTAAAATATTATTTATCTTTTTCTGTTAAATCTCTAGCATTGCGACCAATTTAGTTGTTCTTTCTAGTGAAAGTTATTGTAATCTTTTAACTTCTGATTCTAGTACTAAACTTATTCTATATCAGAATTTAATAAATTGAACTTGATTTGGTAGTAATGTATATTTGCAAATGAAAATAAAAATAAAAATTCACATTTGATCTTTGCAAGTAATGAAAAAAATGTAATCATAATGATAACAAAAGATGTTTTCATCATTGAATGCTTGGAAGAGAAATGTGATTTCAGAAAATAAATGAAATCTTTTTAATTGAAATCTGTATTTAAAGTATGAACAAAAATATTCATGTTTAATAAATCTATCAAATTCTGCTTTACACTTCAAGCCGCCATATTGAATTTTTTAAAATATTGGCCTGAGACACAATTTTCACAATAACTTCAGTTTTAATTATGTTAGAGCAAAAAAATTACATTAATAGAAACTAGAAAAACTAAGGCAAACAATAATCACAAGATAAATAGTGATAACTATATAAAAAATAAGGTAAAAAAGAAATTTTCACATCTGAAATAATTATTATTTTATTGTTTGTTCATAATTTGGAAATTAACATTAACTAAAATTGAAAATACATCTTCAGTGATAATTTCTTTATATTCCTCACAAAATTATCTTTCTAAACATGTGTAACATGTCTTACCTGAGATAATCCACAGCTTCACAATCTCCAAAAGAATTCAGATATGACTTCTTCATTTTTATCTTGTACCCCAAATATTCTAAATGTCAAAGGCATCTATAAAGAAAAAGATTCATCCTAATAAAAGATACAAAAGAAATCATCATAGCAATTGACTTCTTATCTATCTAAAACTAGAAAGTGTAGGCTACTGTCTATATCACTGATAAAATGAGTTTTATCTCTTCATTTTATATTTTTTTGTGTACATCAGTGATGTTTATATTATTTATGCACACAAATGATGTTTATATTCTTTTTGCATAGAAGTAATGCTATTTTATTATATTTATTGTACCACATACATATAATTTATTTGCATATAGTCCATTTGTTAGCTTTTGACTTGAAAATAATGTTATGAAACATATAGCAAAACCAAAGCATGAACAAGAGTAAACAAAAACATAAACAAGAATCAGAATTTGATTATATGTTTGTGTATGCAATGTTTGTATACATTTGATTATTAGTTTTATAACACATTACTTGTAAACCATATTATATAAACATAATTAATGATTTTCATAATAAATTATTATACTTTTTGAAAAACATTATTTATATAATAGTGTAGATATAACGTTAGAAAATTACTATAGATCTGAATTCTATATGAGCATAAATAAATATATATCTACAATCTAATACACACTAATTTTTCAATAGATATGAATTCTATATGAGCATAAATAAATATATAACTATCACACACTAATTACAAACTAAAATTAATAAAAAAAATAATTTTATCAAAACATTAAAAAAAATATTTTAAAATGTTATGATATTACATTGAAGCTCTATTGTAGGCCTTCTTTGTGAATAACACCAGAGAAATTTTCACTTGCAGCCCGTAAACCATTTTTTTTCTTTTATCGCTTCATGATAAGTACAAAAATGATAAAAAAAAAAAAAAGTAAATACTGTGGTCGATTAAAAATTTTGCCAAAAATCCAAATTTCAACCGATTTTTTTGGGGTAAACATTTTCTAAAAGCCAGGTTATTAAGCTATAAAATGGCCATATTTTGTTTGATGTCATGCTTATACTTTTTATGTCAGTAAAGAAAGAAAACAAAACATCATCTGACAAGCGCCAGCAGCGCTCTTGCAGCGCTCACAGAGTGCAAAAAGTTAAAATATTAAAATTGTTTTGTAATTTTTGGAATAGCTCAAATTATCTCAATACTGTGTCTGCAATGCCATATTAACTATCATTTTCATAAGATGGAGTGATTAGAATGTTGTGATTTCTTTGTTAATGTTTTGCTATAAGTTATCTTCTATTTTAAAAAATAAAACATATATGTATAAAATAAGAGTGTAATAATGTATACTGTTGATTTTTAATAATTATTGTGTAAAAATAATCATGAATTTTAATAAACTTAGCAAAAAAAAAGTTTTTAGTTATTCCAAAATTTATCGTGAAGTAATTTTGCAGATGCTCTCAAAATGCATTGCAATGAAATAAATCAAACAGGAATAGGTAGTGCTAAAACTGTTTGACTTTGCTGCTGTTCAATTTTACTGGACTCTGTTGATTTTTTTTTTAAATTAAAAAATCAATATTTTTAAATTAAATAAATTTGAAAATTTAAAATAAAAATAGTGAAATATCTCAATAGGCAGCTGTAAATGCAATTTTTAAAAAAATATATTACAGTGTTATTTTCAGAAATTCTCAGACTGAAGGTTGCTATAGTGATATTCTATATATAATAAAATTATTTTTCAAACCAATTGCCTAAAACATTGAATGCCAAAAGTATTTATCTCTAATAATAGGCCTTATTCAGACTCTACTTGGATTGCCAAATTTAACGGTATTAAATGAATGAAACATATAGAATGCTTATCTAATAATCTGGCAAGTTAAGCTAATAATACATGAATATATAAAAAATAATAGTCTCTCAAGATTTAGATATATATGAAATGTAATAATTTAATTATTAATTATCACAGAAAAACCATTTAATTAACAAAAATGAAATTTTATTAATATAAACAATATGATAGTAAAACATGATAGTCAATAATAAAGCTGGATATTAAAAAATACCTTTTCTTTGATTATATTCATTAACAACCAAGTTCAGAAAATAAGAAAATTAATAACAGTTGAATACTAAAACAACAATAACAAAAAATATATGTGTAAAATTAAGAAGCAAATTCCTTGTTGAATAGTTTATAACTGTTGATTACCAATTTATTTATTTTACCTCTTATATTACTTTATAAGTATATTTATCATGTATTGTGAACAATATACTAAGAAAACCAATAAGAGAAATATACTAACACAAATATTGCTAAATACATATATAAAAATATATTTTACAAACTTTAATTAGAAGGTTTAATTTGTTTACTATTTTTTTTATCACAATAAGCATAAATTTATTAATTTACATAATAAAAATATATTATAAATGTTTATTAAATATACACTTTCATTAATATCAATATTTATACATAAAAACATATTTTCTGTTTAAATATAAATAAAGAAAACAAAGAAACACACTTTTATTTAAACAAACTAAAATTATCATTGAAAAGGTATTGTTTTTATTTTATTTCATTTTGTTTACTACTTACTTTAACTTTTTCCTTTTGGTAATGATATATTTTTGTTATATACTAAACAAGCACATGCATTCTTCAAACAAAAAATTTATAAAAATATACTGCCTGGTTAACTTTGTTTTTCTACTCACAAGGCATGTGCATCTGTAACTCCATCGAAAAATATTTATGTACTCCAAAATTTTATGATTTACTTATACATTTTATATAAATACACACAAAAAAATTATAGTTCAAACTTCTTTAGTTATTCTGCTGAAAATCACACGATGTGTTCACTTGTGTAGATTTCTTAATATTTTTTGTAAAAAAATAAAGATTTGATAAAAAATAAGTTTGTTGTTGTTGTTATTGTTGTCTAATACATTTTTTAGTCTGGAGACATGAAATTCTATATATTAAAAACATTATTGTTTACCAAATCCACCACTTCTTTTATTTTGCTGTAATATCTTAAATAAATACAATTTATCCACTCTACTTTGAAAGTAAGATTGTGTGTACATATAAATACAATAAAAAGTTTTTTTTTAAAAGTAGAGTGGATAAATTGTATTAATGTATACACACATATATAAAGTAATTTTTCTTATTTTTAATATTATTTGGTCATATGCTTTTAATAAAAAATTTCTTAAATATAAACATTTGGTAAAGAAAAATAATTTATTTTTCATTTAGTGCAGTTAAAGTCTATTTATAATACAAAATTGAGCAAAAAAGCAACCTAATAAGAGGTTAATATCTGATTTTGTGAAAATATAAAGTCGAACATTTATGCATAAATACATATATATTTATTCATTCACAACAAATAAGATTAAATATCTACTAATTAATTATGAATTATTTACGCATAGACACATATGTACATGTGTTTCTTTTATAATAGACATATTCAACATTAAATATAAATAAAAATATTTGAAAACCAAGCACTCTTCACAAACCTCATACAAAAAAAACCAGCACTCATCAATTGGTCCAGATTATCACCTCCCACACACATATATAAACAGCACTGATTATATATATGTGTGTGGGAGATGATAATCTGGACCAACCGATGAGTGCTGGTTTAGCATGAAATACGAATATTGGTGATTATTTATCTTTTCTACATGTGTGTGGTCATGTGTATCAGTTGTATCAGATAGTGTGGATAGTTGACGGGTGCTTGAAAGTCTGAGTTCAAGTCCCCTATATATAAATAAAAAATAAAAAAGATGAATGAAAGAGGTATTTAGATACAATGTTATGATTTTAAAAATTATTTCATGGTTTATTTTTAATCTTAATTTCTCTTTGGAACATATATTTTCTGTATATATATATCACAAATATTTAAATCATATTAAAATTTTAAAAAATTATCTTAGATATAAAGTTGTGTTCTACATCCAAATCCTGCATTTGCATTTTTTGAAGTTTTTTTATTGCATTATTTATTAATTATCAAACACTCTTATAGAATATAATTTATATATATGTATTGATAGTATTGTGTTTATTTCCTTTTCTTTCTTTAGTTGTTGTATTTTAATGTATTAAACTTTAAATTAGATTCATTGCTGGAGATTTATAAAGTTTCTTTACTTTTAATTCTATAATTTTTTAATTTTTATTTAATATTTTTATTCAGTGTATGAGTTTAGATAGATTTATAGATATAAAATCATAGTTGTATTGTCTTCTGTATTGTTCAGAAGTTTTTTTTTTTAATTATTATTTTATATTATGTATTTAAAGATAATGGAAATTTTGAATGTTTACTATTATTAATATTTTTACCTATAATATTTTTTTATCATTTTTATTTATTTATTGATATACGTGTTTCAGATGCTTTGATTGATGGTAAAATCTAAGAAAAAAAAGAAAAACTCCAGTTTGGTAATCATTTATTTTTACTTATTTAAATATTATAAATGAAATTAGGTATTGATTATATATTTTTAATGAATTTTAAATTTGAGTGAAATATTTGATTTATTTATCCTTTCATTAAAATATGAATAACAAACAGTAATTATATTTATTTTTTAAGATTTGTATTCTTTTTTATTTTGGTTAATTTAATAGATTTCATTCTGGAAATTAAATTTTGAATAACATTATGTATTTAACTTATTCTGCGTAAAAGGAAGATAATTCAAAATTTTCAGAGTCAATAATAGTTTTTTTAAATAAAAGCATAGCTAAACATATTTCCACTAATGTTTTTTGAATTTTCGGCCATGAATATGAGGGCAAACCTCGAAAGTGCTTGGCCCATTTAATAGTTTTAAGCGAAATTTGTTTTGTTTATTTGGAAGCTTCTTCGTCAGCAAGTAAATCGTTTTTAGGCTATATCTTATAATGTAAATGATATTTATTTGTTACTTCGGAAATATTTATTTTTTGATCCAATAAAAGAACTCTATCAGAATGTATTATCAAGTACATGTTATTTGTCTTGCATTGGTGGTCGAGAGGTCAGCGCGACTGCCTTTCACTTGCAGGCAGTTGCCCGGGTTGCGGGTTCGCGTCCCGGCCGATGCTATGACACTTTAAAAAAAAAAAGTACATGTTATTTACATTTTCACATATTTTAATTTTGTTTAATTAATTATTTTAAATTTGTTTATTATTATTATTTACTCTAATGATAAACCCTCTTATACTACATACTTCAATTGACAAGAGATCTAAAAGAAGAATATACTTATTGCTTAGAAATTAAATACTGCCTAATGTTATACTAGTAATTATAAATAAAATAGAAATTCATATAACATCACAATACTAGCCAAAAAGCAAACTTTTATTAAAATTTTTTCCACAACCATGGTTTTATTTATTAACAAATAGATTTTTTCATGTGAAGTTCAACTAAACATACAACATATATATACAGAACAAAATACCCTTCCCATCATTCACTTCAAAAACCAAATTCCTTTAATATCTGAGGTCATTAATCTCGTGAAGACGTCCTTTGATATTGAAGGAAATTGATTTTTGAAGTCAGTGGATGGGAAGCTATTTTGTTTTGGATATATATGTTGTAATGTTAAGTTGAATTTCACTTCAAATGGTCTATTTGATAATAGATAAAACCATGATTGCGGAAGAATTTTAGTAAAAATTTATTTTTTGGCTAGTATTGTAATGTCATATAAATTTCTGTTTTATTGTTTAGAAGTATTCTGTTGTTTATAAGTATTATTTAAGATGGCAAAAGATGTGTGAACTATTTAAAATGTATATGTATTAATTGTTGCATCAGTAAAAATAAAATCTAAAAAAATGAGATATTATTGTATTAACTTAGAATTTTAAAAACTATTTTTAATTATTAATAACATTAAGCATTAATATATAATTTATTAATATATATATAAAATAATATACAGAATTTAAATATAAAATTTTAAGAATATTTATTATACCAAATGTACTTTCGACGTTTTCACATCATATTAATGCTCAGTCTGCTGAGATATTAATTTTTTGCTGATTTGAATACTACTACTTTTTTAGTTCCTCACATATTCATTTTGTGTAATGAACCACGCCTCTTTTATTTTGCCTTTGCGATCGTTTTTCTCTTCGCATACAATTTTGACTGCACTTGGATCTGCTGTGTTCTCTCTCTATATATGTAAGTGTGGGTGTTTCAAGTAACTTAATTTCTTTAACCTTATTAGTTTCACCAATAGTTTTGGAAATGATGAAAGAAAATGAATAGACGATGGAAAAAAATATTAGAAAGTTTTAAGTAATTTGAAATTATATATATTACAAAATGAAGACTATGATGAAATATTTTTTTTTAAAAAATATACATACAATTTATATACAAATTAAGTATATGATATGTAAATAAAGATTAAATAGTGACTGCAGGACAAAAGATTCTACATCATCACTTTAGAGAGAAATAATAAGAATGAAGACAACCTTCATCAGAATAGTCTAATGTATTATGGTAACTATTCATAGGTTTTTTTCATTTATTAACTACTAATTAAATAGCCAGCAAATGCCTATAGTTCAGTTACTTGAAAGATACATTCTAAGCTTGATCTGAATTTGATAAGCAAATGTGCTAACTACTACACCACAAGGTAAATACGTACATACAAATCCACATGAAAACATTAAAAAGTTATTAATCTTCATATTATTAATAAAAGTTGGCTAATGCAATGAACAAAAAATTGGAAATGCTATCATTAATTATTTAATAATTATTAACAGTTATTTTCTTCAGTTTATTGCTAAATTGTGAACTTGATTTTCTCTTTTTATAGACTCAATATATATATATATATATTGCTATTAATGCATAGTTCTGTAATTAAAATAAAATATATAAATCTGCTATATTACACATATTACATGTATGTGAGAGTTAAAAGCAAGATCAGTGATAATCATCATCATCAACAAGACATGATTATTCTAACTTTTAAAGGAAAAATAGATGATGATGATGATGATGATGATAATAATAATAATATATAATATGATGGTTCACTAGTATATTATTACACATTTTGTGATGATATTTTTTAACTGCTTCTGCAGCAAATTTTTCCTTTTGTAAGATGTCACCAACTTGTCTTATTGTAGATTTTTGTTATATTCTATCCTCAGCAACATCTTCCCATTGAAAGCAATCAGTATTGCACTTTTTTCTACAGTCTCTTTATGATAATCTTTATAATATAAACAGAATCTGCCTTTATCACAGAAACTATACTCAAATTAATTATAAAATAATTTATCTATGAAGTCAAATTAGGCTCTATATTATCAGTCAGCAATTTCAAGATCATATTGATTGGTTTTATGATCTTGCAATCATATTTTTGGAATTTTAGAGGGTTCATAAATGAAATTTTTTTAATGCTTTTGTTTTAGCTGATAGAGAATCCAAATTGTATTTTCTTGTGATAAATTGAGTAAAACAGGAACTTCATATACAATTAATTTAGGAATAATAGTTATATCATTATGAAAAAATATCTTGTTTTTTAATTTGTTACAAATAGCAGCAGCACATTGGAATCTTTATTATAACTTCACATTTAAGCCTCTATTTCTGTTTAAAATATTTAGATTTTCTCCCATTTTCTAGATGATAGTTGTGAAAGATATTTTTTCTTTCATTAGCTAATAAAGAATTTGACGTTTTTGAGCATTAATTACTAAAGTCTTAATAGCATATTCTGTAGATCCTCTTTTGAAGTATCAAGAGTAGCATAGTCATCATCATATTCTAAATTCAAAAGCCATGAAACTGAAAGTTTTGCTTTTGATATTAACCTTTTAACCTCTAATTATATTATTGGCCTGAGTGAGTTAAAAATCAAGACTTTTAATTGGCCAAGACAAAGTCAATTGTCAAAATATATTCAACCTTTTAATATATTCACTTTAGATTCGTTTGTAAAAAGTATATTAATAATTTGTCAGGTTATGAAAGTGAATGAAAGTTCTTTCAAAAATAAATTTCTATTTGTTTATTGTAGAAATATTTCATAGCAGCAAAATTAAAAGCTAAACTTAGTAAACGAATAAAAAGAGTTTGCTAATGTAAATATTTTTTTTCTTATTTTTACGTTACGAAAAAGTAAATATTTTTTTTTGCTAAAATCTTAAATATTTTTACTAAAATCATAAATATTTTTTTAAAATAATTTAGTTTTTAGCATTATTTTACTTAAATAATTCATAATTTCTCAAAGTATACTTTATAATGGTCTAAAACACCGATTTATCATTTTCGAATTGAAAATCTTAGCGTTCTTCTTTGATTAGGCAGTTTCTTTGTCCTTGCCAGCCAATCAGAATGTCTTTGATGACTGAGAGCCAATTCATGACAAGCTTCTTTCTTTGTTTAGGTATACCGACAGTTTTATTGATTTTTTACTTGTAAAATAATTCAGAAGATGGCAGCATCTTACAGAACTTTTAAAAACCCAATGAATAAGTGTAAAATGGCTATCCTAGCATTAAAAATAATGGAATTAGAGCGACGTCAATCGTCGACGAGACCTCTCGTAAGAGGCGGGCTAAGAGTTAATAGTATCAAATCTGCACCACATATTGAATCCCTTAAACAGACACCACTATCATAAAAATGGAAAACAAATCTTGAGTTTGTGCACATCTTTATTTAATTCCAGTTTTTATTTCAGATGCTTCAGATTTTTACCCAGAAATAATAACATTTCCGCTTATTATTTTCAAAGGACTTTATTAACAAGTATTTATGGCAATTTACATTGTTACATTAAGCATATATAATTTTATATTCACATTAGAAGAAAGTAGTGTCTATTTTATTAAAGTTCTTATATTAACTACATAGTTTTCGATTGTGATTGTGTACTTCAAAGGTTCCATGATTAAATCTGAATGTATAGAGTCAGTAGTAACATGAGTAGTGTTTTTATCATAATGTTAATAAGAATACTAAAAATTGTGTTTTGTTACTACTAATGAGATGATGACACCTTCTATGGTATGAATGTAGATTTAAGAGGGATCATGTGACTTTATATACTTATCTCTTTATTTTAATGACTTCAAGCTTATTTCAGAAAGTATTTGGGTGCCTTCTATTTATTGTTGTTGTAAAAGTTGAAGGCACAGGTATTGACATATACTTCTTGGCTAAATCTTTGAAAGAGTGTGCCAGTCTTAAATTTTGGATTTTTAAATAATAGAGGAATTGATTTTTGAATATTATCAAAGTAGGATCATTCAAAGAAAATATAGTGCTAGTTTACCATGTCTTTATGGCAAAGGGTTGCAATGTTCGTGCACTCTTGCAATTTCTTTTATACCTATAGAAATATAGAGTAGGTAAGGCCTCTAGATTAAATTTTATAAGAATTTCAAAATATGGTTCAAGAGCTCAATACATAAATTTATTTATAATGTTTGGTATTTAGGCATAATATTGTAGTTTTAATGGATTCAGAAAGCTATGTGACTGTTTACACATCTGCTAATCTTTGAATTTCATGTACTATAATTAAAAATTTATATGGATATAAATTTGCATATAACTGATATATAATCATTTTATATACACTTCCATTGTAATAACTGAAGGCATCATTTAAGATTAATGCAGTTTTTTTAGATGCAGTTTTTTTTGTAAGAATGGGTAAAAGAAGAGATGTTGGGTATAAAAAAATCATATGCCATTGAATATAATCTTCATAACGGAATCTTTATTATACTGATAGATGAAATTTTTTATCCAATTTATTTGACAAAAATCTTAACTTCTGAAATAAATGATTTTATTTAAAATTGCCTTATTTAACACTATTATATAACTATATAGAAGACAATCAAACCTTCACACCAGCACCATTAAAGATATTAAAACTGCAAGGATTACCTCGTCCCAGTCACAAGATAAATTGCCGAACTCAAATGTTATTATATGAGCCAATCTTAAGTGTCTAGAATTGAGAGCATAGATATATAAATCATTCACTTTAAATCCATTTCTTATTTCAATAATTTTATTAGCACTTAGGAAATATTAAAATTTACTTCATGTCAGCATTGGGTGATATTAAATTAGGTAATGCATGATAAATTTTACACGCACAATGTTTAAATTGTAACTGTATAGAAGCCAATCAAACCTCCACACTAGCACCATTACACAAGATGTTAAAACTGCAAGGACACTCTATAACTGTATAGAAGCCAATCAAACCTCCACACTAGCACCATTACACAAGATGTTAAAACTGCAAGGACACTCTAACTCCCAGCATCAAGACAACAATTTTAAGTATCTAGAATTGAGATTGTGAATATATAAATCATTCACTTTAAATTCATTTGTTATTTCAATAATCTTATTAGCACTTCTGAAATGTTAAAATTTACTTCATGCCAATATTGGATGATGTTAAATTATGTAATACTCGATGACTTTTACAAGTGCATTGTTTAAATCATAACTGTATAGAAGGCAGTCAAATCTCCACACCAGTGCCTTTAAACAAGATGTTAAAACTGCAAGAATACTTTTATTCCCACTACAAGATAGAGTCTTTAAAGAAATAAAAGCAGCATTTTATTTCCAAACTCAAATGTTATTATATGAGTCAAACTTAAGTGTCTAAAATTTGAGAGTATGAATTTATAAATCATTCACTTTAAATTCATTTTTTGTTTTAATAGTCTTATTAACACTTATGAAATATTAAAATTTATTTTGCACCATTATTAGATGTTAAATTATATAATACTCAATGAATTTTGCAGGCACCTTGTTTAAATTGTAACTATATAGAAGGCAATCAATTCTTCAAACCAGCACTGTTAAACAAGATGTTAAAACTGCAAGGATACTCTTAAACCAGCAACAAGATAAAATCTTTAATGAAATTATTATGTTATATTTTCCCTTTCACCCTTGCTCATCATAATAATTTAAATAATATTGTTAGAAAGTCTTTGATAAATCGCACATTTCATTAAACCATCTTCAATTTTTTTTTATCGTTTGGTCTACTCTTCATATACATTTAGCTTTTTAATAACAATAATAAACAACCACCCAAAAATGAGTATGTTCATTCCAACTAAAAAAAAAAAAACAAGATTGAGAAAAAAACTACTCTAAAATTAGTTTTGCAATAATTATACAAACCAATCTGTGGACCATAAATACATCCACATATAGAACATGCTAATCAATTTTCTATTTACTTGTTATTTTAGGATATTGTTTTTTAGTTTCTGCAGCAGAAAACTTTTTGTTCCAAAATACTTTAACACTGTCGGTTATTCTCTGCCATATCTTTTCAATGGAAACAATTGGCATTGTACTTCTTTAGAATGTCATTGAGATAACGGGATCTATCTCTCCAGCAAAACACATGTTGAAGTTCACTATAAAATATTCTTTTAGATCTTCCATTGTTCATTCGTTTTACAAAAAAAAAGGGGAGAGGGAGGAATATTGGAGTCAGAAACTAGTGCATTTAATTAAAGGATTTAACTATTTATCCCTTAGGAAAGTCTGTCAACTTCTTTTGTTTTGTTTTTTCTCATATATTTATTTATCACTATCTCTTTATTTTCCACAATCCATTCCAAACATATCTTTTTTGAATTTTTTATCTCATAATACATGGTTAATTCACTTCACTTTGCTTTTTCATAATTTTATCTGTAGATTTCATTTTTGATGAATTTTTTTCACCATTTCTACAATATTAATCTTATCTTTCCAAATTATCCCATTTATTCTTCTCTGTATCATAATTCTAAATCTTTCTTTTTTCTGTTTCATAACTCTGCTTAACGTAATCTGCTAATACAAAATATATTTAACAAGCCTTTTTCTTCAAATCTAATTTCAGTGTTTAGAGCAAATATTATTTTGCTAAGAGGTTTAAGAGCAAATGGGAAGGTTATTTTAAAAAAATATAACAACGCATATTTGCCAGAAATCTTCATTAAATGTATGTAAGGTTGTTGAAGTTTATAATGTAATCTATATTTCGAATTGTTTCTTCATAATTCATTATGTAGAAGTAATGATATGTAAGTACTTACTGATTTAAAGGGTATATGGCTAAATAAAAAAAAAAAAAGAATTAATACTTATTTATCTAATCAGACTTTTAAAACTAGAGATCTCAATATTGTTTTTAAAGATTTAAATGGCAATGATATATCTATGGTGGCATTTTTTTTAAAAAAAAAAGTTTAATGCTACTTAAATCTTAAGAGCAATATTTCGTTTTGAAACTAGTGTTAGCAATTGTTTATTAATTTAATGGGTTTTTCAGTTCAACTTTCCTACACAAACGAATGAATTACAAAATTAACCACCACTAATAAAGTTAACTACAACTTCATTAGTTCCGCCTGTGGTTGGGATGAATTCTGAGATTCAAACGTATTAGACAGGAAATAAATTGATAACAATTTAAAGTATAGTATTTCCTTATAAAGAAATAAAGATTTATATTTGAGTTTTGAAGGCTGTCAATACTGCCTATCTTTTTAAAAAAAGGCTGTTTCTCTTTTTTAGTACTAAACTGTTAATATAATTTTCTTAATTGATTTAACTTTCCTTTATGACCTTTGATTTGCTAGCATTTGTGTTTTAAAAAAAAAATTAGGAGGAATCTGTAGATTGCAGAAAGAAATGTGTGTGCATATATATATTACTTTTGTACGGACTTTTTTTTTTTAGTATAAATTTTTTGAATTATAGTTAATTTTTTTGTAACTATTGTAATAATAAATATTAAAATATTTGTACTCCTTTATATGGGATAAAAAAAGCAATTTAACATTTAAAAAATGTATTTAATCTATATTTATAAGATTGAAGTACAATTTTACATATGATAACGTTTCTGGTTTATTATTATATTTATAAGATTGAAGTAGACGAAAATGTTTCTAATCAAGGAAGAGTGACTTCTGATAATTCTACTCATACGGGTGTCATCAAATCTCATTAGCCGTAACAAAATACAATTTTTTTATTATTCTTATTATCATTACTATAAAAACACCACTCATGTTACTATTGACTCTATACATTCAGAGTTAAACGTGGAACCGTTAAAGTACACAATCACAATTGAAAACTACGTAATTAATACAAGTACTTGAATAAAATACACTCTACTTTCTTTTAATGTGAATATAAAATTATATATGCTCAATGTAACAATGTAAATTGCTGTAGCATTGAGTACTTGTTAATAAAGTCCTTTGAAAATAATAAGTGTCAATAAAATTTAAAAAAAGAAAAGATGGAAAAAATGCACTCTAATGTTAAAAAAATTTAAAATCTATCAAATAAAACAAAAATATTTTAAGATGGAATTAGACATTGTAATAAATTGTTATTATAACTTTAACATAATAGAATGAAAAGAAATGTTATTATTTCTGGGTGAAAAATCTGAAGCATCTGAAATGAAAACTGATATTAAATAAAGATATGCACAAACTCAAGATTTGTTTTCGATTTTTACGATAGTGGTGTCTGTCTGTTTATGGGATTCAAAAAATGTGACGCAAGGTTGATAGTGAATTTTTAATTTGAACTATTAATATCAAAACAAAAAAATTTTCATTTTCTTGGCTTTTGAATTTAGAATATGATGATGATTATGCTACTCTTGATATTTCAAAAGATGATCTACAGAATATACTATTAAGACTTTAGTAATTAATGCTCAAAAAACTCAAGTTCTTTATTAGCCAGTGAAGGTAAAAATATCTTGCACAACTATCAACTAGAGAATGGGAAAGAATCGTGGTCCGGCCTTCAGAATTTCGTGCTGGGGAAAATGAATGTTCCTGATCTATCCGGTGTAATAATCCAGCTGGCCTTTGAGAAAGGTCTATATGGCACCATCCACCTGGAAACTTGCATAAACTATATTGCTTGAATAGGGCACTCGACTGTAGTTCTCTTTGTTAATTTCTTCTGTGAGGCTAGAGAAAAAGATAAAAAAACTTACCCTCCCCTCATTGGCTGACCAAACTTGGGGCTTGCTAAGAATATAGTGAACAGTGACCAATCGCAAGGACTTGCGTGATTATGATTGCATTATTTATGGATTTTTACCTCATTTGCCTGTTATTACAACAACAATGGATGAACATAGCCTTATATACTCCTAGTATTAAGAGTTGTATGATTATTTTCAGCTTCCATGATCTTTGTACTCCTACAAATTGAAGTCTATCTATTTTCTGTATTTTTTTTTTCATATTTATACTCAATTTCCATAATTCTGTGATCTAATAATGTAAATTATGTAATATGCTTGATGTAGTGGCTGATCTTTGGTGTGGTTGTACTAAATGTTTACTATACAACCATCTTTACACCTTAATTATGTTATTTTTATTGTATAACTTCCTTTGTACATATATCAGAATTTTTAAATGTATTTTTGTTACCTACGGAACACTATACCTATGCTCCCATTATATTTCACATTTTGTTGCATCCTTTATATTGTATACTTTTGAAATGAGAATGGGAAAGGATCAAAATATTTTAAAACGGAAATGGACAAATGTTAAATTATAATAAAGTTTCCGATGTGATGCTGCTATTTTTAACAAATTAAAAGACAAGATATTTTTTCATAATGATATAACTATTATTCCTAAATTAATTGTATATGAAGTTCTTGTTTTACTCAATTTATCATAAGAAAATACAATTTGGTGTCTCTATCAGCTAAAACAAAGGCATTAAAAAATTTCATTTATGAAACCTCGATTCCAAAAATATGATTGCAAGATCATAAAATTAATCAATATGATCTTGAAATTGCTGACTGTGAAAATATAGAATTTAATCTGACTTCATAGATAAATGTTTTGTAATTAATTTGAGTATAGTTTCCATGATAAAGGCAGATTCTGTTTATATTATAAAGATTATCATAATGAGACTCTAGAAAAAAGTGCAATACTTATTGCTTTCAATGGGAAGAGATTGCTGAGGATAGAATATAACAAAAATCTACCATAAGACAAGTTGGTGACATCTTACAAAAGGAAAAATTTGCTTCAGAAGCAGTTAAAAAATATCCCAAAATGTGAAATAATATACTCATGAACTAGCATATTATTATTATTATTATTATTATTATTATTATTATTATTATTATTATTATTATTATTATTATTATTATTATTATTATTATTATTATTATTATTATCATCATCATCATCATCATCATCATCATCGTCATCATCATCAATTTTTCCTTTTAAAGTTAGAATAATCATGTTTTGCTACTGTTGATGATTGGCACTGATCTTGCTTTTTATTCACTCATACATTTTAGTTTATCTAGTATGTATAATATAGCAGACATGCATTTTATTTTAATTACAGAGTTGTGCATTGTTAGCAATATTTTTTTTTCCCATTTTGAATCTCTAAAAAGAGAAAGTAAAGTTCATTAATTTGAATTATGTATTTTTATAATTTTTACACTTCTTATTTTTTTTTTTTTTACAAATCAGTAAAGATCAGTTTATGCAGATAAATAATTATGATTTTTTCTGGTAAAGTTTTAATATATTCTCCATCAAATGTTTGTATTAAGTACTTAACACTTTTTGGTTAAGGATCAGGTTGTTTACTATTAATTTATCTCACTTCTGAAAGTAATGTGATTTCTAGTATTTGCCACTATTTTATTTGTCTTTGATCAGAATGAATCACTTGAAAGTGACTAGTAATCCATTTTTAGCAGTAATAAATAGTATCCTAGCAATCCTAGCATAGTGGTTAATTAACATATACTATTAATGATATTAGTCTGTTGGATTAACTAAATGGTTCGTCCAAAAATACTTATCATATAAATAAAATGATTTCATCAAATCAGATAGTTGAAAAATACTTACGCTAAAAGTGTAATAATTCTAGCAGTTTTTTTTTTTTTATGTATGCGTACCTTTTTTTTAAAAAAAAAAATTTTTTTTCTTGTCTTGTGAAGTTGTGATAGTTAGTTTTTGTTGTAGCAGTCTAAGAATAATGTGATCTTTCTCAGTGCAATTATTTGACCATATTTTGAGCATTTATTTCCACTTGATCTCTGACAGTTTTTTGTTCAGCTAACCAGGTATTTAGTTTTTGCTCCATTCCCTTTATATCCAAGTTTGCTTTATCCTTAGCTAATTTACTTTCAAAAACTTCAACATCAGGTAACTCATTTTGGAAGAGGACACAAATGATTTACATACATTCTTTTTTTTTATTTTCAGTTTTACCGGTCATAGTTACTTTGACAAAGTTCGCAATATGATTTCTGACATCCATTTCTTTTTTTAAAATATTGTGTCCACACATTCTCTCTGATTTAAAATTTTTCATAATCAAAACTATCCTTAAATTTTTCAGTTATAGTTGGCAACAACTTAGTAAGATGAGTGTGAAAATGTTGATGCAATGACAAGTCAACCATTGTCTTGTTAGTTCCTGTGCATGGAGTAAAATCTTGATTTAACATAATGAGAACTAGTAATGCTTCCAATACATGAATTATAACAAGTTTTGTTCAATAAAAGCTGCATTGGTGGTCGAGAGGTCAGCGCGACTGCCTTGCACTTGCAGGCAGTTGCCCGGGTTGCGGGTTCGCGTCCCGGCCGATGCTATGACACTTAAAAAAAATTTTTAAAAATAAAAAATAAAAGCTTTTAATGTTGGAAGGCTTTGTCAGTTGTACCATTACTCTTGGGATTATAAGATGGAGTAAAACTGTACCATATTCCTTTATCATCTAAATAATCCATAATTGCTGAGAGGCAAAACTTGTTCTATTATCATGTACAATAATATCCAGATATCCATATATAGCAAAAATTTCTTTAAGATCTTTAATGGTATATTCTGCAATCATATTTTTTACTAACTTATATTTGATCCAACAAAAACATATATCAGTAACTATCAAAATTATATATCCATGCACTGGTTATGTGTGGTTGAAATGTAGTTTTCAAAGTTGCATAGACAGAGATTATATCAAGCTGTTTAAATGGGAATTTACCAGTTGATTGACCATTTTTGCATCTCTTGGCCATTGTTCTATTTCACCACTGGAACCTGATATATGATCTAGCTAAACTTTTCATACACATGACTGTATGAGCTTGATAAAGTAAATTAAGTTCATATTTTGGGCTTTCTTATGATATGAGTACATGGTTGATCATTAATACCCAACCATTGCAAGATGATAAGCTATCTCATACTTTCCAAATAGGCATTACCACTTTCATTGGACATCTATCTAATCAGCCATTATTTTATCTATTTCAAAAAATTGGATATAACTTTAGTTTTGTTTAGTTTCGCTTAAAGATTACTGAACTATTAAGTGAAATAGGGATCACAGTGTCTTTATCTCATTAGTGACATATATTTTTTAATGTCAGGTAGACATGATAAAATCTTTTCATGTCCTATCTGCTTTCCTGGTTTACATACTAGTTCATACTTGTGTTCTGATAATATATTTATCCAATACAACATGCATTTACTTATAATACATGAATTTGTTTGTCAAATAATTTGTAAAAGTGAATGTTATATGTAGTTTGAAATTTGTATCCATAGATATATTGATGAAATTTTCTTATGATTAAAGATACTTCTTTGTCTATCTGTCTGTTTTTTCAGCAGTGAATGGTATTCTCAAGGCATAGGCTATAAAATATTTGCCTTCATAACACAGATGGACAATTACAGTTCCAACAATATATTCTGATGCATATGTAATGATAATCATATTTAGATCACCAAGATAGTGTATCAGAAGTTGATTTGAAGTTAAGATATTCTTAGATTTTTGGAAAGCTAAATCTTGGTTCCTAGACTATTTTCGTCATTTTTTTTTTAAATAATTGATATAATGATGATAGTGAATGAGACTTTCCTTGAAAACATTTTTATGGTCTTCATCTAATCTGGATTTAGATACTTACCATTTTTATTTATAATGTATCCAATAAATTTTCTCTCATTTCTTTGATATATTTATCTTAGCTCCTACTTTATCCAAGTTGAACAAACTCCTTTTTCTCACCTTTCTCATTACAGAACTCCTACCCCTTTGATGACCAAAATGTCATCTAAGTATGTAATTATGCCATGAAAAATTTTTTGCTTGGAAATCACTCAATGCTAGTGTAATTCCGCATGGTAATTTATTATGCTTATAATAAAGTTCCATAATTAAACTTTGAAGTATAGTTTTGCAAAGTACGAAACATTTTGCAGTGAAGCCAATATATCATGTATACTAGGAACTGGATCCACAACTGTTACTAATAAATTTAATATGTTCTTGTCCATACAGTCTAAGATTTTTTTCTGATTTCATAATAATAACTATATGCATAGTCAACAGGCAAAACTCACTATACGTATTGACACACACACATGAATGGATGCCAGAAGGCTTGTGCATAAAAACCCCATCTAATGCCTACTCATCCAATATCCCCAGACTAGTTTCTGGCTTGTGGCCTTTGCCAGTGAAGAGCCTTGGATCTGAGAGCACTGCACCTAGATCTTAGGATCTAATGCAGGGATGCCCAACTTTTAACTTGACGCGAGCCAGTTGAGAATTTAAAAAAATTTGGGGAGCCACAATTATATATTGCATTTTTCATATTACATCTATAAACAATTCACAAACTAAAAAAAACTGGTGTAATATGTTAAAAAGAAAAAAAAATGTAAATACATTTTATTTATTTATTAAAAATTTGGTAACATACTTATAAATTACAATTACAGGAAAAGTATATTTTAATTATTTTATTTAATGTGAAACCTGACACTGCATATCATTATCGTTTGTATTGTAAAAATATTTATTTTTTAGTGTGTGCATGTGATGTGAAATAACAAAATATTTTATCATTTTTTCTTGAAGAGTGCAATACGAGCCACATTAAACGGTTGCCCGAGCCACATGTGACCCACGAGCTACGGGTTGGGCATCCCTGATCTAATGCAACCCTCCAGCAGCCATAGTCCAGGATGAATCTTCTACCAATGTTAATATTTCTTTTTGCACCATCTTTGATAGTTTTTTTTTACCTTTCTCTTTCAGAGCAAATAGAACTTTACATGATTTACAGATAATGGGTTGTGATTTCTTTATCAATTCAATATCAACGGATTGTGTTTTTTACTCTGCTGGTCCAGACTTAACTAAATCAGGGTACTCCTGACACACTGCAGTTTCCACTTAAACTCCTTTTATGATGTTTATACAGATTCTTAAAGGGCAAAACCAGTTCCATCTAAGTAGTAGACTCAAATGTTTGTTAACAATATAAAATGGGAGAAATTTGATTCTGGAATTTAGTTTTACAAGTGGTGGTTCTTTTTCATGTATATCAGTTTTATTGTCCTTAAAATCTGTTATGATAATAGTCATTTCTGCAAGTGTTATTTTCTTGTAATACTTTCCACTGATTTTCAACTAATCTTTATATGATTTTTATGATAAGCATGCACCACTATTCACCTTCATTCTTATTTTTTTTTATCACAAATGTTCATATCAAGCAGTATGTGTCATTAAACTTTTTCAGATTATAATTACTACTCGTTTTTTCTTCCTCAGATTTGTACTCCAGTGTTTGTTTAATTTTGAGACTGCATTTTTACTGTGACACATACACATTCAATATCCTTTTTTCTTGCAAGTGGTATATGGTTTATTTTTATTTTTGCAGTTTTTACTTAAATGGGCCATTTTCCCCGCAACAAATATATAACTGAAAAATGTTTTTCAATAAAAACAATATATATACACGCCCTCTCATTCAGTCACCCACACACATGCATCTGTATATTATTTTCTATAAAAAATGAAAAATTAGATATTTGATCTATCACCCTATATTATTTTAAAACAAATATCATGAAGCTCTGTGAATGCTCACACACTGACTGCTTCAGTACTTGTAAACTTGACTTATAAACAGAGAAATATATATTATTTTAAATTGAAAAATGTCTTTCTTATTTATCCCAAGTCAATCACTACCTCAAGGATCACTGCCTATTGCTTTATTATTTACAATTTATATAAATCAATTTCTTAGCAATATAGAAAAACATCTTTTAGGCATTTATATTCTTATATTGTGTCATAGTATCACCTGCATAGCATACATGGATGATATTACAGTCTTTGCCTTATACTAAAAAGAAATTCTGATATTAGAAAAAATCGTAAAGGAATTTACCAACTCTCATAAACTTGAATTCAATCTGGACAAATCATGTGCATGGTACATATATACAAGTAAATCATATAAACACATGTCTTAGTTTACCAATTACATATTCAAGTTTGCCTTTCTATCTGAGCAATATGGATATGCAAAAGCAAATACAAAATAAATTATTGGAATCAACAGAACACCTAATATCACTTTCAAAAGCGTACCTCTCACTTTATTCTAAGGTTACTCTTATCAACATGCTAATAACAATGGTGACAGTATTTACCTGTTATAATGTTTTCAAAATCATCTCAAATACTTATTCTCTATGCAGAAAGCTCTTATGTGGAAAGGAAACAGTTGCATTTTCACTCAGAAAATTACAGCTTCTTAGTGCTCAAAATAGATTAAAAACTTCATTCAATTTATGTTTATAGGATCTAAAAATCTATTAATCTATGTCAGCTATGAAAAGATTATTTGCACATCTGGAGACAATACATAAGACAACACCATTAGATAAGCCTCCTCCACATACTATACATCTTCAAGAAATTCTAGAACTAATTAACCTATTTACATATTAAGATAACCTTTCCATAAGAAAAATAGCAATATTGGTAAATTCATGTTCTTTTATATCCAAACATAAATGAAGAGGCTGACTCTTCGATGCTTGACAATAATGATAAGCAACTGATAAGAAGATTTAAATATTGGACTCTTGAGCCAAAAATTTTGGATTTTATGCTAAAAAAATATATGGTATTTGTCTACATTATATTTTTTGAGATATTAGAAAAATCTTGTCACCACAGAAACTATATTCAATTATGATTCAAGGAAAAAGAAAATCAAAAACACATATTTTTTTAAGAGTAGCAACCTACAACATGCCCAGTCATACATCACAAAAATATGTAGGGAAAATAATAGTACAATTCAATTGATCATTAACTCTTTTCCAACTGCTTGCTTTGCCGAAATAAAAACTATCACATTTATATTTTATGCTCAGTAATGCACAAGATGCTTATTTCTTTACAACAGTGATACAAGAATACATATGAAGACTTTTAAAAACAAACTAGACACAAACATTACTCCTCCAGATATATTTGCAGCTACATGGTTACTTATTAATCAGTTCTCTAACATATAGTGAGATATTTGAACTATAATTTCTCAATATTTTTTTTTATTATCTGGTATTTTCATTACAACTTTGTATATAATAACTGAAACACAGGCTTGTTATATACCTGTGGCTATATATATGTAATATAGGGTATATAAGCACAGACTTTCACACCACCCACCTCTCTCCACTCTATCTAATAACACTGATACACCTAAACACATATATGCTTTGTATATAGTGTTTTATTTTTTTTTAATTCTAACTAATTGTAAATATGTCAAGTTTCGTATATTGTTTTTCTTTTCATTTCTATTTAGTAATATACAAAGTTTTTGTTAATAAAATTCCTTTTGAAACAAAAGAAAAATTAAATGTAAAAGAACGTAGACACATATGAACTTATGCAAAAAGTTAAAAAAAAAGTAATTTATTTGATAAAATATTTTTAATTATGTTGTTTTGGAAATTCTTTGTAGATTCTTTGTAAACACACACACACACACATATATATAGGAATAATCAATTTTTGACAGTGATCCTGTAATATAGTAGGAATGTTGGAGGAAAAACGAAATAAAAAATGTTTAATAAAAATGTTAAAAACCCAAGATTTGAAAAGAAAAAGTGTGTTAAAGATTTTTTAAAAATTGTTTTAAATATATTAATGGACCATATTTATAAAGAAAATAATTAAATACTTTTTAAAAATAATTTTCTATTAGAGAGTATAGTTGCTGGTAAAAAAGGTTTTGCTTTAAATTTATTATTAATTAATTCTAAAGAATTGCTTGATAGTAAAAGCATTCTGGACATAGTTTATAGAATTTTATGCCTCTTTTAAAGATATGTATAGGTGAGAAAAAAAATAAATATGAAAGAATTAAAATTCGTAAAAGTAAATTTTAAAAATGGATACTTTGGTTCAGCCTAATACATTCATTAATATGATGCTACTCATGAAATATTGTTAAAAAATGCATTGACACATGGGAAATTTTTTTTTTTTTTTTAGGAATTTAATGAAATGAAAAGAAGAATCAAAGATATTTTTTTTGATTAATCATTTTGTCCTGAGGCTATCGGTCTTATGAAAACTTATTTTAATGTTAGGGGTGATGTTTTTGAATTGTGGATAGATGTATGTAGTTATGTGTGTGTGTGTGTGCAGATATTTGTTTGTTGGGATGACGAAAATTTTATAAATTTTTATTTTGATATTTTTATTACTATTATTATTATTCTGCTTTTATATATGTGTACTTTAAAATTGTGTTTCCCTCTTTATCATATTAGATGACAATTATATATATATATATTTAAGATAAATGATGTATTTCTTTTAAAATTGTCAACAATTGCTTATTAAATAAATGTATATTTATTTTTGATTTTTTGTTTTAATATATTGAAAATACTAATAAAACATTGTAGCGTTATAAATGGTCGTGCTACTACAATTAATGAGTGTAGAATAATAATTTTTTTTTTAAAAAAAGTGTTTATATATACATTAAATATTATTTTTGTTGATACTTTTTTTGAATAATTAATTTATTTTTTAACTTTTGTGTTATTAATAAAGAATTAAAATTTTAGTAAATATTATTAATAATAATGCCAACATTAAATATTCATTACTTGTATAAAATAAATTTAGTAGGGAGAAAAAAAAAATCTTCTTTGATTGGGTGGAGGGTGTAAGCAATTCTTTGATGCTGGATGATGTATAAAAAAGAAGCAAAGCGAAAGAGTTCTGACATGACAGCTGCTGCCAAGATATTAAAGATAAGGCTTGTTGCTGTGTCATTATTGTCCATTATTGCTGTCAGTCTGACTTGGGCATTCTCTGGTGTCCATTTTAAGCTGACATCATTTTTAAATCACCTTCTAATATTCTAACTGACCATGATGACATTTGACCCAATGTCAGGTGACAGGTATTACCTTTGCCATTAAACTTGCCTTTAAAAATTAGGCAGGCATATTCATTAGTAACTTTGCCCTTTATCATGCTTTTTAAGTAAGTCTGCTGAAAATGATTAAACCAGTCATCATAAAATTAGATTATAAGTCTACATAACATAATGGGATAATTTTGATCCTGTGCTTAGTATATTACTTGATATTTTTTGAAGTGACATTTATGTCATGGGAATATTTGAGATGAGATTTAGAAATCATTTATTACCCCCCCCCCCCGCGCACCCATTTAATCTTAAAGAAAAATGAATATCTTTCTCTCCTTTCTGTGTGTGATGGTTTCAATTTATACAATATTTTAACAGTAGCAAAAGTAATAAATACCAATTTAGGGATGAAAATAGGAGTAATTATCACCATTATTATTATTATCTGATGTTTATAAAATTAAATGGGATTTAAACTGACATTTACAGTACATTTTAATGAATGATAATATCTTATCACAACTACTATTTATTAAGAGGTGCAGTCAGACGGTTCGCCTCTTCTCCCTGCTACTTTTTTTTTTTTAATGTTAATAATATTTTTAAAATTTTATTACTGGATTTGAGTCTCAATATTTTATTTAAACTATTTCATTTTAAGTACTGTACTCTTTTTTGATAAGTCTTTACTTGCTGTCAGTGGTAGTATTAAACAAATTCCATTTGAGAGAATCGTTGAAATTTTTGATGTTTTAAATCTTGTGAACACTGAATTATATACCTATATGTGTAGTTAAGTGCTCTTCCTCTCATTCATTTTATATTGATTTTTTAAAAACGGATTTTATCCACAAACTATTCTTTATGGAAATATTGATTATGAAGACAGTATGCTTTAAAGCATTGATTTAAAAAAAAAAAGAGAGAAACGGAAATAAATAATTACTGGTGTAGAAGGTGCATAAAATCATACTAGTACATACTTTATATAAACAAAATATTTACATTATTATTGTTTTTTGTTTTCTTTTTTTACATCATGATATTTAATTATATATTTTTTGATTATGTAATATTATATATTGAACTGGGTCCATCTACAAGAAGATTATTTAATTGGCTTTAAATCCCTTTTATCATAATTTAAAATATATATATACACAGGAACGGAAGGCTCTTCAAGCAGAGGAGAGAATACCATTGATAGCAGAACCATCATGTCGGATCGAGCTATGCAAAGCATAACATGATCACATTTGGCCCATCTACTGCTGGATTCAAGCCCCTGTCATCCAGAACATTTTATTTGTTTTGAGGATCAATCTCAGGCACCAGCCAATCATAGGTTATATAGTCAGCATGCTTCGGAGGTCAGGCACACAATCCAATGCTTGATATCCCATGACTAGTTCACATTGATTTAACACATAAAAATAACTCCACACTAATTTGCTGGTGATACAGTAACAAGAAAGAGAGAGAGAGAGAAAATAAAATAATAATTCAGCAAACATTATGTAATTACACTCACATATATTTAACATAATGTAACAATAAACTTTACACAAGAAAATTTTAAATGATTACTTTCAGGCTATAGTTATAATAGTCCTTCATTAATTAAAGTTCATTTCATTTAAAATAAAGAGTCTATACTGTGCTCAGAATATATTTAAAAGTATCTTTACCTAGGTTTTCATTTATTTTATTTTCCAACCGGTTGGCCTTTTGTTTCTCCATTGATGGCTTTATGGCTTTTCTTCCAGGTTTCTGTTGAACAATGAGAGAGAGAGAGAAAGAATATGTGGCAGATTCTACTTGACAATCTTGGCATTGGTTCCAGGTATTGATTCAAGCAGGGTAGTTGATGGCTGAGGGCTTGGCCCTGAAGTCCTGTCAAACACTCCTATGGCTTCTGTGGTTTCTGCATTAATGTTGACCGCAGCAGTAATGACTGGTTTGTTAAATTTCTCCAAAACTCTGAATCTGCATTCTTCTGCATACTTTATAGCTAGACTCTGAATTGAATGAATAATACTGGATTGATTTACAGATTGCAGCCCCTGACTAATAACAAATTGGTGACTGGAATAACTTGATCACAAAATGCAGATCAGACTGTATAGCAATAATACTAATAGGAATTCTGGCTTGAACTGAACTCAAACTGTATTGAAATTACAGATTGAAGAGCAGAATGATTTAGCAAATTGTAGCGCTGACTGAAGAATCATAACTAAGATGTAACTTTTATACTTTTTTCTTCTTCTCTTGTTTTCCATAGTTTTTAATGTTTATCACACTCAAATCTATTTTTAATTAAGATCATGCTTACATTCATTTTTTAAAATTAATTTTACATTTTTTATTATCTTAATCTTTCGTTCAGATTCATCAGCTATCTCACTAAGATAGTTTACAGTTTTTTTAATTAATTCAACTATTGATTTTGATTTTATTATCAATCAGAAATTTTATAAACTAATTAATTACATTTTTGAAAGTTTTTCTTTTACAACCAAATTTTATTCTAACTTTTTATTAAAAAAAAAAAGAAGAGAGAATGAGTTTTAAAATCTTTTTTTATTTCAGATTCTCCTAACATTTTACTCCCCCACCCTTTCTTAACAAATAATTTTATTATATTTTAAAAGCAAAATATAAGCAATCTTTTTATTCTATTTTTAAAACTATATTTTAACTACCTTGATCTAGATCGCCATATTGAATTTTTAAAAAAACTGACCTGAGACACAATTTTTACAATAACTTCAGTTTTAATAATGTTAGAGCAAAAAAAATTACATTGATAGAAATTAGAAAAAGTAAGGAAAACAATAAGGCTAAGAAAACAGTGATTTCCATTTAAAAAATACGGAAAAAAGAAATTTCAACATCCAACGTAATTAGTAATTTATTGTTTGTTCATAATTTCTAATTCATCATTAACTAAGTTTAATTATAAATATGCAATTTTTTTCGCATGCACTGGTGAAGCTGTAAATATAATACAAGGTTTAATATGCCAGCTTAGCGCTTTCGAGATTTAGTATTTAAATCTCATACTCATAGCTTTATGAATGAAGACTGTTGTGATTTATTGTACACATATGCAAATGAGCTTGAATTTTTAATTAGCTAGTCCATTATTTGGAGAGAGCAAAGCATGCCTCTCTTCTATTAATGGCACTGATGTCATTTGCTATGTAAAAAGTTTCTTTGGCTGTTGGCATTGTTCTTCTCTGTGCAAATTATTTGGGCAAAACTGGGTTCAAATATGTGGCCTGTAGCTGCTTGGCGGTCCCAGAAGATCGACGTTTCCTTCATTTTTATTTTTAACTCTGTTGTAAGCATACCTGTGTTAGTAAATTCTTGTATTGATGTTAGCCTGAGTCTCCCCATAGTAAGATGTTTGGCAGCCTAATTGAAGGCATACTATTTTATAGACCACATGAGGGGTTTGATCTTTTTCTATTTTATCCTTGGAATTATTTATTAGTCAGTTAGTGTTGGGAGGTGTTCTGAAGCTAAATTTGAAATCGTTATTCAATTTTTTAAGCAATTTTTGAAGTTACATTTGGTATGAAAGGAATTGTTACATATTTCATATAGTCTTTAGGCTATTTATTTTTGAGTTTTCTATAAAATGTTTTTATTCTCTGATGGATAGTATTGGGATTAAAGCATTAATTTTTGAATTTTCTATAAAATGTTTTTATTCTCTGATGGATAGTATTGGGTTTAAAGCCAGGTTAGTCATTTCCTTTATATATTTATTGAAATGACTAACATAGACTGTAAACCCAATACTATCCATCAGAGAATAAAAACATTTTATAGAAAACTCAAAAATAAACAGCCTAAAGACAATATGAAATACTTAACAATTCCTTTCATATCGAATGTAACTTCAAAAATTGCTAAAAAAATTGACTAATGATTTCAAATTTAGCTTTAGAACACCTCCCAACACTAACTGACTAATAAATTATTTCAAGGATAAAATAGAAAAAGATCAAGCCCCTCATGTGGTCTATAAAATAGCATGCCCTTAATTAGGCTGTCAAGCACCTTACTATGGTGAGACTTGGGCTAACATCAATACAAGAATTTACCAACACATATATGCACACAACAGGGTTAAAAATAAAAAATGAAGGAAACATCGATCTTCTAGAACCACCAAGTAGTTACAGGCCACATATTTGAACCCAATTCTGCCCAAATAATTTGCACAGAGAAGAATGATGCCAAAAGAAAAGTCAAAGAAGTTTTTTACATAGCAAATGACCTCAGTGCCATTAATAGAAGAGAGGCATGCTTTGCTCTCTCCAAACAATGGTCTAGCTAATTAAATATTTCACAATAAATCACAACAATCTTCATTCATAAAACTATGAGTATGAGATTTAAATACTAAATCTCAAAAGCACTAAGCTGGCATATTAAACCTTATATTATAATTACAGCTTCACCAATGCATGCAGAAAAAAAAATCACAGATTTAACAGATTTATAATTACAATTTTTATTGGTGAAGAGAAAAAACAATTTGTAACTAAGTTTAAATTACATCTTCAGTGATAATTTCTTTGTATTCCTCACAAAATTATCTTTCAAACCATATATAATATGTCTTACCAGAGATAATCTATAGCTTCAAAATCTCCAAAAGTATTCGCATAAGTGTAATGAGGTCAGCACATCTGCCTTACAAGCAGTTGTCTCGGGTTAGCGGGTTTATTTCCTGGCCGATGCTATGACACATGAAAAAAAAAAAAGAATTCTTCATTTTTATCTTGTACCCCACAAGTTACCAAAACTCAAAGGCATCTATAAGAAAAAGATTCATCCTAATAAAATATACAAAACAAATTATTTCCAGAAAGTGGATATACATTTGTCATCATAGCAATTGGCTTCTTGTCTATCTAAAACTAGAAATTGTAGGCTACTGTCTGTATCACTGATAAAATTTGTTTCATCTCTTCATTTTATTTTTTTTTCTGTACATCAGCAATGTTTATATTTTTTATTCACACCAGTGATGCTATCTTGTTATATTTAAGCCAATAAACATCACATGATCGCCATTTCTTATGCTTACTCAAAACTGTTATTAAAACAGGCAAAACTCTCTATATGTATTGCCACTCAGTGCATATGGGCATAAATGTTCTTTTTTTTATCCAGAATAGTTTTAATCACTTTTAAAATGAGAACTTATATATATAAAGTATTCAGCTGATTGAAAATTATTATTGGGTGGATACCAAAAGATTGTAATCATCTTCGAAAAACAGTTTATTTGAAATGATGCATTTAAGAAATTTACTGGATCTTTATAAAAAGAAAGAAAAGCTAGTATATATATATAAGAAAACCTTTTTTCGTTTTTTTTTTTTTTTTTTTTGTAAAAAAGATAGATATGTGCAATTTTTATGTCTGCATGCAGATATAAAAATAATATGCATGTAGAAATATATATATATATATAATAGACAAGATATTTTATAGTGGTTTTCTATTGCTTAGTTATATAATTTGCCTTCAGAGATTGTATATACAATAATTATTCAAAATAATGGTACAGTATATCTTTTCAATAGTGTATGTATATATATATATATACAGACTGAGTTTATTGTGAGACTTTTTATATATCTGTGTTGTCCATATTTTGTTAGGTATAAAGTGACTTAGTGCAAATATACTGTTAAAATATTGATTAGAATTGTTATGGAATATGTAGTAATTAAGAGATTAAATTGATCTTAGAATAGGTTGAGGTTTTTATAAACAACCTGTATTAATAATTGTTATCAAAGTCATTGTTTTAATTGATTACTCCAAATACAAAATAAAGTAATTATATAAACCAAGACCTAGAGGGTTTCACTGAAGCAGCTCAAATCCCTGAATATTCACCTATAGGCAGAGAAAAACAATTTACTTATGTACTGGTTTTATTATTATTTGCACAAGTCTTTGAATTCATCATCATCATCATCATTATCAACCATTATCAATCCACTGCAGGATGAAGGTCTCTCCAAGTTTAATCCATCTTCTCCGATCTTTAGCTTCTCTTCTCCACATCACCCCTGCACACTTTCTTATTTCATCCATCCATCTCACATGTGGTCTCTTTCTGGGTCTTTTACAATCTCTTGGAATCCAGTTTAAAATTTCAATTGTCCATCTATTATCATCTCTTCTAGCAATATGTCCAGCCCAACTCCACTTCAATCTTTTAATTTTTTCAATGAGGTCAGTAACACCTGTTTGTTCTCTTACCCATACATTGTGTTTTTGATCTCTTCTTGTTACTCCCAACATAAACCTCTCCATACTTCTTTGAGTGGTCTGAAGTCTCTGTATTGCTCTTCTATTGAGTGTCCAAGTCTCAGATCCATAAGTAAGTCTTTGAATTACTTTTGATAAAATATTTTTGCATAATTTATATAATATTGTTTTAAAATTATACTTTATAATTTGTTGTCAAATTGTGTTTTCGATCTCTTCTTGTTACTCCCAACATAAACCTCTCCATACTTCTTTGAGTGGTCTGAAGTCTCTGTATTGCTCTTCTATTGAGTGTCCAAGTCTCAGATCCATAAGTAAGTCTTTGAATTACTTTTGATAAAATATTTTTGCATAATTTATATAATATTGTTTTAAAATTATACTTTATAATTTGTTGTCAAATTTATTTGAGCATTAAATTCTTTATGTCATCTCATTTGCTTAATTCAGAAATTAAATCTCAATCCCTATGGAGGTTAGTTCATCATATATCACTGATGCAGTCTACCCCTCTTATACAAGATATGGAAAGATAATTCTGGATAGCCTTCCCTTTTATCCAGACACAATGAGATGTGTAATTTCTGCATATATTAGCAAAAAAATGGTAAATACATCTATTGGCTCACATTGTCAAAAAAATTTAAGTACATCAACATAAGCTATTGAAGACTTGAATAAGATAATTAGGCTGATAAATTTAGATTAATTTCACACACCTGCATGCATATGATTAAACTGGAGGGGGGATGACATTAACTGAACAAACATTTATATTGACAATTTTAATATAAATAATACCTCTGAATGTCTTTTATATAAAGTGGGAATATAATTTTTTTTCTCTTAATTAAGATTGACAATGAGAGAATAGTTGAGATCACTAATAAAATTTGTAAAGAAATTAGATCAAAAACTTAATGATTTCTTTAATTCAGCATAGTCTTAAGCATATAGCTAGACTGCAATTCAGAAATAGAAAGCATTTTATTGATGAGAGCTTATGATATGTCGTATCATTTAGGGACCTAATTAAGCATATCATACATGGAAATCTCATGGAAGAGGCTCTTCTGGCAGTTGAAAAATTGAGGCAGCAACTTCTGGTTGATGCAGACCTCATGTATTCACATGCAATTAGAAAAGAGATTAGTGCATTAGCTTGTGTTAAACTAGTGCAAAGAATTCCAAAATAATTTTTTAGGAGAAAAACAGAAGGCTTACAATAATAAAATTGAGAGAAAAGTGCAAAAAGAAAGAAATCAGACAAAACAGATTACAGTGTCAATGCTTTTGTTGTAAGATCTGTAAAAATAAAAGATCTCTCATGAAAGTTTGCTAGAAGGCAAAACATGATGAAAACAAGCAGCCACATATTATGGATAAAATAAAGTAGAGGCAGTTAAATGATCTTCACTACTCTTAATAATATACGCTAACTGTGAATGTATGGCAATGTCTCCATGGAAATAGGTAATATCACTTATATCTAAAAAGACAGGGACACTTGTGATTTGTCACCTAAATGTAGAAATCCACTGCTGATTGAAAAAGGTGATCTTCCATGAAGGATACAAATACAAAGTTATGAGTTACAATTGCACAGTATGTGGACTAATGAGATTTAAATTTATATATTGTAAGGAAGAAAATACAACCTATATTAGGGAATGAATTGTTTATTTCTTTAGAAATTTAGCCGAATATTGTGAAGCATATTATTTTTTATAAAAAAAATACAAAAATAAAATATTTTCTAATCTTTTTAAATCAGATCAAGAAAGATTTAATACAGAACCTGTTAAAATATTGATTATGCAGCTAATCTGTATTGTGTAAACTTCAAAAGATTATTTAGAGCAGACAGAGGAAGATACATTTCATTGAAAAAGAACCCCTACCAATAATGGAAAAATCCAAATGATCTACTATAATTGGTGTTATTATAGCATCAGACAGCACAATATGCACTTGCAGGGTTTATTGCATTACCATGAATAAAGCTCTGTAAAAATGTATTATCATGTACGAAATATTAGAGAAATACTAGCATCAATGGAGGTCATGTTCTACTAGATTTTAGTAAATAAAGAATCAGCAAAAATCTTAACATTTACAATTCACATGAGCTTTTTAGAATATAATCATTTATCATTACAGATATTTACAGCTCAAAATGTGTCCCAGAATAAAGTACACCAACTTATTCAAATAAAAGAGGGAGTAACATGTATAAGCAGTTAATTAAAATTTTTTAGGATATATCAGGTAGAGAGAAACATTCCATGCCTTAAAAAATCTGATTAGTTATAAATGCCCCTACATCTATATATATATTAAGTAACTAGAAGATTTCATTAAGATTTGAACATTTATAAGTCCTTTTTAAAAGAAAAGCTCATATAGCATAATAATTATATTCTTTGGAAAGAATCTGTAGCGGGGATAGGCTCAAGAGAATGCTTTTAAACAGAATCACTTCAGATAAATTATTAATGCACAGTAACAATGATCTCAAAGTATTAATTACTAATGCATCTGAATTCGAAATAGGCTCAGTGATCAGCCATCTAATCAATAAACTTGAGGGGCCTATTGCTTTTGCATCTTTTTCAGTATCAAGAGCTGTAAGCAATTAGGGAGGTAATCTTGACAAAGAAATCTTAGTAAATATATTTGAATTGAGGAAGTATCATTTTCACATCATTGATTACAAATTCCTTTGGGCAGTCTATCAATAAATAAACAATTGCTTCATAATTTGCTTTATCAGCATATAATTTTGAATTAACTTATCAAAAGAGAAGTTTATCCCAATATTGATACTCTGTCAAGATACCTGATGGATCAGATATTCATGTGGGTGAAGTAAAATTAACTATGGATATTATTCTCGTTGACATTAAATAGTAAAGCTATGTAAGAGATTATATAATTAACAAATGATACCAAATTCTCATGAAATGGACTTGTGCAGGATATCTATCCCAAAGACCAAAAAAAAGTGACTCTCATTGGTATAATGTTAAGGTAGAACACCCCATGGCATTGCATGAAAACATTACATCCTCATTGTTCCAAACCAATAGCATTTATTGATTTCAAAGGTTATGTAACCACAAGATAGAGAAAAAGTATTAAAAATAATACATCAGAATCATCTTTGCATTTTTCATGGAGAAGCTCTGGTCTGTGAATGTATTTGGTAATTGAAAATTGATAGCATTAGAAAAAAAAAATTGAACATTGTAAGAATTGCCTAAAAAAGTTTTATATCACATACTGTACCAGCCAGAATAAAGCAGAGAGTATACATGGATCTGTGATTCTATTAATGAACAAAATTTTCTGGTAGTTATTGATTCATATTTTCTAGTTGGGTAGAATACAGGAATTGTAGAAACCATTAAGAAGCTAAGAAAAGCATTTGCTTATCTTGCGTTTCCTGAGCTAATTGCAATGGATAATGATATGGAATTGCATTTAGTAAATTTTAAGAATTCATCAAAAAAGGACATGTTAAAGTATAAAAATACCTCCATATCAAAGGGAATTTAAAATATTGACTGAAAAACAGAACCTTACAAATCAAATAGGCTGATGTACATAAAACATTATTATAACCATGGTATTTTGGCATGTGACACTATCTATGGCAACAGGCCAATCACTAGCCAAACTGTTAATGAGAAGAATGTTAAAGGCAAAGCTATAACTTCTTTACCAAAATAGTGATCACAGTAACTCAGCAACTTATCCCAAGGGAAAAGAACAAAGCAAAATGCACATTAAGTGATAACTTTAGATTAAGGATGATTTAAAGTGGGAATAAAGGGTAAAAGTTAGTGGTGCTGAGATATCATCTAAATAGACAGTAAAAGTTAAAACTAAAGATAATTAAATTTCCAAAAGACATATAGTCCATTCATCTAAGGGAACACACCAATAGTGTTATCATGGATAAAAATAAAAGAGAACTACTAGTAGTTAAATATCATGAAGAACCCAAAGAATATTAAAGATCTTGGAAGTCATCAAATGATTCACATGAAGACAGATATTCAGAAACCTCAAGATATGAAATCCAGAGGTTAACAACATTGCAAGATCATACCAATTATACAGAAACAAAGAAAACCACTTGGACATCACTGAGATTTTATTTGTAGCAAAGAATACATAAATAAGAAGAAAATAAAAATCAAATTCTATAGTAAGAGAAGGTTTATGTAGTATAAGTTTTTTTTTTAGGTTGTAAATATATAGACACAAAGTTTATTTAAAAAACCCGTCAATATCTATTTCACATATATTTTGTACAAGCAGAGTCGGATCCAATAAGTGCGGGGCCCGATTGGATTTTTTTGCGGGGGGGGGGGCTCTATATATTAAATATTTAAATAAAATGCAAATTGAATATTTCAAAAAATAACTTTTTGTTAATTTTGGTGGTGATGTGGGGCCCCTTCAAGTGCAGGGCCCGATTGGGCCCGAACACTCCAATCACCTTAAATCCGGCCCTGTGTACAGGCACACTTTAAATTAGAAGCAGAAGTATTATTCAACAAAAATATAAATGAGAATAGTCATGGAATGTAGTGTAATTGAGGGAATAAGATAATCTTAGGATAAAGAGGAATTTGAAGAATTAATAGTTAAAATATAAACTGAAATAATTTTGGAAGCAATCTATTTTAATTACTATTATATACCCCACTATTCTAATTGGTTATTCTAGCTAGTTATTATAATATAAATAAACTAAAAGTAATAATACCAACTGAGAGCTACAAATCTTTATAGAAGCCGCTCATATCCCCAAATATTTTTTGACTCTGTATATCAATAAATAGGCGCAGAGAAACAATATTATAGGTAGTACAGTTCTTCTTATTATTTGAATAAATCTTTTGGCGACTTTTGTTACAATAATTTTTTTGTACGTAATTGTGTTAGCATACGTAGAATGTTCTTAATATTATATTAAAAGCGTATGCTTTATTATTTGGCTATTCAGATTCGAGTATTAAATCCTTAACTTTCTCATGCGTGCATGACCTATTAACTTAGGGTTTAAATCTTATCCACGTATAGAGACTAGTCCAGCATACACAGCAAACTGCAATATTTTAATGGATCTTTTTAAATTTCTAAAGGTAAAATAAATTTGATTTTTACCTATTATTGTAACTCGCCAACTAGTTATATTTATATAAAAACATTTAAGTTTTCAGTTTTGCAAATCATTTTAAAATTGAGGAAGGAACTTTATTATATTTACATAAAAAGGTTGGTACTGATTTAATTTTGTTTGTAATCTAGAATAATAGTTAATATATTATTATCGTGTGATTTATATGTGTATGTGTATCTGTTCGGTTTGATTTTAATATCTCCATTGTATTTTAAGTGAGATTATAAAAGCAATTACTATTAAAACATTTCATGATCCAATTCCATTAAATCTATCTGATTTAGAAATTTCAATAAGGCATACAATGAAAATTGCATATGTAACATTTAATATCTTAGTTGTGCGTTTCATTAATTGGCTGTGAGTCACATCTTATCACTTCAATTAATCTAGTTAACCAGAATGACAGATCTTAAATCATTTTCACTTTAAAGAGAACTCTTGAAAATTTTCTAATTAAAATTAAATTTTGATCAGTCACTTCTTACTCATTTTGCATCTATTCTTATCTGTAAAATTTAAAATCATTTGCTGCTTCTAAATAGAGAATAATTTTTAGTAGTATTGTTTCAATTTTCCTTACTTCTAATAATTTGCTCTACAATAAATAATTGGTAATTTTGTTCTTCGTTTTATATTAAACTTTAGGTTTATTTGAATTAGTCTTTATGCTTATTTAAAGAGTTTTTTTTTTGTTTGAATGTAACTAAAATAGTTCAAGACAAAACTCTTCGCATAGACAACAATGTATATTTATCATTCTTGTTTAACAATGGGAATTCTTTAAGTAACCAATTATGTTTTCATTTGAATATTATTAAATACGTGTCTTCAAAGAAAGCCATAGATTTTTTAATAATCTGTGTGAAATTAAATTAATTTTTTTTAAAACGTCCTGAATATGTAAATTTTGTGGGAAGGAGGGGATTGCAATATATTTTTTTTATTTATTATGATAGTTGTGTGAAATAAACATCATTTTAATTTTTTTTAAAAAGAAAACAAGATTGTTGTTTTCGATAGTTTTTAACTTTTTTAAAGTGAAAAATGTCTTCCTAATATCCACAAGCTAATATGTAATAAATTGTCAACTTACAAATATAAATCATATCTAAAAAAAAAAATACATTAAATTCAGTAATTGATAGTTCTTAAAAATCAGATAAGAAAAAACATCTTTAGGCAGTTTGTTATAGCATTACAATCACAGGGGTTTCTGTGTAGTATTTTTAATTATTGTACTTTATAAATAGTTAATTTTTTTTTTTACCTTTACAAAATGCTATAAGCTTATAAAATAGCTAAATCTTTTACATATATTTATAATTAGGCAAAAATGTTTTAAATCTAATTTAAAATTATAATAGCGCCTACCGTCAACATAAAAATATTTTTATGAACTTAAATTGAGTATTCATCTAGCATAACTTTTAACACATTTTATTAGCAGTTTATTTATTAATTATTATATAATGAGCATGCCAATAGCTCTTAACAAGCCAGAATATCTCTATCATCAGACCAGTTTCTAGCTCTGGCTTTTGTCAGTGAGGCACTAGAATATTCAAGCATTAGATTTAAAATATCAGGTCATTCCCAGCACTTTATCTAATATCTAATTATTTAAGTGGTAATCTGAAATTTTCAGACATCCATGTTTTCAAATCCAGCCATCAAACTTAAGTAGCCATATGGAACTGAGCTAAGTCAAGATACACCATATATTAATAGCTTTAGCAATATAAAATCTCCAAAGCCTTAAGAACAATAACAATAATTGCAAATAAATCAAGCCATATATCATGTGACTTAATTTAATAAGCTTGTATTACTAATATTATGTAAAAAGCATACCAATAACTCTTAATGAGCTTTTCAGAATACCCCTATCCTTAGAGTGGTTTCTATCTCTGGCTTTCATCAGTGAAGTGCTAGGATATTCAAGCATTAGATTTAAAATGCCAAGTCAAGCCCAGCACTTTATCTAATGTTTAACTATTAAATAGAAAATCAGAAAATTTCAGACATCCATATGTCTTCAAATCTAGCTGTCTAACTTAAATAGCCGCATAGGACTGAACTAAGTTCAGATACATCATATATTAATAGATTTATTGCATTTAAGGCTTTGGCAATTATATATTGCTAAAGTTATTAATATATGGTATATCTGAACTTAGCTCAATCCCATATGGCTATTTAAATTAGATAGCTGGATTTGAAGACATATGGATGTCTGAAATTTTCTGATTTTCTATTTAATAGTTAAACATTAGATAAAGTGCTGGGCTTGACTTGGCATTTTAAATCTAATGCTTGAATATCCTAGCACTTCACTGATGAAAGCCAGAGATAGAAACCACTCTAAGGATAGGGGTATTCTGAAAAGCTCATTAAGAGTTATTGGTATGCTTTTTACATAACATTAGTAATACAAGCTTATTAAATTAAGTCACATAATATATGACTTGATTTTTTTACAATTTTTGTTATTGCTATTAAGGCTTTGATTTCCTTGTAATTATTTATTAATTAAATAAAGTGTTAATTTTGTTTTATATTCCACTGCAATAGATTGGGTGGTGTGAATAAAAAACCAATTCCGGAACTGGGTATGTAATAAATTTATATAATACACTCATATAACGAACAATGATACATGAAAGATAATATGTATATATAGCAATTGAATGTTTCTGAACAGTCTCTAGCCACATCTCACAGTTAATGTCTTAGTGGATTTGGCTTTTTCTTTTTGTTTTACAGACTGGCATGAACATATAAGTTATATAATCAGCAATATTTATTATTTACAATGGATACAACTTGTAATACATAAATATAAGAGTGAGATTAATCCTACCGCATATATAACTATTTAAATTACCCTGAGAGAATTTGTGTACAACCATTTTTGTGTGAGCACTTATAACTAACTGGTCATTTTTTTCTGTGTATTACTTTTCAGTGTGGGTAAGAGAAATCAACCAATAGTGTTTTCTGATTATTAGTCAACTGCTCTCTAATTATATTGCATATCTCCCTCACTACACAGGACTAGAAGTTATATTATGAGGGTTTCTTTATTTTTATACAGTTCCAAACTTGCATGGACTTTACTTTCTTTGGGATCTCAGCAATATTTCATCACAGTATTCTTAATCTGCTATGTTATATTTTTTATTTTTTTCGACCACTACATCCCCTTTCTTTTTGTGATGTGTTGTTTTCTTCTTTCATCTATCTCTCTTCAGTTTCTGGCATTTTGGTTTGTGCTTTCTTTTTTATGTGATTTCATTTTGCTACTACTGCTTCTGCTGGGGTTTATGTTTTTCCAGCTTCCAGATCTGCAGTGGCATATGTGATTAATATGTTTTATACACTACATTGTCAACAGATTGTATAAGTACTATGAATTTGGATGTTAGGATGTGTCTGACCCATACTTCATCTTCCAAATTTAAATGTTTTATAGTAAACAAATACACAAGATTAATAAAGCAAAACTTAAAAAACACTGTGCATAGCCTGTACACAATATGTATATAGGCACCCACATTTCCATCACATTTACTGCTATGTTTATGACTTTTATAAGTCAAAAGCATGTCAAGCACATCATGCTCAACTAACATTATTATAAATATTAATTCTTATTAAGCGCTTAATAAGAATTAATATTTACAACTTTAAATTGATTCAAAATATTTCTAAATTTAATATCTGAATATTGACTCATTGTAAATCAAAAGATGTCACGAATGTTAATGTTTAACAGAAATAGTGGACTTAATCAGTGAAGAATTTATTAGCTTCATGCTCCCAAATCAAAGTGCTTTAGATTTGCCTATATAATTAAGAAAATAGATTGAGAGATAAGAGGGTCTCTTATCTTTACAAAGTTGAATCTTGTGTTAAGATTTGGAGAGGTTTCTCTTGTTAAAATTAAGCACTCAAGGCGCATGTACTGAGGTTTTAGCCTTATATAAGTATAACATTATTATAGCATACTTGTTTATTACTTCTTTTTTTTTAGAGATAAAGCATCAAAATTTATAATTACAATTAAATGTTTTATTTTCTGTTTCTAAATTTGTATGTGTATATTTGATAGTAGCAGGGTTAGTTCTGTTCTTGACTTCTGTTTAATTAATAATTTGGCTGGAGGCTTTCCACTTGCTGCTATTGGAGTAGAGTGCTTGTCTGGTAATATCCAATGAAGTATTTCTTGTATTTTTGTAGGATTTTTTTTTTTTTAGCACAATTTAAGTTGATTTACCACATTTTCTGATTATTTTCTGAATGATAAAGGAGTAAGTGCGCATGTTTAATGCCTCTGGCCTCCAAATATTTTTTGTCCCTTTCAGATGTAAACCCAGAACCATTGTCTATAATGAGTATTTCTGGGTAACCTTGCACTGGAAACATTATATTTGGCTTATCAATAATCTCATCACTATCGGTATTTTTCATGATGCAATATTCTATCCAGTGAAATGCAGCATCTACAAGTATGAAGAATATATATCCATGAATAAGACTAGTATGTTCCACATGGATGTGTTTCTAAGGGTTTTTTTTGCAGGTGGCCATGAGTTATATTCTTTTTTTTTTTTGTTAATCAGGCATTTGATTAGCATGCTATGCAGTTTTTGTAAAAGACTCAATGTCTTTATTTATTTTATAGCTTCTGGTCATGCTTTCATGCATTATTTATTTTATAATTTCTGGCCATGCTTTCATTCATACTATTTCTAATTATTTGTTATGCAGCCTTTAGTAGGTATTAAAATTTCTTTCTCTATTTATTGTACACCCTCTTTAAACAGGTAGGTTTAATCAAGCATTCTAAAAGGAAAGTGGCAAATTTTGAGGTCATTTACGAGGCCAGACTTTGTTGATTTATTTTTTCAGTAGTTGGTATCCTTGTTCCTCACTAGTTCATTCCATCACTGTTTTACTAATTAACAATTGTGGATTTAGATTATTCATATAACTGATATCCACATTAATTTTCTTTACTTTGGTATATCTAAAATATTATCTAAACAATTGACATTGATATAGCTGGCTGATTGTCATTGAGTCTAAAGACACATTAATTAACCTAGAAATCACCAGAATGACCCTGGATTCTCCAATAACAGAAAAGATAGACCTTGCGATAGAAGAAAATTATGTTTTATCATAGGTGCAAGATGAGACTCACCAGAAGTATCTGTGGTGGATTTGCTCAATTTAGAATTTTCTGGAAGAAAAATATAAAGACAGGGAAAGATGAAAAACTGATACCTCCACCTAGACAAGTGAGAACTCAGAGAAGACCTTTGAAATTAAATTCTGGGATTATTTTTTTAGAATGGGGGAATGTATTATTTGAAAATGATATTGTTGTATGCACTTATATATATATATATATATGCTTATATTTATATATTATATATATATATATATATATATATATATAAACATTACAAGCATAAAGCTAAACTAGTCAATATAAAATCAAAACTACCCCAAATCTAAAATTAAACCAGACCAGCATAAAAATAATATTAAAACACAACCTAAGGTTTCACTGCTACAAGCAGACTTCTCAAGTGTAAAAAACTACAAAAAAACCACACATTATATATACTATTAAAAACTACCCACAAATCCATTCACTTCCCATCCACCCTTAATATCAAAAGAACTCTTAAATAAGTTAATTGCTTCAGAATAATAAATTTTCAATAATAAAGACTCTTTAATTTTTCTTTTGATTTCATTTCTCTCAAAGAAGACAATAGTGTGGCCTGTATCTTTTTCATGGACATACAAAGCAGAACTAAGATATCTATTTTTAACTCTACTTTTATGAACCTTTATTCTTTCATTTAAACTCAAACTACTCTGACCTATGTAAACCTTCTTACAAAATAAACAAGGAATAAAATATACCACACCAGGAATAGTCTTTCTATCAAAAACTTCTTTTGTATTATTTAATAAATTATTCAATGTAACACCCCTTTTCCAAGCAATTTTCTTATTTCCAAACAATTTACTATTTCTATGCACAATTTTATAAGAAGACAATTTAAATGGCAAAGAAATAAAATCATATTTTTCTTTAACCTTTACATCCTTACAAATATTACAATTAAATAAAATACTTTTAACAAATTTATCAGAGTATCCAACACTCAAATAATCTTTATAAAATTGATATTTCTGAAACAAAGCTACCCCACTAGAATTATTTTATTTAATATTCCTATGACAATCTACTTTATGAGATACAGACTGATAGCTATCAGGTTTAATTATAGATCTTAATTCTTTACTTTTAACTAAATGACTGCACAATAAACAATTAGTTTCTATATTTCTAATCACCAAAAGATCTAAAAATTTTAACTTACCAAAATCTAACCCCCCTCCTTCTAACACAAATTTTATAGAAGGATCAAAACAATTAAACTCATTTACAAATTCCTTCAATTTATCATTCTCAACTACAAATAATTCAACATTTGTAGTTGAGAATGATAAATTGAAGGAATTTGTAAATGAGTTTAATTGTTTTGATCCTTCTATAAAATTCTCAACTACAAATAAACAATCATCAACATATCTGATATGTTGATGATTGTTTATTTGTAGTTGAGAATGATAAATTGAAGGAATTTGTAAATGAGTTTAATTGTTTTGATCCTTCTATAAAATTTGTGTTAGAAGGAGGGGGGTTAGATTTTGGTAAGTTAAAATTTTTAGATCTTTTGGTGATTAGAAATATAGAAACTAATTGTTTATTGTGCAGTCATTTAGTTAAAAGTAAAGAATTAAGATCTATAATTAAACCTGATAGCTATCAGTCTGTATCTCATAAAGTAGATTGTCATAGGAATATTAAATTAAATAATTCTAATGGGGTAGCTTTGTTTCAGAAATATCAATTTTATAAAGATTATTTGAGTGTTGGATACTCTGATAAATTTGTTAAAAGTATTTTATTTAATAGTAATATTTGTAAGGATGTAAAGGTTAAAGAAAAATATGATTTTATTTCTTTGCCATTTAAATTGTCTTCTTATAAAATTGTGTGTAGAAATAGTAAATTGTTTGGAAATAAGAAAATTGCTTGGAAAAGGGGTGTTACATTGAATAATTTATTAAATAATACAAAAGAAGTTTTTGATAGAAAGACTATTCCTGGTGTGGTATATTTTATTCCTTGTTTATTTTGTAAGAAGGTTTACATAGGTCAGAGTAGTTTGAGTTTAAATGAAAGAATAAAGGTTCATAAAAGTAGAGTTAAAAATAGATATCTTAGTTCTGCTTTGTATGTCCATGAAAAAGATACAGGCCACACTATTGATTTTGATGAAGCTAAGGTTGTCTTCTTTGAGAGAAATGAAATCAAAAGAAGAATTAAAGAGTCTTTATTATTGAAAATTTATTATTCTGAAGCAATTAACTTATTTAAGAGTTCTTTTAATATTAAGGGTGGATGGGAAGTGAATGGATTTGTGAGTAGTTTTTAATAGTATATATAATGTGTGGTTTTTTTGTAGTTCTTTACACTTGAGAAGTCTGCTTGTAGCAGTGAAACCTTAGGTTGTGTTTTAATATTATTTTTATGCTGGTCTGGTTTAATTTTAGATTTGGGGTAGTTTTGATTTGATATATATATAAAGCTATTATGTTTGTTTGTAATAACTTGTCAGATAGGAAATTGAATAAATTCCTCGATTATTAACACTCTAGAAAATTAATTTATGCAGAATGTGCTTTTGTATACGGATTATGCAAATGTAAACTAATTACACAGATTATTCAAGATGCAATAAAAGTGGCAAATAATTAGTGTGTGTATGATAAATCTGCGTTACAATAGCAAATAAAGTAAAAGATGGTAGGCCACTTTGAGAGAAGGTGAAGCACAGTACATGTATTATGAAATGAATGTGTGGAGAATATCTGTATGTAGGTAAAGATGTATGCTGCATATTACATATAGAGAAATATAGATATGTCAAATATAATCTAATGTTTGACAAAGTATTTATTATGAAAGATTTATATTTGTATAGTACCCTTACTAAAGGAAAACTAAGATTGACTCTCCGGCTAACTGATATAACTACACATATATTACAGTCAAGTTACAAAAACAATGACTATTAAGATAATTAATATTTGAACTAGCTTAAAATACACTACTAATATACAGTATCTAATAAAATCAAAATTTTATAAATTAACTATAAGAAACTTATTAAATTAAAATATAATAATACTTATGTTCACAATAAATAATTAGGGTTGCAACTAGAATACTCAGTTCATTCAATTTGCTAATAAATTTAATCTATAACTAGCTTATTATTATAAATAAAATAGGGTTCGATTAAAAATAACAAATACAATTATGAAATCTTTACATAAAACGTTCAGTACGGTACAATGGCTTAAACATTGAGGATACATCCCTAAAGATACATCCCCAATGGCATAAGAATATTACCTCTATTCAGTTAATATAACAAAACTACATTATAATATTCTCATGTCTTTAAACACACATATAATAAACCTAACATACGATTTACAAATTTATTATAGAAATAACAATAAATTAATTACGACTCTTTTAATAAAAAATATTAATTGAAAATTTAATATCAACTGATAATTCTTATTCATCATCTTTTAATACTTTAAAAAATAATCTCAGGTTCATTTCTAAGACTAATAATAAAAAATAAATTAATTAATTGAGACCCTGTAGTTAAATATGATGAGGAATTTTACATAATATCTAACTACCCTTACAAAAATAACACCAATAAGCGGTTAAGATACCTTAATGACTCTTAACATTAAATCCATTTAAATATTAATGTTTAGCAATAAACATAAATAAATTAATAAGATTCTGGAAAAATATTGTATAATCTTTATTTATTTTATGTGGCATTCTTAAAATATATGGCACTCTTAAGTATCTCAAATTGGTGTTGGATCATTTAAAAATAATTACCAATGATTATATCTTCTACAATAATAATAATAATTATATACTTTATTACTCAATCATGTAATAGTAATAATAATATTTTAAGTAATCGTTACGAATCATGTGGAAACAAATGATGATGTTTAAAACCATTAATTTCTATGGACCATGCATGTGGAATCAAGAATTAAAGAATGGCACTCAAACAAATTAAACTCCCAGCTGACCGGGGTTATCTTCCTAGTCAACTCCCAGCTGACCGGGGTTATCTTCCTAGTCAACTCCCAGCTGACCGGGGTTATCTTCCTAGTCAACTCCCAGCTGACCGGGGTTATCTTCCTAGTCAACGCTTTTATATATGGGGGAAAAAAATAACAATGAATTAATTTGAAAAAAAAAAAAAAGTTTTATTATAGTAGAACAACATTATAGCTTTATATAATAATATTATAGAATTTAAAAAAAAAAAATAGTTACAAACGGTAATGTAAAAATTAACATTTTAAAATTAAAATATTTATACAACACATATTACAAGTAAATAAAAGATATAAGATAGCCTTCATTCCGACTACCTAAAAATAAAATAAAATCTTACAATAATACTGTTAATATACACTTTTTATTTAATAAAATAATAACATTCTGTTGTTTTGTGGTGGGAAAATAATAATAAATATCCCAATTTCTAAACTTAATGCTACATTTATAATATCTTAAAATATATATATTTATTATTATGTAATTCTTGAGTATAAGTTTAGATTTAAATACACCTATCTAAACTCAACACAAAGTAAAATATTTTAAAATTATTAAAATACTTTCTTTGCAGTTCAGCAAAGCATCATCTTAATATTTTAATATACTCTAATATTCTTATACCAGAAAATTTAAATAAAGAAAAATATTAATACCCCCCTTTGCAAATTAACTTTTTATAAAAAAAAAATATTTCAAATATAATTGCATAAGTTTTTTCTACTTTAAATACGTTTATATTTTTTATTGCAAAATTAAAAAAAACATTTAATATTTTATATTGCTTGATTATTTGTATTTCATTTATTTTATATTTTATATTCATCATAGTATTCAACTCATTTATTCATTATGCTCTGTTTCATTCCAATTCAAATATGCATTTATTTGAGGTTAATGATCTGTAATATTTATTATATTGTGGTAATATTAATCATTCCTCTTTTATTTTTTTATATTATGACAAGCATTAAATATTTCAACATTATTTGTGATAGAAATTTTTTATATATCTCATCTTGCCTTCACATAAACTACCAACTTCTAACAGTTTAGCCATTACTTTACCATTTTTAAAAAATTATTCTCTATGGTGTGGTTCTAGTGATAATTGACAGTGATTATAGTGTGGGATATGGAATAATAACAATAATAAGTCAAACGAATAAGAAACACCATCATGGATACAGTGCTAAAATAAAAAGATCTGTATTTATTAGTCACGTAAAAATTCATGTCATGGCTTTAATTCAACTCTTATTGACTATAAGGAATGCAACTGTCCATGGAAAAATATTATAGTCTCATGTTACCTGTATATTTAATAAATTCAAACTGTGACAGTATAGCTCACACCTAACCTCTTTTCAAACATATCTCTAAACATCTAGGATTTCATATAACAATTCTCCTGACTACCATCCTATATCTTCCACATACTGAATAACTCTATTAACATCGTAAACTATACAAGCCACATTACAAAATAATTTCCAAACCACTTTTCTAAAAAAAACAACAAAGATCTAAATTCATTTCAAAATGGTTTTAAAAAGTTTTTTTTAAACACAAATGATCTTGATGAAACATACATCAGTATTATACATTTATTCATTTGTTGTTACATTATATAATTTAGAGATCAACATTTCTATATTTCTCTGTGCCTCAACAGACAACATTAATAATGATAATACATTAACAACTCAACTATGTTATAAAATGTATCATATTCAAGCATTTGTGATAAATAAATATTTTAAAATACCCTTAGATATTTTTTGGCATTCATTTGCATTCATTTTTTTAATATAATACAACCAATAATAATTATATGAATAGTTCATTCAGCCATTCAATATTAAAGCAATATGGCACATAATAATAATAATAATAATAATAATAATAATAATAATAATAATAATAATAATAATAATAATAATAATAATAATAATAATAATAATAAATTTTAAAATATATCAATTAAAAATATCAAACAATGCAATATAAATAATAAACCAGATTACCTATGATCCCAACAATTATTAGAACCATGAATGATGATTTGCTTTTTCTTGACCATACATTCAAATAAATTATTATTAGTAATTACCTGTCAGAAAATTAATTTCTGAAAAATCCATTTTTCTTTATAATAACTAATCTATCTTAAGACTAAATTTTTAAAATATGCATTATAATAAAATAGGTTAGTCTAAAGCATTATTTTAAAATATTAGCATTACACTAAAATAATTGAGAAAAAAATTAAAAGTTACAAAAAAGTCTCTTTTCTATTTGCAAGTTCAATGCTCCTCAAAAATCTTCCATTGTTGCCTCTCCCAGTGCCATTCAGGGAAATGTATAACAAATGAAATTAAATCCTGCAAAATCTAGGGAAAATATTGGTCATTCTGGGAAGATAAATATTTATTTAAATTTTTTTTTTTTGAATATCTATCCAGGTGCACAATATTTCAATAAAACAATAATTAAGAATCCATTTTTATGTAAAAATATCTTTTACATATGTATTTTTATTAATTCCAATGGTTATATATAACAAATATATCACAATCATTATAACTCACATATAATATTTGCATTTTCACATTTCATCAGTAAAACATTAGTAGAATATTATATAATAAAGATTTATCCATTTATTACATTCTTTTAGCATCCATTCACATTTCATTAACTAAAGGTAGATATTTCTTTTTTTAAAAAATATTCAAGACTTATTTTTTAAAATGCATATATTTCATTTAGTTTTTTTTGATTTAGATAATGTGACAGCTTTACCATCTAAGCATTAACTAAATGATATAATATAAATCATTAAAACAGATGCATTATAGTTATTTTATTTTAGATTAAAAAGTCATTTCAACATATATAGTTTGTTTATTGGTTTTATCATAAATAAATCTTTTTCAAAAGCATAAAACATTCAACAGTCATTTGCTTTCCATTTTTCTTTTAAAACACATCATTCTCAGACATATCTTCATTTAAATTAAGATTTAAAGATAAATTAAATATAAGATGTCCCATTCACATCCATGCAACTAAATAATTATTTTTACACATTATAAAAAAAATATCCCTAATTCAGCTTTTAACTTAAATGCAAAATATTAATTTTCCTTTTTCTTATCTCAAATGTAATAACATTATGAGAATGATTTTTCATAAATATTCATTTCCTACTAATTTAAATTTCCTTGAAAAATAAGATTTATTGTAACAAGACAAAGTTATTAAAAATAAATGTTCATTCACCTGAGTATATTAGTTATATAAAATTCAAAGTTCTTATGTAACACAAAGTCTACTTTTGTCCTGTTGTTAAATTCTTGTCAGTATTTGGTGCACATTTTCCTAACTCCTAAGTGACTATTCCCATCTTCCATAAAAATCATTGTAGTTTTACATTAAGCTTCAAATAAAATTTTCTGATAGGGAAGTACTGGTGTTTATTCCATCATTATTTTAAAACAATTATTAAATTATACTTTTAAAATTTTGAATAGAAAATAATAATGATTATAAAAAGTTATTACTGTTACAATTAGAGAAAAAAAATATAAATTATAAATTTCATATTCAACTGTACTAACAAATTCAAACACTCTGTCTAGCTTTGATTGTACCTCTTCTTTTATATTGATTTAATATAGTGATTTCAATGATTAATTTTGCTTTTAAAATACTTGCTAGTTTACATAAACTAAATTAATTTCGTCTTTAAAATTAAGCCTTAAAATTATGAGTCATCATTTTAAAAATATTATACTAAATTATTCAATATATTAACTATTAAATACGTTTATTAAGATATCAAATATCTTTATTAAAACAATTTAAATATTTTAACTGTTGTTTTTATTTTTAAAACATTATTCTTAGATCTAATTTTGCAACTTTTACAATGTACCTAATTTTATTAACAAGCTAGAAATCAAAGTTTTCTTTTCTAACTTTTGAAAGCTCACACACCAATACAACCACCTTTAATCATGTGTCACTTTCAGATCATTCTAGATGGATATTAAATTACATATTATCTACCTAATATTTTAAACAAAATAATTATTTTAAACACATATAAAATATATATTGCTAGAATTAAACTATTATATTATTATACTAGCTATTGAATATAATAAATAGAACTTAATCTTATTTTTTAAATAATATATTATATTATTTTATTACTTAATTTATTTTAAAATTATTTTAAACTATTTAATATATCTTTAGAAGCTTGTATTTACTGAGTTTGAATTCATACTATCTATAAAATCACAATCACATATTAGAAAATAACATAATTTTAATTTTTTTTAAAAATAGGTACTTTTCAAATCTTACTAAAACTATCTGCACCAAGTATAAGGACACAATATATGTATACTTATTCAAGTTAATACATTAATCTTTGTTAAGTTTGTATCTTAGCATTGAGTTCTATTTGAGACCATAAATTTTGATATGTATATAGTTGGTAATGTTAATACTATCCCTGTATATAGTAATTGGGTTAAAATTTGCCAGAGGAAAAAATGTCTTCTGTTACTAAAATGCATGAACCAAAATGTAATAAATTTTCAAATTATAAACCTAAGTTATATTAGAGAAAAACATTAAACTCAGTAGTTATATTTTTTAAATCAGGTAAGAAAAGTAGAATATTTATTTATTTTATAATACCCTTATACTCACACCATATTTTGTAAGACAGAGAACATCTCTCATTATCTTTGTCAGTATAACAACATTATACATTGTATTTTGAAGTGACACTTTTATTAAGCGTAATTGAGTGCAGTATATCTGCGACCAGTGATTTGCTGAAAATGTAAGATCAGCTGAACATATTTTGTAATATAAATATTTTTTAAAATTTATTTGTAAAACCAACTTTTAAAATATGGCACTTGTCTTTTTTAACCCAGGACCATTCTTAATCCCCAATGAATTGAAAACAAAAAATTAAATCAATAAAGGCATAAGATGATGTAAAGTTTTGGTTAATTATTATATAAGTTAATATTTTCAAAATTATTACTTTTAAATAAATTATACCAAATTTTTTTAAATTGTAATTATATACTGAAACCCCAATGATAGGTTTAGTTATCTAAGCAATAAATGCTATGACCTAATAATAAGTTTTATCATTCTTAATTTGTTGTTGTCATTGTTTGCCACACATTTTGCAACTAAATTCTTTTATATTTTTTTTGTTTTCCCTATTAGTTCACATAAACTGTACTGATTTTTTGATCTTCAAAACTACATTATGAAACAATGAAGCTCTTTGCTCATTAAGAGGAAATAAGTGAAACAGAAATTTAACTATTAATAGATAGATTTTACTTGCGTTTATGGGGCTCATTGTTTAGCCCATTTACTTGTCAAAAAGTTCAAGGCTTCCAGCTTTGCATTTGCCAAGGAGTCTCCAGTCTTAGCTTCATATATATATATATATATATTGAGGACATTCAAAAGAGAAATTTCAGTGTTAATGTGAACTCTATTGTTCAAATACTAGAATGTTGCGTATTGTAAAATATATCATATTAAATCTGTAGACAATCTTTGACATTTATTAAAAAATGAGTATGATATCAGGATTAAAATATTGAAAACTACTTAGCATAATATAATAAATCCTTTATTTTAAACTTTTCTTACTCAACATTCCTAGTGCTTATATCAGTTAAAATTGTATAGGAAAACGTAACCAACAGTTATAGAATTTGAAAATAAGAAACATATAAGTGGCACAAAAAGCCACAATACTATTAGCATGTTATTATTTTATTAACATTTCCCATAACAAGGAAGTCCACAATTTTGCATCCAGATTACATTCTTGAAAATTAAAAACACAATTTAAATACCAACAACATTATGATAAGGCAACTAAATTAAAAGAAAACTGTTCAGTACATTTATTGATACATGGTTTTGGGCTTCTTGGTTTACCACAACTAAACACTGTGCAATAGTGGAACATCGCTAAGGATTATATAAGACTTTTACTTAACACATTACTATTTTAATTCATTGGCCTGATAGGCATAGTACAAGAAATGCAATAATTGATTAATTGTAAGTGTAACTATCTAATATCTTGAGACAAAGATCAATTTGCCAAAAGTCTAACTTGGAAATGGTTTTTTTGATTGTGTCTATATTATCAATAGAGTAATGATAGAGACTCTGCCATCTAATGTATTAAGTAATTACTTAGATTATAAATTCTTTGGTTTTTTAGAATACTGTTTTATAAAATATAATAAAAATCTTTAAGTATGCTTAAATGCCTTACAAGCTGTTGTCCCGGGTTAGCGGGTTCATGTCCTGGCCGATGCTATGACGCATGAAACAAAAAAAGTATGCTTAAATGTTTTTTCAATTTTTTTTTAGTGGTAATATTATTTCGTTTATATTCCCCATCCTCTCAGTATTATTAAGTAACTATCTTATTGTTTTTTAGAATAACGTGATTAAAAAATAACATCCATTATGAACATTGATTTTGATTAACTGAATTAAAGATTTATGATAATGCTAAAAATAAATTTAATTTGCAGATTGGATATAGATATTTAAAAATGCTATAATTACATTTTTTAATAGTAACGTGAAATTAAAAAGGGAAATGTAGGTTGTAATTCTATCATTTTCCATAGTTCTAGGAAGTACATAATTTAATACATCTATCACTTTTCCTTAGACTTAGGGAATAAATTGCTTTGATATTAGATGTTCCCTTGCAGGATTAGTAATGTTTTAGATATCAAATCGTAATGATCTAAATACCAAACTGTTTCCAGAGTGTTTTTTTTTAAATATTGAACCTTAGATAGCATCATAAATAAATAAACATACTACTTAATAGTCTGATGAGAATTTGCTAATATGTTCAGTATCTTTTGCCAAAGGTACCACTTGATGTACAATCTAGAATTTCCTATCTTTGCTGGAACTGATAGAATTGTGCTGTTTATAAAATCAGTCTTTATTGGATGTTTAGCATAATAATATATGGGAAATTTAAATATACTCATGAAGATATCCAAAACTTATACTGACTTCAATCATTAACAGTATTTTTAGATATGTTCTCTAAATCAGTGACATATATGATTGTACCATTGATTTAGTGAATGATAATAAATAAATTCTACAATAAAATAAATCAATAATAAACATTTAGTACAAATTCATTACTTTGTTTTATTACATAGAATATGAATTTTTTTGTTGTCATATTATACAAAATAATTTATAATGAAATAAAAATGATATATACCTGAGTCTCTTTTTACGCGGACTTATTTAACATGATTTTGAAGTTACGCGATTCATGTTTCACCGGAAGTCGAACTCCGATAACGTGTTATTACTTTAAATAATAAATTTCGTGCATTTACGTTATATTGAAAGTAATAGCACATTATTGGAATTCAACTTTCATCTTAGTAATTTCAATATTTTCAGTGCTTTATAATAGTAAGATTTTATGCAATAATGAAATTAAAATCATGATTTTCACATTTTATGTATACACACATTAAATTTTACAAGATTATAATGTAAATTTGTTCAAACATTGTGCGTGTTAATTTTGCATTTTAAATCACATTCTGTTTTTGCTTTTTAAAAAAGAACGTAATCAATTATTAATCATTTAGTGTCCACAAGTTTATTTTTAAAAGGTGAGTAATAGCAGTGGGCACAATTAAATTTGACAATTAAAAATTAAAATCTGATTTTTAATTGTAATTAACAATTTAAAAATTACTTACGGCGACTTGAAATTAATGTGATGTGAAATTTGATTTGTAAACGGAATTGAAAATTAAAGACAAAAATAAGAATTTAATTTTTAGTTGTTAGTTTCATAAAAAATTAATAAAATCATCATCTCAAAGATTAATTACTAATTACATTGTCACTAGAAAACCATTGACACAACATGAGTGTGAAGTTGGTGCTAGTTGTATTTCCTCTTGTGAAAAATTTGATTTTTTTACCAGTTTGCAAATGAACATGTGTTTCGGCAAATAGTGATAATAATTAAAACTTGTATAAAAAATATAAATTACTGTACTGTAAATTATGCATAAAAATATATTATTTTGAATAAAATTAAATATTATAGTTAAAAAAAGTTTGTCTTGTATCAATTTTTTTCAAATTTGAAATTTTTATTAGTCATATTTTATTTCCTTATTTTTTTTTGCGCGAATTTTAAAGTAATTTTACATTGGTGCTTTGCTTTTATGCGAATTTTGAAAAATCACAGACCCCCTTTTCAATGTAAGTTACGTCTATTTTTATGCGATTTCGTTTGCGCGTGTTTTCTGAGGAACCTATCTATCGCGTAAAACGAGACCCAGGTGTATATCATTGGGCATTAACTCTTAACCTGATATATTTGCATATGTTTTAATGTTCCTATGCACTCTTTCTATATATTAACTTTGCTTATATGAATTTGTTGGTTATACATATTAAAACAAAGTCAGGTATGTGCACATACAGACCTAATAAAATAAGTCTATAATCACCTATGTTTGTAGTCATCATCCCAATACACATTTAAGCATCATGCTGATAGATCATCATAGTATACAAATACTTCAAAATTCATATCAAATAAAGTACACAATAAATTAAGAGCTATTAGGGCCTGTGAATCATTATTATGCTTGCAGTAATAATATATGGTTAAGAATGAAGTACACAAATTTCTTAAATATGTTACAAATTTCACTTATTATTTCAGTGTTTATAGACCTTTTTAGACATCTAAGCAATATATGTATATATCATGACTCTACTTTAATTAAATTTACAAAATAAAAGTGCATCCCAAACATTAACTTCAATAGGATTCTAACCAATTATTAATCTTTATTCCCTCTGCTGTATTTGATCCCAATAAAATATTTAATAAATTTGATGATTGAGGTAAATGATTCTCATGGATATAGCATATTAATTTCTTCTTTATCTAACTTTATGTAAGTTAGATTATATACTAATCAATAATAGTAATAAATGCTTTAACTGAAGGTAGAATGATTAATGACTTCTGCAGGTGCAAGTTAACTAGTGTTTATTATTAAATAACTTTAAAGAGATATTGATATGGGAAGTTCAGTCCCCACAATTTATTCCCTTTATCTTAAATCTTAAAACTAAAATGATTATAAATTAATACACTGTACAGGCTTACACCTGCACATACAGATATATATGTAAGGGATTCAAACTCAGATTTTCACACTACTCTCAACTCTCCAAGCCATCTTATATTGCTGATCCACCTGATCACATACATGTTGATGATTATTTATCTTTTCAGCATGTGTTTGATCAGGTGGGTCAGCAATATGAGATGGCTTGGAGAGTTGAGGGTTGTGTGAAAATCTGAGTTCAAATCCTTTATATATTAAAATGATTGTAACAAAAGACTTCATTAACTAAATTATAAGTAACATAATTTAAGATCTATATGATATATAATGAATGAAAAATGCTAAGAAGCAAATGAATGGCACATTAAAATAATAGTATAAAATCTTTAGATAGAAAAGAAAGTTTATTTTTTAAATTTAAAATTACTTTTATAAAGTCATCTAACATTTCAGAAGAATAGCAATTAAGCATTCAGCATATTTTTAGGTAGTTTATAATTGTGGCTTAAATATTATTTTACTTTATAAATGTTTTATTTTATAACTTACATTATACACAGATCATGATTTCAATTTATGATACAGGATCCAGTGCTTTTCCTGAATTAGATGAAATTATGTCTATCCCAATCAGGTTTCTACATCGTTGAAGAATTGTTTTTGTCATGATTGGTTTTCACAAGATTGGCACATAGTTAGATGCTCCTGAGACCATTCCTGCTGAAGCTAGCTCTATGTTAGCGCAAACACCAATAAATTAGCCTTCAGAGGAAAGTTCACCATACTAGGGAAATTTATATTTGTTGCATATTAGTTTGTAGCTTCTTTTTGAAACACACAGCAATAATGACATTGACAACCAACACAATAAATAATAATAGTAATAATAATAAGAAGGAGAAGGAGGAGGAGAAGAAGGAGAAGAAGAAGGAGAAGAAGAAGGAGGAGAAGAAGGAAGAGGAGGAGGAGAATTGGATTTAAAACGTTATCTAATGGAAGGTCATCATCTTCATTACCAAGAAAAAGTCATTGTAACCAATTTCTATTGTTGGATCAATGACTTAAACAAAGAAATAATATGCACATTAAAGTTTTAGAACTAAAAGTACTTACATATTAGATCTGCTGTGCCTTTTCACATCTGTGTCATTCTGCAGATAAATTTTTAATCTTGCAATGTCATCAAATAATGTGAACACCAAAACTTAAGTGATAAATTTGTACACAAAAATAATAAAAATACATTACAATACTAAATAAAAACAGCAGTTGGGAGTTTTTAATACGGAATTCTGTTATCACAAATACTGACAGATAGATAGATTGTTTTATCATGGCAATTGAAGATAGAGCAACTCTTATGGAAGCAATCAAACAAATTGTGGAAGAAGGCTCAACAATTTATTCAAATTGCTAGAAAGTGTATAAAACTTACGAACTACGATCTGCCAGATATGAACATTTTTGTTCAACCATAGATGAGCTTCTCATTCCAGTCTGGATAATATCAAAAAAAATCAGTTTACCTCAATGATTCCATTATGATAAAAGTTTACTAATTTCTTTTTTTTTCCTATTTTGATAAATGTTTACTATTTTTTTTCTTTTTAACAAAATAAATGTAGTTAAATACATTTCTCAATCAAGATCCCATGCAGGCATTGTATTGCATAAACACACATGCTTTAACTCTCTATTTTGTTATAGCCTGAGTCAGACATAGATTTTTTTTATCTGTCTACTTTGTAACTTTTTTGTTATAGTTAATAGACAGTATTTTTTTATTTTTCTTTGCTTTACTGTTCATTTTGTAGTTAATATAGTTATTGCACCTGGGTCTCATTTTATGTGGTAGATAGTTTCCTCAGAAAATGCACACAAAAGAAATCCACACAAAAATAGATTTAACTTATCTTGAAAAATGGGGGATAGGTTACTGTAATTTTCAAAAATTGCATAAAAGCAAAGCAACAATGTAAAATTACTTTAAAATTCACACACAAAAAAAAATAAGGAAATAAAATATGACTAATAAAAAATTTCAAATTTGAAAAAAATTGATACAAGACATCCTTTTTTTACTTATGTATTAACTACAGTATTTAATTTTATTCAAAACAATATATTTTTATGGATAATTTACAGTATTTTCATTTTTTTCATACGTGTACAGTATTAACGATAAGTAAGTTTGTTTATAAACTAGTAAGACATCAGATTCATCATGGTGTAATGTGATGTAATGTACTGTAGCTTCTCCTTAAATGAAGTCAAGAATCTCTCAGCAATTATGCCCAGAGAAACCTGTTAGCTACTTTACAAGAGGAAATGCAACTAGTGCCGACCTCATTTTTTTAATTGCTCTTATTGTGGACTCACCCAAACTAAATCTTTTCCAATTGCTGTTGATCCTTCCAATGTCACTAAGCGATCTAAAATTGAAAATTTTGTTTCCAAAGAAATTCATTTACTTGAGTGTTTTTTACTTCTCAGTTAGAATAAACTAAAAGTTTAAAATAAAAGTAAGAACTTAGACTTATGATAATAAAAGATACCGACTCACCACTGTTGGACAAAATTTAATTAAAACTAACAATTAAAAATTAAATTGTTATTTTTGTCTTAATTTTTTAATTTTCAATTCCATTTAAAAATCAAATTCCATTGCTTTGCATCACATTAATTTCAGATCACGTTGACATAATTTTTAAATTGTTAATTATAATTAAAAATCAGATTTTAATTGTCAAATTTAACTGTGCCCACTGCTATAACTCACCTTTTAAAAATAAACTTGCTGACACTAAATGATTAATTGATTATGTACTCTTTTTTAAAAAAAGCAAAAATAGAATGATTTAAAATGCAAAAACAACATGCATAATAAAGGCATCTATAACATTTGAACAGATTTAAATTGTAATCTTGTAAAATTTAATGTTAAACAATTCAAAACAAAACAACACTCTCCATATAGTAGTGCCATCTTGTGCTAACAAGAGCAATCAATGGATGCCAGAAGGCTTGTGCATAAAATCCCTATCTAATGCCTACTCATCCAATATCCCCAGATTAGTTTCTGGCTTGTGGCCTTCATCAGTGAGGAGCCTTGGATCTGAGAGCACTGCACCTAGATCTTAGGATCTAATGCAACCCTCCAGCACCCACCTTTTAACTCTATTTAACTACAAAACTATGAGAATGAAATTGAAAACACTATTAATATTTTCAATCCAAGCTCAATAGCTTATATAGTCATATGGGTCTGAACTCAATTCAGCACCCATACATTTTGGTGTCTTTGGCTCTTTAACAACCATAGCCACCATTATCCTATTAGGCAGGATTGGTGTTAAACCACTAAACATCACATGATCACTATCTCATACTAGCACAATAATTGTTATTAAACAATTCAAAACAAAACAACACTCTCCATATAGTACTGCCATCTTGTGCTAACAAGAGCAATCAATGGATGCCAGAAGGCTTGTGCATAAAATCCCTATCTAATGCCTACTCATCCAATATCCCCAGACTAGTTTCTGGCTTAGTTATTAGGCAGAACCAGAAGCTTAGTTTTAAAAATGTTTTCTAAAATGAAGAAAACTATGTGCTAAGTTTAGCTAGAAGCTAAACATCTATCTTCATGTAACCTGTTCACTAGAAAAATGTAAAAAATAAATAAAATATTTGTTGTTGCAACAAGCCTTATTTCCATCCAAGAACATGATAGTCTCATTATATATTTTAGACTGACTGCAAATTATTAGATTTCAAAAATGGGTAAATTTAGCCTGTGAAACTGAAAATATTGTATGGCAAAAATTGGATAAATTCATTCTATGAAGAGGACTGAAAGCATTCTATTACAAAAATAAATAAATTAATGGTATATCTTAGCCTGGAATGAAGAAGCATTTAAGAAGGAAACCAACATGGAAAAATTGTAAATTACAACTGCCAAAGAAGGATTTAAAAAACCCCAGGATAATATTATAATTTGCACATTATATCTTCATATATAAATAAATTTTTATAGAAACCATAATTGGTAACAATGAATAATTTTATTAATTTAACAATTTCTTTTGAAACATGCATTTTTTTATATTGAAATATTTCCATCATCTAATATATGTGTTGAATGTCTTTAGAAAAGTTTAATTTTAGTTAAATAATCCAAATGCATTCAACTGTTAGTAATATCACAGCAAACAGGTTAGTATATGCACCAACTGTTAGTAATATCCCAAACAGGTTAGTATATGCACAATGTTTTGAGAGGTATTTTTCTCCCCTCTTCTTCAGGTGTTGCTGGCCTGACCAGTGACAGTACTAGCATGGGATTCAAACCTGGGTCCTTAGATTCTTGATTATTGAATTTTAAGGTAACCCTCTAACCAACTGAGCCATCCTGCCAAAGGCAATAGTATGTAGTAATTTCATATACTTATCTATGAGGTTCCTCCTGATTACTCCACTTTTTTCTCAGAGCAAAGTTGGTTAGTGGTTTCCATACAATATGTATAGTCACACTAGGATGGCTTATGGGATTTTTTAACATTGTCATGTGATCAGCTTCTTTAAATTTTCTTTTTTGTACCTTTTCTTTTTCAGAAAAACACTAATGCATTTTTTTGTCTTTATATTATTTCACTTCAAAATTATAAAAAGGTTTTAGCTAATTTAAAAAAAATTTTTTTTTAGGTAAAGTTTTTTTATATAAATAATAATTGGTCATATTAAATAATTTTTATTAGTTTAACATTTTCACTTGAAACATGTTTTTTTTTCATTCGATTTTTTCTTCATCTCTGATTGTGTCAAATTTTTTTACAACTTTTGATATTAAAACAGAAAATAATATAATGAAAGTAAAAGGTTGATTAATTTAATGAATAAAAATTAACTGGTTAGTCATTTTTATATGAATATAAATTTGATTTGTCATATCATGCCATTTTTTAATTTTTTAAAATTATTAATAAATTTATTAAATAATTATTTAAAAATAATCTAATGTCAATGTCTTTATTCCTCCAGTTATCTGTTTTATGAATTGGCAGTGTGTGTGACTTGATTTCATTACAGCTTAATGTTTTAGGGATATTTAAATTATCCCAGTAAAGTTATTTAAAGTGAAGTAGAATAATCTGTTATATTTATCTTTGTCTTGTTCTCAGTTACAGTCCTTGGAGTCTTATGTTCTTGAGCTAGTTCTAGAGAGCAATAATTACTAGTTGTATGGATGTAGGGGTTTGGGTTGGACATCCAGATGATAACTCTAGATGACACAAAAGTATCACATTTAAAGTTTTATTCACTGAATTTTGTTTTTATTAGAAGTTAAGGTATAATGGGCTTGTACACTCTTCCCATATGGGCAGAGTATTGATAATAATCAGCATATAGCAATGCCCCAATATTGTTTATTATGAGTAATAGACTAGCACATAAGTATGTGCATCCAAGTAGTTGTTTGTATATAATGCCCTAGATTTGGTAGTGGCTAGATCATTAGCCTGTTTATAATACAGTACTTTCAACTCCAGTCATAAGTTGGCTGTTGACTTGATTGCTAATGAGTTGTTGATTCTTGTATAATTCTGGTGATGTAGTTCGCAACTTATTATTAATATAATTATATATTGTTCATTCATATCTTTTGCTGGATTTCATGCTCATTCATTTTATATTTTTATTTAATCTATTTACTTTTATATTTGATTTAATTTTGAGAATTTAATGTTGTTTTATATTTGAATGTAATATTTAGAAATTATACCCCCCCCCCACCATATTGACCTCTTTTCATTCCATACCATTACAATATTTTTGTATGTCTGTGTGTAAGTATACTTTCTCAATTTATTATTAATAACTTCATTTATTTTTAAATTTTATTTGCATTCTAATCATAACTTATAAATGCTTACTATACAGATAAAAAAGTGTCTGGTATATATGTTTATGTGTATATGTTGAATAGAGTTTTATATTTACAACACTATAAAGAAAATATGAACTCTTGTAAGCAATGGGTATTGATATCACAGCTCCGCCGTGTTTGTTTTTATTAATTCAGTTTATTTTAGGAAACTAGTCTGTACATTAAAAAAGTGATTTCTTTGTCTTTTTATTTCATACATGCAGAATTTATGGTTATTTATTTATTACTTATATAGATTAAATTTTATGTGAAATTTTTCACATGCGTAAAACTTATAATTGATGTCACATAAAATACAATATCAGAAAATATCAATTTCATTAACATTGTAAAAGATTTTTTTTTATAAATCTTAGAAGAAAATGGCTTTAATTATTATGAGCAAAAAATATATTTCTGTTTTATTTATATTCAGCATTATGATTCCCTGGCAGCAATCTGCCAAAAGTTGGTCCAGTGCATTTAAGATTTTCTTACTAGTTTTATTTTTATACCTTTTCAGATTGACTTAAATATTACAAGTTGGTTAAAGTTACACAAAAGAATAGATACTATTGAGAAGTATATAATATGTTTTTAAACATTTTAAAAGACACTTTTATCATCTTTATAATTTTGATCCTAATTCTTTTATTCTACTTCTATACAATTATTTCTTTTTTTTTTTTTTCTCATGTGTCATAACATCAGCCGGGAAGCGAACCCGCTAACCCGGGACAACTGCTTGAAAAGCGGCTGTCGCTGACCTCTCGATCACCAATGCTTGAAAAAATATATACTTTTGGGCTAAAATGATTTTTAAATTAAATTCCAAGAGCATTATTACTAATTTTTGGCAAAAAAAAAAATCATGTAATAAGAATACAATTACTTATTTTAAAAAGAATATTTTAAAATAATGTATAATACTTCGCTTAGAATAATTTATATTATGAATTTTTCATAATTATTCTTATTTAAATAAAAGAATGTTTTTTGTTATAAAATTTTCCTGTATTTTAGGTTTAGTCAGTAAGAAAAAAAAGGATTTTTTATTAATAATAAAGTTTCATTCAAATTATAATCTTGAGTTATCTGTAATACATTATATATGTCCTATACGTGAGGGGTCAGATTGATCTTAGGTCAACATGGGTGTGACAAGAATCTCGGCCTCAGGGTGGCCTTTGAGTGTTCCATCATCAGATTTTCAATTGGATGGACGGTTGAAGAGTTGGAGTGTGGAGTAGATTGAAGCCTCCATTAAAGTATGAGGTTTGGCTATCTTAAGCACTTGTGCCATATATATATATGTAGACATGGTAATCCGGACTAACTGATGATTGCTGGTTTAGCATGAAATACGTATATTGGTGATTATTTATCTTTTCAACATATATGTGTTCAAATGTATCAGTGTTATGAGATGGTGTGGAGAGTGGTGGGTGGTGTGAAAGTCTGTGCTCATATACCATATATATTATTAATCTTTGTAAATTATATTTAGAGGTACATTTAAGTATTATTTATTTCGTTGTAATATTAATAATATTCTAGTGTGTATGATATATATATATGTATTAGATATATGATTTTTTTCGATTTATCATTACAAAATTTATAATTGCAAATGATCTTTTTGAAACTAGTTTTTAAAATTTGAATAATAATACTTTTTAATTCTGAATAGAAAAGTGCCCCCCCCCTTTTTTTTTAATACATTACTTTGAAAATTTATTGAGATCTGTCTGCCTACTTTATTGTTACCTTATGATTAATATTTAGAGCATTTATGATTTCATGAATATCTCTCCCTCTTTTGTATGTATTTATGCAACTATTCTCTGAATGCACGTATATCTTACATATGTGAGATCTAAGTGTATGTGTGTATAGTATACACAATATATGTATACCTGAATGATTATTGTAAACATTTTTTTTTTTATTCGAATGTAATTTTGTCCATGTTTTGTATATATATAAGCGTTAATTTAAGTCATAATTTTTACGTAATTTTTAATAATATGCACCAGTGAAGTATATTTGTATTTCAAATTAATAATTTAAAAATCTTACTAGAAAAAAATTGTCTTTCTTTTATTATTATGTAAGTTAAAATAAGTAAAACTTATTATTCCTTAAATAATTTTTTTGTCTCTCTTGTATTTAAAATTACCGTATATCTTTTAAAAGAATAGTACAGTAATCTTTCCGTATTTATAATTTTCATATCCATAAGTTTTGTTATCGCAATTCAAAAAAATACTAAATGAAATAAAAAGAAATTAATAAAAACAATATAATAATTTCTACGTTTTAATTTTTTTTTAGTTGACAAGTGTACACGCGCAGACACATATATATATATGTTATACATGTTATCGACAAATGTTTATAGTATATGCACACATTTATATATGTATGTTTTAAAATGAGCATTATGTAGCGTTATCATTACTCTTTATAAATTTTGGTATTTATGTAGACGATGGAATGAAATATTACAAATAGGAAGAAACTTTTGTGCTTTTATAATTTTTTTAATTAACACATTGGCTTGTTCATCAGCTGTAAACATTTTTTTTTTTTTTTTAAATTTAATGAATTATCATATTTATTTGACGGAAGCATCAGATTTAGTTCGTTTGAGGATAATTCTTTGTGGTAATAGGAAAATTCTATTAATGTTTTCTGCAACGTCTTGTTAGAATTTTTTAATATTCATTTTTTTTTTTTTTAAATGTTTCAAAACACTTTTAAATAACATTAAGACTGCATAAATTACTAATGCTTTTTTTATATATTTATGATTTGTTCTCATATAATAAATAATTTATACGTATATTTTTATCATGTAAATATTGTACATTATATTTTGTTATGTCAGTAGTTCATTATTTTTATTATCTTAATTTTTTTTTCCGATTTGTGCTTTCATAATGTATTCATATCTAAAATATCTTTGGACATATAGTGAAGGAAATGACATTTTAAATTAATTTATATATTTTTATTCCTATTTTGGAAGTGTGGGATACATTAATATTTATCTATTTTTAAAGCAATATATAAAAATAATTCGAATTTAAAATTGAATCACAAATTAATAAAATTTTATTTTAAAAAAATACGGATTTAGATTGTAATATTTTTGGCATATTAGGTCAGAAAGATATTTAACAAATTGCAGTGAAATCTTTATCCATGATTTTTCAAGTATAGAAAATAAACAGTACATACTGAAAAGTGATAATAATGAGAATTTTTTTAAAATTGTAGAAAAGAATGATTTAATAATTGTTCATTAATTTTGGGTGTATATCTATATTTCAGAATATATTTATATTAATTATATTCATATACAGAAAAGTGATATTTCTTATTTTTAAACCATTATTTATAAACATTTTCTGTGACTTTTTGTTTACACAAAATACTAATCAGTAATATCTGTTTCAATACTAATCTTTTAGTGGGGAAGGAGGATAAAGATATTTTATAGTTTATTTTGTGTACACCTGGGTCTCGTTTTATGAGGATTTATTTAATGCGATTTTGAAGTTACGTGATTCATGTTTCTTCGGAAGTCGAACTCCGATAATGCGCTATTAGTTTAAATAATAAATTCCGCGCACTTACGTCATATTGAAAGTAATAGCACATTATTGGAATTCGACTTTCATCTTAGTAATTTCAATATTTTCAGTGCTTTATAATAGTAAGATTTTATGTAATAATGAAATTAAAATCATGATTTCCACATTTTATGTATACACACATTAAATTTTACAAGATTATAATGTAAATTTGTTCAAACATTGTGCGTGTTAATTTTGCATTTTAAATCACATTCTGTTTTTGCTTTTTAAAAAAGAACATAATCAATTATTAATCATTTAGTGTCTGCAAGTTTATTTTTAAAAGGTGAGTAATAGCAGTGGGCACAATTAAATTTGATAATTAAAAATTAAAATCTGATTTTTAATTGTAATTAACAATTTAAAAATTACAAAAATTAATTACTAATTATGTTGTCACCAGAAAACCATTAACACAACATGAGAGTGAAGTTGGTGCTAGTTGTATTTCCTCTTGTGAAGAATCTTATTTTTTACCAGTTTGCAAATGAACCTGTTTATTGGCAAATAGTAATAATAATTAAAACGTGTATAAAAAATGTAAATTACTGTACTGTAAATTATGCATAAAAATACATATTGTTTTGAATAAAATTAAATATTATAGTTAAAAAAAGTTTGTCTTGTATCAATTTTTTTCAAATTTGAAATTTTTTATTAGTCATATTTTATTTCCTTATTTTTTTTTTTGCGCGAATTTTAAAGTAATTTTACGTTAGCGCTTTGCTTTTATGCGATTTTTGAAAAATCACAGTCCATATCCCCCCTTTTTCAAGGTAAGATACGTCAATTTTTGTGTGATTTTTTTTGCATGTGTTTTCTGAGGAACCTATCTATCGCGTAAAATGAGACTCAGGTGTATATATATATTTCTTCCGAAATAATAATAAAAAGATAACTATTTTTTAAAAAGTTACAGTTAAAAAAAAAAAGTAATATATATATTTTTATAGCATTATTAGTATATAAAAAAAAATGTATATGAAATAAAGGTAATTCTAAAATATCATGTTTTTTTAGTTCAAATTATGTATAAAATCAATTTATGTAAAGGATATTTATGTATTTCTTTATATAATATTATATACTAAACAACTTAAATATAAACAAAATAAAATTAAACAATGATTTAACCTTGTTAGCATTTTTTGTAACATAATAAACTATATTATAAGGGCTTTTTTCCTATCTAAAATCATCCTCAGAAATGCAACCTTTCATCTAGTGACCAAAAGTAAAATATGGTTTTTTTGTATGTAAAATCCATGAATGACACTTTGTTGGTAATGAAAACTGATGTATCATTGGGAAGCACTGAATAAGCCAATAGAACCACATTAACACCACTCAGTTAAACATCAAAACAGTCAGGGATTAAAGTACATCTCAAATTTTATAATTAAAAACATTTTTCATTTATTATTTGAAAAATATATCATTATATTATGTGTATATAGGTTAAAAAAACTAGAGTTAATATAAAGTATAGTGATTAGAAATTTGCAATTTTACATATTTACAGTTTACAATAATTTTAATTTTATAAATAATAAAACAAATGAAAAGATGTTTAAAATTAAGGGTTAATCTTTTAAAATTTCAAGATTATTCTTATTGAAAAAAATATTTTATTGATATCTATTGTGTATAAACTTCATGTCACAATTCAAACTAGATTTGTTCCGCAAATAAATTATTTTCCACATTTATTGTCACTGTATTATGCATATGTGATGTGCATATAAAAATATGCTGAAGTTGCTTTTTGGAAAATTTTTTAATTCTTTATTAATCTTGGCCATTATTACAACTTTATCATCATCATCATCATCTTTTTTGTTTCTTTTATTTAATAAAATAAATACATATTGTAATAGGAACAACCAACAGCAGTAATAAAATGTAATAAACCAGAGTAAAGGTTGAAAGAAGTGAATACTATTACACACAGAAATGCTTGCAATGAATTCAAATTTAAAAGTGAGCCCTCACAATTATTTTATGAGTACTTCTCTTTGCTTAATCTTGATGAAGCATTACTGCCAAAATGTTTTCAAGTTTTTATTGAGGCCAAATAAAAAGAATAGAGTGTAAAAAGTATTATATGTCATTTTATTTGAAAAAATAAACTAGTCATGTAAGAAATTATATCAGACCCATGATAATCATCAGTAATTGATGAATTTAAATAGCAAGACTAATGTTTAATTTTGTATATCATTTTCATCTCAATTCTTCTCACAAGAATTAGTTAGTTAGTAATGCCACGACCTTTTTATTGCATTAATTATCTTCTTAATATTTCTAGCTGTACAAAGTAACACATCAAATCATTGATTAAAGACTCCATTAAATTTTAAATTTTTATATCATTCAGCAGTTTGAAAATGTTTTAAAAACAGATTTTGTATCTGGAGGCTTACATAAGATTATTAAATACCATCTGTTGTCATAGTACATTTTATTAAAATAGTGCATACAGGATCATTTTTAGATAAATTTTTAATATCATAGTTATAAAATAACAAACTATAAATTTGTGTATTTATTAGACCCCTTAGGAACATGGTTAAGTTCTATAATAACTTATAAGATTTATAAAATATTTTTATAAAAAATTTAAAAGCAATATAAAATTTAATAAATTTTAAATCAAGATCTCTAATGTCTAAGTAACAATCTAATTTGTCATACACCTGCAATAAATATTGATCAGTTCTGATAATATATTGTTTTCTGACTGTGATATCACAAAATTGATTTTATATAAAATGTATAAATTTATGTGTGCACAAGTATATTTTGAATTTATGTTTATTTAAATAACTATTGGCTTATATAAGATAAAGAAACTGATTGCTACAATGACTCCACAAATACTTGTTGTGTTAATGTCTTAGGTGAGATAGATCTATTCTGCAGCACCTGCTTATCTGAGAGTTGCTTTTGTTTATTTTTATTTTTATTTTTATCATTAATCCTGCAGATAAAATAATCATTAAAAATGTATGTTTACTTTATTAAAATAAAAAGATGGTGGTGAATATTATTTTTTAAAAATAAGTTTCCTTGGTAACCTATTAATGTTGTTTGTTAAAATACTGTTAAATATATATAATCTTTGCATATATAAAAAACATTTATTAGTTATTGACATATTTGCCTTGTCCTTGAGATTTTTTGAAAATGATGAAATATGGAAATGTTATTATAAGCAGAATGATTTTCTAGAAATCTAGAATGGATTTAAAAAAAAAAAAAATGCTAAAAAATTAGAAAATCTGTTGAAACTAATAATTAGAGAAATAGATTTTTTTTTAAAAAAGTTTTGCAATTAGTTGTTTGAGATTTTGCTACTTGTGTTAGTTATAACTGCTAATTATTTTTGATTAATGTAACTGACAAATTATTCACTTAGAATTGTCATTCAAATTAACTGAATAATTCTTTTTTAAAATGTTTATCTAGTAATATTTAAATTTTTAATAGAAAAATTAATGATAATAGAGATGACTTTTGAAAGCAGATTTTTTTGTTATTAATAAAATTGAAAAATGTATATATACATAGTACAATTTATATAAAATATTAAAATTATAGAAATAATTTTATTTTTAAAAAATTGCAAATTTTATTTAGTAGAGTACATATATATAAAATACTAATTGCTTTTGTCAGAAAATAAACAAAAAATATTAACATATTTATTTATTTTTTTCCCTGTAATTTCTACTTTTTCATATTTTTTTCTATTTTTTTCAGATCAATATAATATTGCATTCACAGTATACATACATATGTATTCTCTACCTGTAATTATCATTATTGGTTTTTCGCAATCTGGTATCTCGTAATTATAGAATTAAGCATAAAATCTTTCTATACTTTTCATGCTTTTCCCTACAGTATTGGTGATCGAGAAGTCAGCGACAGCTGCTTTACAAGCAATTGTCCTAGGTTAGTGGGTTCGCATCCCGGCTGATGCTATGACACATGAGAAAATAAATAAATAAATAAATAATACACATTTAAATTACAGAATAATATATTTATTATTATATAAATACTCTACAAATTTTAAGAAATAAAAAATAGTGTTTAGATTTGGGTTTTTAGTTATAATTTTACCAATGACTACATATTTAAAGTTGCACGACTCTTAGAGTAACATAAAAACAAATTGTATCATTTTTTAAATGTCATTTGATTTTTTAATGTGTTTTCATGATAAAATAAAATATTATTAGTTACCATAATGTTAACAAACCATAAAAAGTTTAAAACTGAGAAAATATAACCAGTAGCATAAAGTAAAAAACATAACAATTTAAGCATTTTAAAAATCATTAATTTTGTATCTATTCATAAAGTAAAAATTTTCCTATGTAAGTTTTATAATTGATGTTTTAGTAATAATTTAATTACATTTCTTATAAAATTATAAATGAAATATTTAAAAAGCCTTATCTGCCAGTAATCAAAAATGAATACTCTATTTGTTTTCCAGTACTATCTATTTCTCAAATCATATGTGAAGGATATATTTTCCAAACAAACTAGTTACAAATAAATGTCAAATTATATATGTAATTGTTAATTAAGACAACATTAATAAATTACAATTTGAAAATATAAATTTCTGTGTGTGCATATATATAATTTATACATATAAAAGAAATTACTTAAGTAGATAACTAATTAATTTGTCCTTTTTTTAAATAATTTTTTAATTTTACTTCATCAGAATCTTTACGCATAACTTACTACAGAAAAAGTGTAAAAAAAATAATAATAAATTTTTACCATAATTTATGATTTATTATAGTTGTTTATCATACAGACTATCTATTATTTATTTTGAATTTGAAATGTAGAAAATCTTTAACGTATACACTTTACTAAAAAAATTAACCTTAAACATTAGAAGCATGACTATTAACATTGGAAAGCTAAATCAAGTGCATCTTAAATAATTTATGACTTAAATCAATATAAACATATTTTAGTTGCATGCTTTTTAAAAAGAGTATTAAAATAATATGATTTTTATTAAATTAAAATAGAAGTACGATATTTTCATTTTTATTAACCTGATGGAATTTTTTTTTTGCTCAGATTAAAGATGCTAATTTGTTATAAAGAGGGCTGACACATTTGACCTTTTATTTCATAGACAGACTTTATTACTTTTTTTTTTCAATAATAATAATAAGAAGAAGGAAGAGGATGAGGGAGAGGAGGAGGAGGAGATATCTAATATTCATAAACATTTTACTATTCAATATAGTTCACATTACACGCAAATCCTCTCCACTCTCCAGACTACTAGGTGGCTGATGAAATACACAGACGAATTATAATTCGAAATCCAACACACACCAGTCAACAAGATATATGCAAACTTAATCTAGCATACAATAATATCTGGAACAATCTCAAGAACTACCTGGCAATAAAAAAAAAAAGTAAACTCTGCTGCAGCCAACAACATACACAAAAATACATTCCCTGGGCCTTGGCCCTACCATCTGCTGTCAGAGTGCCAATGGCACTTATAGATGAAAGGGTCACATATGCAGGAAATAACATGTTAAAACCAATCTACTATTATTTCAAACAAAAACTACAAACCTACCACCCAGTCGAACCACTTTCTGATGTTTTTGGAAAACTTGAAACAAATACCCCATTCAACATCACAGAATTTGCTGCTAAACTGGCCACAATACCTAATACATGTTACCCAGGAATTAATGGCATCCCAAAATTTGTCTTTGCACATCTCAGCCAGTTCATTTCCCAATACCTTGCAAATTACTTATCACAGAAGCTACATGACATCCAGGATTTATACCCAAATTGCAATAGTCCCCTTTAGACCCATATCAACACTCTCCAACTTCTGTCCCATTTCAATGAGACCACTTACTATTAAAATAATTGAAAGAAAGTGCTCAAGAATAGCCTAGAGACCTCATTCTACCACTAATATCAAATAGCCAGTTTGCAAGGTATTAATTATCTGCTGCACAAGCTGTGATGATCTTTAAAAGTCTTGAATTCAGTTTGGGACCAAAAAAGTACACACCAATTGCAGTTCAACTTGATGTAGAAGCAGCTTTCAACTCAGTTGACATTAATACATTAATCAACATGTTGGCTGACATCACAATCCCACATGCTCATTTGAATCTGTTCACTAACCTATTACTAAGCCGTGAAATCCATATCACACTCAATGGCAAAAATTCTCAATCATTTACTCCCACACAATCCATATCCCAAGGTTCACCACCCAGCTCACTACTATTTATCTTTTACATCAACCCACTCATACTTAAAATCCAACAAATTATCAAAGGCATCCAGATACAAGTCACATCACAACATATAGCCTGCATTGCATATATGGATGATATTACAGCCTTCCTTCCTTCTAGTAAGCAGATATCAATGCTACAAAAAATGCTTCAAAACTTTGAATCAACCCCATCACAAATTTAATCAGAATAAAACTGCCACCTAGTCACTCTACACAAGTAAGCCAATCATACAAACTTTCCAAGACAAACCAGCTTTATTTCTCAGGTTTCCCTTCTATATGGGGACCAATGCAATGAAACACAAAATACAAAACAAGTTAAAAGATGAAGCAGAATGGATCACCACTTCTCTATCAAAAGCATATCTCTCAATATATGCTCAAGTACAATTGTTCAACCAGCTAATGATCACCAAAATAATTTACTATTTTCTCATAATTCCATTCTCCTAAGCTGCCACATGAAAAATTTCTTCATATTGCAATACACTTTTATGGAATAGAAAGACACTGTCAATATCTGCAAAATGTCTTAGTCGCCTAACAACACACAATGGTTTGGGGCTACCCAACATATATATTTTTCAAATACAGAAGACTGCAAACCTTATAATAGCCACCCTCAGACATTACCCAGAACCTCAATGTTTAATACAAATAATACCTACAGACAAATCTCCACCTTCACATTGCTACCTATCATCAGTTATCAATCAGTTTAGAACTAAACATACTCAAATATCACTGCAAGCAACAACAAAATATTCATATTGGCAGATCTATACACTGGTATACCCAGGACATATAGCAGATATTTTCACTCAGATGCTTGAAATAAACAAACAACAGCTGCTTAAAAATTTTTTAAAAATTGTCCATGGAGCCCAGATTTTTTGATTTCCTCAGACTAAATCTATATGCCTTACCAACATCATATTTCCTAAGATACAGGTGTGCTTGCATACAAAAATATACCTTTTCTGCTCACTATGCCACCAAGCAGAAGAAACAACAACAACTGTTTTACAACTGCTCAGTATTAAACAATATTTGGCATGAAATAACTAATACATACAGACAACCAAACATCTCCCTGCAGGATATCATCAGCGCATTCCACAGAATATCCACCTCTATAGTCTGTACAACAACTTCCGTGCTCTATGCATTTTGGTGCACGGGTTGCATGTTCATTTTTGGCAATAGTGCAAGGGGACATGCATCAACATTTTATGACAAATTAGCATAATTAAAGAACATAGACAATAAAATAGCACACCCAGACACTTTCACTTGGTCACTCATTTTTCAAATCACAATATACTCGAAAAGAGAATGCAAGAAAATGGAAATTACAAAATCTAAGAATTGATATATGATAATAAAACATACATAATGCTGCCAGTAGAAACATACACCAGCTTACAAAACTAATATCTAAAGACTAACAAACTGTTACAAAACACACACACACACACACACATATATATATATATATGTAATAATAATATTATTCAATGTCTGTATTTCTTCAAATCAATATACATAATCTTATAATTGAATATTTATAAATACAGTAATTAGATATATGTAAAGTATAACTTTAAAATTTTATCCACTTAGGAGTACTTTCGACTATCCTCATAGTCTTTGTCAACTAACACTTTGAAAAGCTAACTTTCCCACAATTTCTTGATCTTAATGCTTGCCTCCTGTCTGTTAATTAAGTCTTGTTGATATTTGTATATTAGCATAGCTTCCTTTATTTTTTTTTTTACATATATCTAATTACTGTATTTATAAATATTCAATTATAAGATTACACACACACATATATATATATATATACATGTGTCTTAATTATCCAAAATGTAAATAAGACAACCAATGGAATTAAAAAAACCAACAGAAGCCATATAAATTTAATATTATAACCTATAACAGACAATCTGTCATTCACCCAGTTTATATCTGTAAAAACTTGTAAAGAACTTAGACACAATATATATAATCCTCAGGAATACCCATGTAGCATATGTATACAGAAAGTATTAATGTAACCTGCTCTTCTAGTCTGAATAAGTTTCTTTTTGAAACATAAAGCATAATAATAACAACAACAACACAATAATAGTAGTAGTATTAGTAGTAGTAGAAGTTCAACAGCAAATGGTTTACCTATTCAGAGTCAAGATAATAAGTTCCAGAATTTTACATTTAAAAAGTACCAAAAACCTAAAGCTGAAAAGATAAAAAAACTTCCCTGTACACATTTTGTTCAATTCAGAATTAATTCAATGTTCTGTGATAATTTTCACTCAAAATTTTAGCAAAAATCTGATTATTAAATGATAATTTTCAAAACAATATGGTAACAGAGATATCACATAACCAGATGTATCCATGATAATCCTGCAGGAAACAGTTCACTTGTTCACAGTCAAGGTAATAAACTCCAATGTTTTACTTTAAAAGTACTAAAAACCTAAACCTGACAAGATGCAATTTATGCTGTATTATATTTTTCTATTTTCCCAAGATGCAATTAATGCTATCTAGTATTTTTCAATTTTTTCAAGATACAATTCATACTGAACTAGTTTTTTCTATTTCCCCAAGATACAATTTATGCTGAACTAATATTTTTCCATTTTCCCAAGATCCAATTTCTGTTTATTAGTATTTTCCCCAAGATTAAATTAATGCTAACTAGTATTTTTTCATTTTCCCAAGATGCAATTCATGCTGAACTAGTATTTTTTTATTTTCCAAAGATGCAATTTATAGTAACTAATATTTTTTCACTTTCCCAAGATGCAGTTTATGCTGAACTAATAGTTTTCCATTTTCTCAAGATGCATTTCATGCTAGCTAATATTTTTCTATTTTTCCAAAATGCAATTCATGTTGAGTAGTATTTTTCCATTTTTGCAAGATTCAGTTCTGACTGACTACTAGTTTTCCATTTTTCCAATATAAAATTCATGCTGAACAAGTATTTTTCCCGTTTCACAAAATGCAATTCATGATTATTTTTCCATTTTCCCAAGATGCAATTCATGTTGACTAGTATTTTTCCATTCTCCCAAGATGCTATTCATGATGAATGAATATTTTTCCATTTTCCAATTCATAGTGATTTATATTTTTCAATTTTTTTTCACATGTAAATTATGTTACAAATGAACAATAAGATTTAGCTATGAAAACTATAATACTCTCAGCAAATGATCTCAGTTTTTATGGGTCCATATGTCAATCTAACACCAACTTCAACCCCTCCTCCATATTTTTCCATTCATAATATCATGTATAGCCATGTATTTTTCTTAATATCACATTTAAAAATTCTATGTAAATCTAATTTGACATGTATCTTGTTATATAATTTTTTTATTTTATTTCAATTACTGTAAATCATGTTTTCTTTCCTATCAAGATTGTAAACCTTTATTGCATATGTCAGCAATCAATTTGTATTTAAGACTTCATGTTTTCAAATGTAACTTATGTAACATTTTTTGAGGCTCAATAAAGTTTACCCTTTGAAACAAACATAACAACAACAACAATAATAATAAATCATCATCATCATCATCATTCTCGTATTGACTAATAAACAATTAATATTTTGACTTGTGATTTTTTTTCTGTCATAAATTGACTAATAAAACAAATGAAATCAATTAAAACATGACATATATAGGCATAAGTTTTGTTATTATCTACTAGGAAATTAGATGAAATCTCAATTTTTATAGGTTTTGAACTTATTTAATGCTTAACTTTGATTTGTTTTTATATAAATTCATTCATGTAATAATAAAAGTACTATGTAGAGCAGGGGAGGCCAAGATGAAGTCGACCGCAAAGCTGATGTCAACATTGACAAATTATAGTGATAAATTCAGAGCTAATTTGAATATAAAAAATAAAAATATAAAATTATTGTCTTTAAAAATAGTTAAAATTAAAATAGCATTTGTTGTTCTTGTCAATCTCAAAAATAAACCCAGGTCGTAAGAAATTGAAAAGAATTAAATTATTTTTCTGTAATGCTATAGATAAAATTATTAGAAATATTTAATTGTCATTTTCCTAAGGAGAAATGAAAATAACTTCTCCTGGAGAACAAGGATTTTAATGAACTAATTTTAAAAGAAAGAAGTTGTGAACTTTTTAAAACACTTCATCTAGATAGCAAATAATCCCCAAAGAGATTTAAAAAGAAAACAGACTTCAAAACATTATTGTTTACCATTCCAGTTTTTGTTCCGGTAAAAATAATATTTTTTTTCTGGTTTCCAGTTTGAAGCTCTGAGAAAAATGTAATCACCCTCAGGTACACTTTCACTAAAAAAGTCACGCTCAACATCTAAAAGTTTGGTCATCCCTGATATAGAATATAATGTAGATACTTGTTTTATCAATTGTAATGACATTTAGATCTAATTAATATTACTCTTACAATAATTTGGTATTATTATTTAATGAATTACTAGTTATTTTTTATATTCATGCTTTTATTTAAGAAATATCAGTTTACAGAGTTACACAAAAATCATGATGTATTGTTTATATTTTTTGTATCAAATTGTCATAATTTATATACATGAAATTGTTCTCCTTGAAAATGAATAAAATGTTATATTTTCAAATCTTTTTTGTGATTTTGGCTATTTTCTTTGTTCTTCTCTCTATATATATATATAAAACAAAATTTGAGATACATGAATGACTAGAACAGCAACGTTGAATACAATATAAATATTCATCAGCCCTCACGTTGGATTACCAAATTATATGTAATGGAAATTTTTAGTGAATAAATTACAATTTTGTACTTAAACACTAGATCTGCCATGAAATATCATACATGTAAACAATCAAAACCATATTAATTAAAAGAAAAAAAGTTTTAACATTAAATGTCAGTATTAGAAAAAAAAAAATTTTATTTGGAAAAAAAAAACTCAAGTTATTTATTATATAAAAAGAAAAGACTTTATAAAAAGAAAAGACTTTGTAATGCACATTAATATATAATAAAAAAACAAACATTACAACAGATACTATTAATTAAATGTATTTGTTTATGACATCATACACGTCTAATATATAAGTATCACAATTTTTAACACCTTTTGAAATTATACTTAATTGAAATAACCATGAGTAATTGATGTGTGTTATCAATTTTCAGATGTTTAATGTGTATTTATCAGTGGCAGTCAGTAATGTTTATATTTTACTCTGAAATGAATGTTGTTTAGCATTTATTTCACAAACTATATTAAAAATAAATAAATAATTAAATGGTTTTGTTGCCTGAGAATGCACATTAATTTTACGCACCAGAAGTGTCAGCATTGGAGTCAATCCTAATTCCTTTACATTCCAGAATTTGACATACTATAGGACTAATGATATCAATGTCTTATAATGACTCTTTCTAAGGTACTTTGATCATTGTTTTCTTGGTCTAATATTTTGGATGTCTCTATATATAATGGACACTTTTTTACACATTTAATTATAAATGTTATTTTTTATACAAATTGTAGAATAAAAACTATAAAATTCCATATACATCATTTCATTTCTGTAATATATATGTCCTGTCTTTATCTTTAGGAAACCATACAACTTCCTTGCTTATATTTTAGGTAATAATAAACTGTATTGTTCATTTTAACTTAAAATTAATGGTACTATTTATTAATTAACAAATAAACTTATAATAATAATGTCAGTGTACATAAATGACTTGACTCAATATAGCAAAATAACATTAAATGACATAACTGAAATAATGAATTATTTATTTTGTGCAGGAATATCTGACAAAAAAGATTTAATACCACTTCATAAGTATGGATATTTATTTGATGCATTTATACAAGAATGTCAAGGAATTGACTTTTAATTGTATAAATCACAATCTACTATTATTCATTTTATTATTTAGTATGGATGCATAGACAAACGTTTATTAAATCTAATAATGATTTATCTAACTTTACTAGCCCTAATTGTTATTGCAATAAAAGGAATGCATTATATCATTAAAACTTATCATATATTTTTTATAACCTTAAATTCTAACACAATTTACCTCTATTGCTAAAAGGAGGTTGCTTTGACAACAATTTGAAATTCTTGATTGGTATTTATGTTGAGATTGTCGAAGTGTTGGCTGGGTTCTAATGGTTATCTATCTATCTATCTATCTATCTATCTATCTATCTATCTATCTATCTTTTTTTTTTTTTTTTTTTTTTTTTTTTTTTTTTTTTTTTTTTTTTTTTTTTTTTTTTTTTTTTTTTTTTTTTTTTTTTTTTTTTTTTTTTTTTTTTTTTTTTTTTTTTTTTTTTTTTTTTTTTTTTTTTTTTTTTTTTTTTTTTTTTCTTATATATATATATATATATATATATATATATATATATATATATATATATATATATATATATATATATATATAATGATTGGATTTTACTTTCCTTAAATTGAAACAATAAACATAACTTCAAAAAAATTTATTGGCTTATCAATATTTAATTATTGTTGTTATTCTATCACTATTATTACTGTTACACATATTATTATTAAAGTAATATTGATAATGAACTACATTATAAAGCAAAATCCAAGATGTCTGCTCGCAATATTTTTTATAGTGTTTCAAAATACTTATATCAATTTTCAAAAATCATGGTTTATATTTAATTACAAATACCTCCACACATATAAAGACAGTTTTAAAATAGCAGTACATTGATAAAAATGCATAATACTGTCAATATATGAATAAATGAATTAAAATAGGTTCATTAAAACAACAACAATAATAATAATACTACTACTACTAATAATAATAATAATAATAATAACAACATTAACAACAACAATAATAATAATAATAATAATAATAATAATAATAATAATAATAATAATAATAATAATAATAATAATAATAATAATAATAATAATAATAATAATAATAATAATAATAAACAACTTTTAATGTAATATTTGAATATGAATGTGTATGTATGAATGTTTATAACTCTTCAAAACTTCAAAAAATCACCTGCCAGATATCATATCTTAACAACAATGACTAAATTTTGCCATAAAATACTAAAAAAAAGTGAAAAACTTCGAGTGAAAATGATGATAAATTTGGTCATGTGACATAAACTATAAATATATGTACATAATAGGTATCTTTTCCTTCCATTGCTAGTTATCTACAGGAAAACTGTACAAAACATGAATTTAAATTAGCCATCTTGCCTTTGTGAACAACGATGATGAAAGAGCAGCAAACCAAACAAGGATTTACCACAAGTGGCAAAGTGCCTCTAAACTGTCCTAATGAATAAGTAAAAAAACATCTAAGTACATTCAAAATCTTGAAATGGATGAAAAGAAAAATGAAACTTGAAATTTTGATTGGAATAGAAAATTTTAAACTACTTTGGAATGCTATCTTTTGTTTAAGCTCAAAAGTCACCTGATATTACATTTACTTAAATGTTTTTGGATAAACACCTGCATATTAGATAAATATTGTTTAAACAAAATAAGATAAAAATTGGAACACTCAGTATAATTGATATCAATTCAATTTGGGTTAAAATGCCAATTTAATGTTCACTTATTTCTTCATTCTTTATCACTAACTATCTACTTAAACAAAATTGTCTTACTTATTTTAATGTTAAGTAATTTCAATCATATTTATTTTATGTATTTGTAATGGGGAGCAATGGATTAAATGAGATTTCATGAGTTTTTAAGGAGTTTTTCTTTAAACAAGGCAAAACTCTCCATACAATAATGCCATCCTTGCCAACCAGAGTAATCAATGGATGCCAGAAGGCTTGTGCATCCATTGATTACTCTGGTTGGCACAGGGTGGCACTACTGTATGAAGAGTTTTGCCTTGTTTGATAACAATTATGTGCTAGTGTAAGAGATGGTGATCATGTGAGTTTATCTTTAGAAGAAAAAAAATACATTAAAAGTAAATCGTATTATTATAAGTTGTAGTATTAAGCTAATTAGTGAAATAGAATATTTTCTTAATAACAATTGAAATTGAGAGCTGTAATGTTATTATATATATATAGAATAAAGAAATCTATTGGAAAATTAAAAATAGAATATTTATACTGCTAGAACCCTTTTACATTTTATTAAAATTATTACCAAGTTCCATATTTCTGAATGTAATATGTTGTATCTTTTTAAATAGATGTCTTTTTTTTTTAACAGAAAAATTGGGATATAGATCTTTTTTAATAGCGGTGTAAATCAATTCGTTTTAGACCAAGCATCATATAAAAATTATTAGAATTTCATCAATTTAAAAAAAAAAGACATTTTAAGTATGCTCATATATCATGGTTTTATAAAAATTGGAGTGTTAAATGGAATTGCTGCTATCAGGAACATTACAACATTGAATAAAATATAAATGAATGTGAGAGCAAGAAAAATGTTGGAGCAGGGGTAAATGAGGCTTTTTTATTGAGTGATTATATATATAATATTATGAATTATTTTTTCCTGACTTTTCAAAATAATATTCATTGAAAGTTAATCAAATATATATATATATATATTTATACATTTCCCTCCTCCCTCCTCCATATGTACAATAAAAATGGTAATTTCACAAACAAAACAAAAAAAAATTAAATAAATACTGGATTTTTAACTTAAACTCAAATATGTCAAGCATTGGTGGTCGAGAGGTCAGCGATGTCTGCTTTACAACAGTTGTCCCGGGTTAGCGGTTTCACTTCCCGGCTGATGTTATGACACATGGGGAAAAAACTCAAATATTTCTCAAATTTTATTACATCACTACTTATATATATATATTTGAACAATAATCAATTTTTTTTACTTTAAACTTTTTATTATATAAAGTCATATGATGTATTTATTGGGTAAATGTGTGTGTATTTTGGGGATCTGCATGAAACTTTATTAAAAATCATGCTTTTATAATTTAACTTTCAAATGCAATGTACAAGCTAACATTCATTATTATTATTAGTTATCTTGCTTATCAACTTTACCTTTTTTATAAAACCTTTGTGCATCTTCAAATACTTATGATAATGAATCAACTTTTATATTTTAACTATTTTCCTTTTACATTACATTGTCCTTTCCACTTATCATATACATTTTTCTTACTTCAAGCTTAAGCCCTGTCCCTTTATTTTTATTTCAGAATTTCCTTATTAAATTATTTTTAAGTACTTCTATTCTTGTAACTTAAGTTTTTCAATATCATTTGTTTTGTTTTTGTAAATTCACTATATATTTTTTTTAATGGTCCATTTTTCTGTTTCACGTAAAGTAGCACTCCAAACAGAATATTTTTAAAGAAAATTTCAGTGGGTTATAAAAGTGGATTTTCTATTTTTATTTAAAGCTTTTTACCTGTCACAATTTTTACTTTAATATATTTATTAGTATTTAATTCTCAGTTAATACCAACTTTCTAGGTGTTTAAAAGCATTGAACTGCTTTATAATTTTTTAATTGATAGATACTTGTAATCTCTGTCACCTCCACCTATATTTATTGCTTTAGAATTAAAAATATTTATTTAACTCTACATTTTCCACAATAATATTTATAAATGAAGATGCTAATATTTTATACTGTAAAATATTACTTATTTATTAAGTGTGCATTTATATTTATTTTTCTGTTTAAAGTCAGAAACGGAGATAATTAGACAATATAATACTATGATTGTATATAACACTTCATCATCATCATCAGTAATAGTTTGCCATTTCTTGCAATTTTGTAACATAATTTATTTAAACATTTGCATAGCATAACTGTATTATAAATATAAAAATTTGTTGTTGTTTTTTATTAAGATGCATAAATTAATCATAATATTTTCCATTATATTATTGATTGCCACAAAAAAATAGCCTTTTGAAAAATTGTCACACGTAAAAAAAAAAAAAAAAAAGTTTAATAGCACTAATGTAACTCGGTAATGTTCTAGACTGATTTTATGCACAAAACTCACCATTTGTTTATTTCGTAAACAATTTCAGATCTTCAATTTTTATTTTTATATGCTTTTATTTAATTTACTTTTTTTTTTGTCTGTTTTTATGAAATCTTATCATTTAATTTTCAGTCATTTTTCAATTTTCAATGTGGATGAAACTTTACATATATATATATTCCCAATTACAATACTTTTTTTTTTTTAAGTTTGGAAACAATTTTAACAAAAAGTAGTGAAAAATTCAAAATTTTATTTTTTTTTATAAAATTCCGTACTCTATAGTATTGCCATCTAGTGTTATCTAATTATATCTTAATTTTCTTTTTTCCTAATTTCTGGAACTATAGAAACCTAAACGAAAGAAAATAAAAAATGTAAGGAAAGATTTTCATTCACATAAATGCACTAAAAAGTAAAAAAATAAATTTTATGCAGTTTTCACAAAAATGCATGATGTGATCATGTTTAGAAATTCATATATCAGATTCCTAAATAATTTAAATAAACTTCCAACTAATACTTCTTTGTATCAGTGCCAACTTATTCATCAAATGATCTTTTTTTTCTGATGTATAGATTGGAATTAACTGCATTACTATTTAAAGCTTTAATACCACTTTAAATTTGCACATTTTAAGCATATAAAAAAATACAATGGTGCTATGGTGACTATCTTTTTGACATTATTTTAATTCTGTTTATAACCTTATATTACATTGTGCAATGAATTATAATTCTCTTTTCTCTGCAGCTACAGTTTTATGCATACATTTTTTTTTTTTTAAATGAAAGATGTTAGCATTATATGGATCTTTTTATTTGATTGACAATACCTTCTATTGTTATGATAAAGCTATGAAGGAAGTGGTTAATTTTTGATTGGCTAATTGTTTCAGAGTGTTTTAATCCACAGCAGTGCAGCTGTCTTGCAAGCAAACAATTGCTTGCAGACAATTGTTGCGGGTTTGCTTTCTGGCCGATGCTTTGACATATCGGAAAAAAAATTGGTGGTTGTAAAGAAAAAATGTAATTTGTTTACAAATTAATGATTATGATGCAATCTTTTTGTAAAAGATGTATTTTTAAACAAAAAACTACATTACTAATAGGAGATTGTTTTTAAAAACATTTTATTTTTAAAATGATAACTTAAAGAAAGTTTGTTGCAGCAACTAGAAACACTCATAAAGCAATTACCATTTGCTGAAAAGAAATAGCTTTTATCAAAATAATCAGTAGAATACTCTTTAAAATTTTAATAGCAATAAACAATTTATTAACTTTTATATTTTTTTTTCTTAGCCAACTAATCGTAAATATATATTTTTTTAATAACATAAAATTTAAACATTTAATGTTTTGTTGCTCTAACTTTTTCAATTAATAAATTACAACCAATGACTGTTATCAGTAAGAACTTCATTTAGTATTTATTTTCATAGTTTTAAAATATCAAATATTAACTTTTAAAATTGAAATCATTAGATGGATTAAGTATATATGTTTTAAAATAGAAATTTATTTTACAAAATATAGAAAAAAAGGTTTTAGGAATATTTAACATATGACTCATTAGATTCTATTCAGAATATTGCTCCCAGGTCAAACTAAAGAATATCTCTTTTCAGAGATATACATATCAATATTCAAATTTCGTGACATGGATTTAGACCCTGTTCAGACATGGATTACCTTTGTAAACATAATGTCATGCACAATTGATACAATAACAAGAAACCAAACCTCCCTCAAGGGTTTTAGCACTTGCAGACGAACTGCATAAAAGAATAACGCTTAGTGCTTCTACTGCAGAGGGCTGTACAAATGTAATAGCCCTCAGAAAAGCTTATTGGTCAGCACATGACACACTCAAAGAATATTTGACAATAAAGAAGAGGAACATATTTCTGAATCAAACCCACATGTGGTCTAGGCAATACATTTGCTGGGTTCTACATAGGTTCCAACAAACCAGGTTATGTTGGCTATCAAGGTAGAAGAGCATACCATTGCAGATGATAATATGCTGGAGCCACTCTACTCATTCTACAACACAACTTGCAAAGAGGGTAAATATTCAGCCCCCACAAAACTCTGCGCCTACCAGAAGATAATATAACTTTTGGTCCAAGAGATTTTGCATACCTAACTCATGTCATCCAGGGATACATGGAATATCTTGCTTCATATACAAACATTTGTCATTTCACAGCAAAATATCTAGCAGATTAGCCAACTTTCTAACAAAGAGAATTTATCACATTCACGGGCTTTATCTCATCTTATTGGTTCCATTCATTAAGAAGAAAATATAACCACATTTCAAAATCTCAGACCTATATCAATGAGCCCATTTGGTATCAAGATTCTGGAATCAATAGTGAACCCTACATTCTGCCATTGTTGTTAAAAAATCACTTTGAAAGGAAGGGATTTTCAACTGGGCAGGCAGCTTTTTTATATGACTGACCCAGAAATGACAAAAAGTGTGAGCCAGTTGTAATTCAACTGGACATCAAATCAGCATTTGATATGGTACCAATTAAAATCCTAATTAATGTGTTGGCAGACACATCAATTCCCAGAGCACTAATCTACTTGATTACAAATCTTCTTTTAAGTAGAGAAATTCATATAATTCTTAGTGGGAAGTATGCCTCATCCTTAACTCCATTTAATTCCATTTCACAAGGCTCACCACTAAGTCTCCTTCTTTTCACTTTATATATTAAACCTCTCCTTAGAGCAATTGGAAGCAAGATGGCTGGAATATACATACCTGCAATGAATGCTAATGTTACATGTGTTGCATACATGGATGATATTACAATCTTTCTGTCCACAAAAAACCAGATACCAAATCTAATTAAAATTCTTAATAACTACTCAGCAGAATATAAACTGGAGTTTATCCAGTGTTTGGTCCATATGCACTGGATGACAACATGAGCAATACTTCAAAGGAAAACCAGGTTCATCTGTGGGATTAAGCAACTCTGAAATGTGATTACAGATGCAGAGGAAATTAATGAATAAATCTGAGGATATAATTAGTTCTCTGTCCAAATCATACATGTCACTCTATGCTAAAGTTGCTCTTTTCAATCTCTTAGTAATAACAAGACTCTACACTCATAATATACACAAAAGCTTTTACAGCAAACATTTATTCAATGTGTAGGAAATTGTTGTGGAAAAAAAATAGTGTCAATATCCCTAAGGAAAATTTTGCACACTCTATCTATTCTACACATTCTATCAACATTTTTCAGTTCAAGAAACATTTAATCTAATATCATCATGTGACAAAATTTTCCAGATAGTTGCATTCAAAATGATACACACAGACAAACAATTACTTACAAGGAATTTCTGGAATAAGTTAATTTCTCTGTTATTAAGCAGTCTCAATATATCATATTGCCCCCTATGGATAAAATGAAATACTGGGAGGTACTGCAATCCCCCTTCCAATGATAATGGCAAAACTTATTTAAACATAAATAATCAGTTGACAAAAAATTTCAAATATTGGTCATTAGAACTGAAATACTATGATTTTCTAATAAAACTAAATCTTGAGGCACCTTTGACTCTTCACTTCTGTAGGTGTAAAAGGAATTGTACCAATATTGAAGATATAGGTAAGCTGTGTCAAAGAGAATCAGAAACCCTATCACACTTATTATTCACATGCCCCATATATAACAATATCCAGTGAGACATTTCAATAATTTTTAAAAATAAAGAATACAGAATACAAACACTTCTCAATACCTTTGGAAAAGATGTGCGCTAGCACATTTATATTATACTCACTATGGTGTACCAGAAGTACACTTGTATATGGACTGGACACAAAACACCCAAATACATTTAGAAATAAAATTTATATCATACGCACAAGACATGAAAAAATTTCATCATCCAACATTTTCTCAAACACCTGCTCACTAACGTGACTTTACTGTAATCTATAAAAATGACTCACCATTGCCAAAGAACTAGATCACCAGGATTAGTGACAAAAAGAGTATGGATGCAATAATATATGTTAAGTGTTATAAACTGATGTAACGATCAGGAGAATGCTAAACCCTGATCAAGATTGTTATTTCTTTCTTTTTTTTTCTTTTTGTAAACCTATAGACCAATAAAGCCTTTTGAAACACACAATTTGACAGGCATGTCGGGGTATGAACAAGTTCATATAAGAAAGGGCATTAATTGCAAGTTTATTTAATTGATTCTTTGAAAATCTTACTTGTGAATTTCTAAACAATTGGCCAATACTTTTATTTATCAAAGAAGAAAATTAATTTTTACTTTCTAATGCATTTTTTAAAATATATTTTTATTTATTATGAAAATATAAATAAATATGATGACTTTAAGTAATAATACTTCATTTCCTCTTATTGATTTTTTTAAAGATGCAAATTTTATATTAAGCTTTATTGTGTAGAAACTTTTAGATTTGCAATTTTCTACAAGTTAATAAAAATTTAAAATTCTTCATTTATCATAAAAAGCAATTATCTTAATTTGTTTTTATTACAATTTAAATTTGCATTTAGAAACTTTTAGCCATCTCTTGTTAATGATTTTATTATATTACTGTTGCTAAAAAAAAAATCTTAAAATATTAATTATTGTTAATTTGAATTATTTAGCTGTGAATGCACTAAAAATGTTTTATAATTTGTATGCAGATAATAGCAATATAGGATTTAATAAGCAAATTAATACACAAGTTATAAACAGTTAAATTAATGCACTTATTGATATACATTACATAGTTGCCAAGAGTAATGGTTTTTGTGATTATTTCAAGCACATAAATAATCTTAATATAGTAATACATTTGTTTTAAAAGTTAAAGAGCAGATTTTTTAATGTCTATTTTTAATTCTATATATATAGAACAATAAAAATTATAAATATAATGGTAATTAACTATTATATACAGTCTTTCAATCCGTAGAATTACTTTCAGTTAATTTTTTAACCCTCCTCAACTGTCATTAAATGCAAAAAACAATATATATATATAACACTCACTTTGTTTTTAAATATATACACAAGAAATGGAAAACAATCATAAACTATCGTGAATAGAGAGCAAGTTATATTCATCATTTTTGTCAACCATTATCAATCCACTGCAGGATGAAGATATCTTCAAGTTCAATCCATCTTCTCCAATCTCTTGCTTCTCTTCTCCACATCACCCTTGCACATTTTCTTATTTTATCTATCCATCTCACATGTCTCTTTCTGGGTCTTTTGCAATCTCTTGGAATTCACTTTTAGATTTCAACTGTCCACCTATTATCTCTTCTAGCAATATCCAGCCCAACTCCACTTTAGTCTTTTAATTCTTTCTATGATGTCAGTAACACCTCTTTGCTCTCTTACCCATATATTGCATTTTCAATATCTTCTTATTACTCCAAACATGCATCTCTCCATATTTCTTTGAGTTATCTGAAGTCTCTGTGTTGCTCCTCTATTAGGTATCCAAGTCTCTGATCCATAACTAAGAACTGCTCAACACATTTATTTTGTAATAATATATCAATTAATTACTCCACTTGCCTTTGTGCAGAGAACATTTGCCACAAATGTTGAACTTGTACTGTTTTGTAAGAAGCTTTTTGCAAATATTGTAAATCATTGAGCATTTTCATATGTAATAGGTCTATATCCTAAATTTTCCTACTAATAAACTTCACATTCATAGTGTTTCAAGTAAAGTATATATTTGACTGTTATGGGAAAAAATATTGATACTTATCATAGTCTTTACAGATTTCAATCAACATTTCACTGAGCTCTGATGCCTATTGATACATGAAATCCACAATTGTTTTCTAGGAAAGAGTGTTATAAGTGAATTTTCAGTTAACAGCATATCAAAGTTTTATATAAATAATTTTAATAAACAAAACTCTCCATACAGTAGTGCCATTCAGTCCAAGCCAGAGTAAGCAATCAATGCAAAAAGATGTGTACACAACATCCCTATCTAGTGCCTACTCATCCAATATCCCCAGACTTGTTTGTAGCTTGTGGCTTTCATCAGTAAGGAGCCTTGGATCTGAGAGTACTATACTTAGATCTTAGGATCTAATGCAACCCTCCAGCAGTCACTAGTCTGGGAATATTGGATGAGTAGGCACTAGATAAGGATTTTGTGCACAAACCTCCTTGAATCCATCGATTACTCTGGCTTGCACCGAGTGACATTACTGTACAAAGAGTTTTGCCTGTTTTGACAGCTTGAGCAAGCCTAAGAAATGGTGATCATGTGATGTTTAGTGGTAATTTCAATAAGCTTCAGTAGGGACTGCATGTGTATACACATTTTTATATTAAAAGCAAGTATCTATATAAATAACTTAGCTTCTTATTTGCATGTGGTGTAAATATCTCTCATGGAAATATTCACATTGAAACTGTTAGACAGACACTTATACATTATTATTTTAATTTATATAGGGTATATGAGCACAGACTTTCACATGACCCACCACTCACCACTCTATCTCATAACACTGATACATTTGAATATATATATATTGAAAAGATAAATAATCACCAATATACGTATTTCATGCTAAACCAGCAATCATCAGTTGGTCCAATTATCATCTCTGCACATATATGCAATAAGTGCTCAGATATATATATTAAGATAGCCAATCTTCATACTTTAATGAACAGGCTTCACTCCACTCCAACTCTTCAACCGTCCATCCAATGATGGAATGCTCATGCTAAACAAATGCATATGAATAAATATATAATTATGTTTATCATCTACAATATTCGAAAGCATTATTTATTTTGGGGTTAAATAAAATTAATCCACGATAATAAACATTCAACAATTGCAGTATTAATTAAATATATTAATTACTCTTTTTATTATTGTCCACTGTCTAATAATAGAAAAGTATCTTTTGTAACTTATAATAGATCAGTCCTAAGAGCATTGAAAGATAAAACTCATTGGGATGTGCATTTTATTTTTCTTTGTTTGATGAATATAGCAGATGAACACATTTTGAGCATTTTTTATAGATTTAAAATTATTGGAGTTGTTTGCTCAAAATCTAAATTAAGTATTAAATGATCATATTTATTAATATTTTTCATTTATGTAGCTCATATTTACATATCCACTCTCTAAATTGTTATTATATTTTTTGACAAGTTGATGACATTTTTATTTTTTATTTTTAAAATTAGTGAACAACTTGAGATATATTTTGCTTGAAGTATTCAATTTCAATATTAATAAATGTGCCTAAATTTATTACAATGAAATAAATAATTTTTTTAAAAATATTATATTATTTTCCATTACGAATGAATGAAATAGGATTTAACTTTCTCATAGTGACAGTTTTCTTTTTCTTTTACTTATTGTAAGCTTTCATCTTTAATTTTAGTATTAAACTGTTATTATATCAATATAATACATTTGACTTTATTTGATAGATATTTTTGTTTAGAAATGAAATAAAATTTTTAAAATGACATTTGAATTTTGTAATTATTTTGAAAATTAAATTTTAATCAAAACAAAGCACTAATTTGTCATTCAATAGTTAGGAGGAAAAGATTGATTTCAGAAAATGAATGAAATCTTTTTCATTTGATATTTGTATATAAAATGTATAAATAAATACCAGTACCTGATAAATCTATCAAATTATGCTTTAAAAGTAAATTTTTTAAATAATTTTTACAATACTGCAATATATTGTAACAGACTGTCAGTAATGATGTGTTAGGAAACAGCTCATAATGGCCTTCCCTGTAATTTGCATTGTTAATGATATGCAGAAAAATATAAATGTTTATTTTTCAAAATAAAACATTTAAGTGCAAAATAAATATGTATTAATTGTATATTCTTGATTTTTAATTATTATTACACAATCATTGTGCCAAAATAATCATGAATCAAGATAAACATTCCAAAAAATCAATTTTTTAGTTATTTAAAATATTTTCTTGAAATTATATCACAAACTTTGAGACCTCCAAGAAACATTCAAAAGCCATCAATGTGGAGTTTTAAAGTCTTTCAAGTTGCCACATTTTCAATTATTTTTATGTCTTTAGAATTATAATATTAGAATAAAATATACATGAATTTTAATGTTTGGAGAAAAAAAAAAGTTAAGTGAAATTTATCAAAAGATGGCCATACATGCAAATTGAATTTCTTGCTTGTTCATACAAGATCCATCTACTGACTTAGGCAACTAGGTTGATATACAAATATGTCTTGCATACAACGAATTTGTGAAAGACCATCAACAATTATTATATATTGATTATTTGTATCTGTATATAATTAGATAAGAATTAATAAATTCATTTATTGTTATTTTATAATAAATCTTAATAATTGCATGCACTAGGAAGGAACTGACTTCATGTTAATAAACAAGCAAGCATTTATTATGCTAATTTAAAGATTTTGAGAATCTTGGGTTAAATACATATTTATTACATGTATTTGCATATTATAAAGAAATTAAGAAAAATTTATTTATTTATTTATTTATGTTCTTATTTATTGTTAATAGTTTCAGAATGATATATATATATCTTCTTTTATTAATGTCAAATTGCACTATAAAATATCACAAAAACGTTCCCAAATTATTACAAATTTTAGACCATTATTCACAGGAATACGAACTAGAATTCAATTTAGCTAAAACATTTAATTGGTAGATATATACAGGCAAACTAATACAATGTAAATTTAAAGGAAACTGTCTCATTACTTGGTTTTCCCTTCCATCTTAGTAGTATTGGAATGAGAACAAAAATATAGAATTCTCTTTAAAAAATAGAAAAAATTATTTGCTCCCTTTCAAAGTCATACCTTTCAGTTTATTGTAAAGTCACATTGTTTAATATGCTCATTATGACAGTTTAGCCTTATAATCATTCACACCAAAGCCTTCACATGTTTACTCCATGCTTAAAAAACTTTTGTGGGGTAGACACATTACCTCCATCTCCATTAAAAAATTATAAAGTCCATGAATTCATTATGGGCTAGGACTACACTCATTAAATATATTTAAAATACAAAAAAAAACATTTAATCTGATTACCTCTCTGTCAAATCTATTTAATCTAGTTGCTACATCGTTAAAAATTACCAATGGATAGACTTCCCCCTGGTACTGGTTATTGGGCTAATTTAATAAAACCACTATTGAGTATAGATAAACTAATTTTCTGTCCCCCTACAAATAAGTATAAATATTGGCAAGCATATCTATTAATAAATCAACCAACACTACAAGCCCATTTGGGGCCTAAACAATTTGCAACTTGTTAGAAGGTTTAGATTCAAACATGAGCCAAAATATTTTGATTTTCTAATAAAGCTTAACTTGGGATCATTACCAACACTTTATTTTTATAAATATAGAAGAAATTGTATTAACATAGATGCTTTTTGCTCTCTCTGCAAAAAAGATTTTGAAAATCAAGAGCATATATTCTATGATTGTAAGTGTTACGATAATATATGCATTGTTCTTCCCAACCTATTTAATAATTCTTTATTTAATAGTGTATATCTTTTTAAAACCTACACAATAGGAATTTTTGCTAGGATTAGAGCTAGTACATTCATTCATCTTGTATGCATTATTGTGTACTAGATGCATTTTTATATATAATAATAATCCTAGAAGAGATACTAATACATTTTGGATTAAACTGGAGATCATTAGGAAAAGAAACATAAAGTTTGCCCACTATAACATTTTTCATGATATCTGGCCCTTAATGTGTCAACAACTGAGACAGTGCTAAGGTGATATAACCTAATTACAACAAAAGCCATATCATTTATATATGTATATAATCTTAAATGCCTTTGCGGAAAAGAAGCAGATATTAAAGAATTATATAACATTATGTAACTTGTATTAATTTATGTAACTTTTTTTTTCTTTTAATATATATAATCATAGTTAATTTTTATGTAACCTTTTATATACTTCCTAATCAAGTATATGTAACCATATTGATGTAAACTTATGATGTAACCTACAATCTTTGTAAATATGTAACTATTTTGAAATGTAATAAAGTTCATTTGAAACATAAAATATGAATACAATTTGAGTGGTTCTACATCATATTTGGCCACCATATACACATTATCATATTATAATATATTATATAAAGATGTAAAATTGTAATATAACTCAAGCTAAATTCAAAATAGTTTCATTTTTTATTGGATGATCATTAATTTAGTACAGTATGGACAGTGGAAGAGTAGACATCCAGGGCAACCATGATACACATTGGTGATTAAATTACTTAAATGTGGGATCTCATATATATATTCATAAATAACAGGTAAATAATGAAATGGTCTAAATCGTCTAATCATTGCTTAACGTTAGCAACACACACGTTTATTGCTACATGATGTTATCTACTTTCATCTTCACCAGTGATACAATATACTGTATATATATATATATAATTGAGAAATACAGTTACTTTCATCTTTATTGTCTGTACTTATATTTATACAATTTTCTTATATTTTTGGATAGTTTTTTTTTTAATTAAATATTATTTCTTTGCGTTATTATTTATTTGAGAAAATTGTTTCTTAAAGAATGTTGTATATATTTATATTATTAAATTAGTGATGATATTGTTATTAATATCTAGAATGAGAAAAGCAATTTATAATAGAGAAAAATGAACTAATCATATAATTTTATAGATTTTTTTTGTGTGCGTGTGTGTGTAAATAACTTTTTTAAGGGAAGATGGAAATACATTTTTGACCATTTCTTTTATGCTTTTATTCTATTACAGGATTGAAAAAAAAAGTAGGGAGGGAGAGATTTTAAAAATAAAAACTTTGTTAAATGATTGCAGCAGCTGCAACGTACTGAGTGGGTCCATACTAGCTATTTTCTTATTTTCCTATTCACTTTCTGAAAATTTACTTCACCGAATAACAAACACACTTTGAGTTTTATGAACTTTGTAAAAATAATAATGAAAGTTATTCTTCTGATATTAAAGTCATTGATAAATTTTAATTAAAACTTACTTGTTCTGATTTCAACATTGAATACCACGATTTTTTGATGAAAAATGACAATATAATTAAACTGAACAAGTGTGGTTGATTTTTAAATATATTTTGAATAGACAATAGATTCCGTTTTTTTAATTATTTCATTTTATTTCTGAGAAATGTAACCAAATTGTTTAAATTAATCACACCACAGTGCATTTTTTAAACATTTTTTTAATTTACAAAAAAAAAAAATTTTAAAGATTTCCTTCATAAGGATAAGCTACACTGTGTATGTGTAGTAATTATTAGAGTTAAACTATATTCTATTAATAAATAACAAAAATAAGAATAATGTATGAATTATATATGAATGAAAAATATTGGTCTTTATACTCAATAATTTAGCACTTTCAGTCTTTTGCTAAACTAAAAAAAAAAAAAAAAGAAGACATTTACTTAATATCTTAAAAACAGTTGAAAGTGATTTGCTTTTATGGACGTTATCTGAAAACTGAGAATTGTTATTTTTAAGATGAAAAAACTCTAAATGAATAATATTTCTGTATTTTAATTTTCACTACACTGCTCTCATGCAAAGTAGGCACTGGTTTCTAGCAGCTTTCAGTACATTGTGGAGGGATGTAATTATAGACATATGACCAAAGATGTGAAAAAGATATATGGTCCCCAATCGTGCAAGTGAAAATTACAATACCAGAAATATTATTTATTAAATTGATAATCGCTAGATTAATAAATGACTAATAAAAAATTTTAATATTAAACTCGTCTTGATTTTTTCCTAGCATATTTTCTTATCAGATACAATCTAAACAGCATATTTTTGTATCGAGTAATGAAAATGATTTATAAATGATTCATTATATTTCTTAAAATAGATTTGGGACCACCCATAGCTGCCATTTTAATGAAGAGTTGAACTTGATTAAAGTTCTTAATATTAAGTGTTAATATGTTTTTATTGCAAATGATACATTTATATGTTTAAGAGTTATTTGATGTTTTAAATATTATGTTTTATATGTCAGTTATTTTTCATTCTTTGTTAAGAATCAAAGAATATATGATTTCCTCTGTTTTTCATGGACATAAAGTGCTTACTTTAGCATTTATTTCTAAATCTTTGATATGACAACTATGTTGATGAGAAATCCTTAATTTCCCATAATTATATTTATTGCTTGTTCCTTTGTATATTTCATTTGTTGACCATTCATTGCAAGTTAAAATAAAAAAGATTTTTCTTTTAAGAAAATATTAATGGGTTAAATTTTTGTTGTGAAGTATCAAATATATGAAATTCATGATCACTATGGCAAAATTGTTAAATTATAAGAAACAACCATTATGTTTCAATATAAGTTAATGTAAGTAGTATAAATAAGTATGTTCCCATAAAACAGCAAAATTGTTAAATTATAAAAAAGCAACCATTATGTTTCAGTATAAATTAATGTAAATGGTATAAATAAGTATGTCCCCATAAATTAATGTAAATAATTATAACCCCATAGATTGAATTTTAAATTATTCAGATGTTTTTATGCTACGTTTAAGATTAAAATAGACTATATCTTTTTCTTAGCCTGACTTAGGCCATTTGCTATTAATAAAATAAAACAATTACTTTATTATATATATATATATATATATATATATATATATAGTTAATAGTCTTTGGATATTATAGCACTATATCTTTTGATTTTCATTCATTCTTACAGCAAGAATAGAATTAATTGTTCTTTGATCTTTTTCTTTTAATGTATAGTTAGTAAATTATGTTAAGATTTTTTAAAAGAATTATTATCATCATCATCATCAGTATGCATACTAGTATTATTAGGTTTTTTGTTTTTTAATAAGGTAGTTGCTTTAAAATAAATGTATTGAATGATCCTTTTATTCATAATTATTATTTAAAATTATTAAGAAGCAAATATTAATCTAATGTTTAATTAAGCTTGGATTTGAAATTTATATGATGAAAATTGTCATTTTTCTTTATTAATTTCTATAAAAGAATTCATGTATTATTATTTTTTAAAATAAAATATTTTTTTTATTTATCTTAATCATGAAAAAAAAGTTTTAAGTTATCAAAGGCTATGGCAAACCACTACTGATTGTGATTTAATGTTACTTTTTAATTTAGCACTTGTTGTGCAAATATCTTAGCCATTCTTTGTCATAATTTTTCTCTCAGTGCAATTTTATAATGTTTGTTAATATGGTATTTTATTTTATTTTATTGAGAGAAGTCCAGGTCCACCTAGAGTTTTTGAAGTAATATGGCAAAAGATCTTTTGAGGCTCCTTTTATCTTTTGATTTAGAATTTTTTTTTAAGAACAGTGGCTGAAAGTTGTTAAGGAATAAGCTATATGAAGTAACCAGACTTTATTTATTGATATATGTTTTGACTATTATAGAATTTTATTATATTTGAAAGCATTTGTTATATTTAAAAAGTTTATAAAAGTTCTTGAATTTAAAGTATTTTCTGCATTTGTTTAAATATCTTTTAAAAATACTATTTATTTTATGTAAAAAGATTTAGATTTTTTTTTTTTTTACTTATTTAGAGGGAAAAACAAATAACACAAATAAAGATATAATCTAATGATTTATCAAATTAGTGTTAACTTCATTTGTTCAACAAATTTAAGGTATTACTTGAATGTTAGCTAATATTAGAATTGAAATTGTGATCAAATATTTTGCAGAAGTCAAGCGTTGTTAGCCGAGAGGTCAGCGCAGCTGCCTTGCAAGCAAGCAGTTGGTTGCAGACAGTTGTTGCAGGTTCACTTCCCGGCCGGTGCTATGACATATGAAAAAAAAAAAAGAAAGAAAAAATATTTTGCAGAAAATTGATTAAATTTGATGTTGAAAGATGGTCTGATCTGATACTCCATGTAATCCTCACTTAATTCAGAGTAATGTTTATGTTAAAGGTGTTAAAATTGAAACTTAAATGTTCATATAACTCTTTTAAAAGATGTCATTAATAATTTGTGTAAGTGGTTTAGAGTTAACTAATGAAAGATCATTCAAAGATGCATGAGTTTGTACAATTCTGAAAAAAAGAAAATATTCTGATGCCAAAAGATAATATTTATTTAGTACCATGTTAGTATTGTGGATTTGTGAGATAATGGTCCTTTCATTGAAATTCAGGGTCATTTTTATACTAAATCACTTTATTTCCTCAACTATAACAATTCTTTTTTTTTAGTGATTTTATGGTCTCTAGAGATAATATTGCCTTAATCCTAAAATAATGTTTACATATTCTAAGTTAAAGTTTAAAATGTAATGGAAAAGAATATTTACCAATCAATATATACCATAATAAAGACAAGCACTAAATTTTAAATTTGCATGTTATTAAATGATCTATTTTAATTCTGTGATACCTTAGAGTTTTTACATTTCTATCATTAAATGTAAACATTGTGATCATCCACAATTTTCTTTTTTTATTTGCTAGCATGATAAATATTTGGATGAATTAGATAATAATTTATGGGCATCTTTTTTTCATTGACTGCGGGATTTTAAAATAATCTTAAGTTTTATGGAGACTATATTTTTGAAGGCTGTTAATATGGTATTATTAACCTTTTAATAAATCTTATGAGAAATTTCAGTCAGTAGTTTGGGTATTAAAGCATTGTACTTAGATTTGTTTTTGTTTACTCACTAATTTATCACCAACCTATCTGTCTTTGAAGGTAACTGATCCTGATTTTCTGTTTTCATCTTAGTCAAACTGGTAGACAATTTATGGTTCTGATTGTTTAAGAATAAATAAATAATCATATGGTTAATTGAATGAGAAATCATATGACATTTGAGCACCAGAAATAATAAGTTAAGCTTCACCATGAATTTTCAGCTCTTGGATCTGTCTCTCTTCCATTGTACTAAACTGCACAATGTTTTGAAAATATGTTTTGTGTTTAGTTATAATTTGGATGGATTCTAGTATAATATCATTTTTTTAATGCATACTATAACTACATTATAATAATTTTTTTACATAATAATGATTGAACTTATTGATTTTTTTTATTACCATAGATTATGTTTGGAATATTTATTAAAATATATTAAAATATATGGTTCTTTTCTACTAAATCCAATCAAAAAATATATGCACTCCTTTTTTCTTTCCAAAAACATTATTTGTTCCATCACCAAATATATACATTTACTTGTTTACTACATCCAATGTTTCAACCACGTTATTTGTGGTTATTTTCAAATATCTACAAAATACATATTTACATCTTTATAGTTATCAATATAATTAAGAATAAAATAAAAACATAAAAATGCATCTATCCTTATCATAAAAAACAATAACATTTTCCTTTCATTTATCAATACATTTTTTTTATATATATACTATATTATATATACACTACACTTATCTGCTTTTTCTCCCCAAACCATTTTTCTTCTTCTTATCTATACATTTCTTTTTTTTTAAACAAACCACAAATATTTTTTCCTTTTTTTTTTATACCTCTTAATTAATTACTTTAAAACAATACATTTATCTACACATTTTTTCTTTACTTAAAATATATCATTTACACAATTCTATTCAGAATAGGTTGGATGTTATAAAGGAAATAAATGTATATATATGGTGATGGAAAAATTAAAGTTTTTGAAAACAAAAAAGAAGTGTATATATTTTTTGATTGGATTTAGTAGAAAAGAACATTATATTTTATAAGTATTTTGAAAAGAAAAAAAGAGATGTGTGCTGTTGTTAAGAAGGTAATAAGTAAAATATATTTAAAATATGTTATCCATGAAATGGACCATAAATTATTGTATTTTTTTCACTTATTGTAGATGCATAGTCACAAATATATTCTAAAAATAGATTAATTCATTATTCATTTATTTCCTTATTTGTTTGTTTAATTTTAATCATCATAATAAATATGAGGGGGACCCACAAATACCTGCAATCATTCTCTGATTTGCACACCTGTTGTACTTCTTGCAGGAACCCATCTGCATCAGTCTTCATGTAGCACATTTTTTTCTAAAGTGCGTTTCATGTATTTGTCAAAAAAATTTTTATAATGACTGAAATGTTAGAATTAATACTATTTTTTTTTTATGCAAACAGCATTATTCTCTCAGATTTAGTTCATAGCAGCCAGACATTTTATCTACAAGTTCTGAAGCATTTATGTGATGTCATAAAACATAATTACCCCATTTCGTGCAATGAAAAGAGTGCAAGCACCACCCCAACATTGTTGTCCCTCAACGCCTTGAGTGTGAAACACTTTTTAATTAAGTTTACCATGACCCAGCTTATCTATCAGCTCTATGCTCAATCTCGATTTGTGCAATTTTTTTAAAATTTCTCGAATGAAAAAATGTGTTTTTTTTTCTTTTGTGAACTTAGAAATTCTTGGGGAGGGGGGGGTGACAGACGTTAAAAGGCATTACTTTGCAAATATTTTTGGACTATTTTGAAAATTGAAACACATGTTTAGACCAGTGTATTGCATCAAATGGATAATCATTTGAAAGAGATTAAACTTATAACATTTAAAAATAAACAAAACAATTTTTTATTATAAAATTCCAGTTATTTTTGAGTACCCTTATGTATGTAATGTTTTTTCCATCCTGAATATATTTATATACACACTTTAAGAAATTTTTCGTTTCAGATTGTGTTATTATGGGATGGTGACTAGATGCTTTAACCATTATATACCATGATTGCCTTTATATAAATTTGCTTATTTAATTATTACATAAGCAGATTTCTAAACATAGATTATTAGTTATTTTAGCAATGAAATGCACATAATTTAAATTAGAATAGAAAAGAAAGGGAGGGCATTTTTAAACATCAAACTTATTAGTGAATTTTTTTTTTTGGGGGGGGGGATCTTCACTATGGAATTTATTCAAAATTTTTCTGGTTTTTTTTTTGTAGCATATAGGTGATAAACGTGGATACTTTGCTGTGAAACATAGTTATAATGAAATTATTTTGGCATCAAAAAATGAAATATTTATTTATTTACAGAAAAGAAAAATAAGAAAAAAGGGAATACATATTATTTGTTTATTCATTCATAATTCAATTATTCTCTTATGCATCTTGAATTAATTATTATTATTATTATTATTATTATTATTATTATTATTATTATTATTATTATTATTATTATTATTATTTGTAATGTGCTTATTTTTTGTCAGCTTTGATTATTAAAAAAAGTGCAAATTAGAATAAAACAAAACATTTGTTTTAAAATAAATTATAATATAAATTATCAAGTCTTTTTTTTTTATTAAATTTTTTTATCTGGGTATCAAATTATGAAACAACATTTAAACAATTTTTGTATTTAGTTATAATAAATTAATTAGATTGAGGGTAGCAACTTATTTTTTTATTTTGGATTACAGTAATGTTTAACTAATAAATAGATTGATAAAAAGTAATTATTCATTTATATATTTTAATAATATTATCACTGCTAGTAATTGAGAAACTGATATTCTAAGAAGTTTTTAAATTCCGATTAAATTATGAAAAGACTTCAAATTTTTATGATTAGAAATCTTTATTATTTTAACATAAATTAAATAATATTTTTAAAATTTAATCTTAATTTACTCACATTTAAGATTGATAAATGTTAAATTCATTGATGTCTAAAATGAATAATCATTTTGTATTAATTGAAATTTCATATTTGTTGCATGTCTATGTTGCTTGTCTAGTAGCCCATGGACATTTTAAAGGTATTGGAGATTCATAGTAGAGAGTAAAGGATGCAGTGTTGAATTATTTACTACATTCTTATTACATCACTGAATTATTGGAATTGCATTTGTAATAATCTTGCAGTGCAACTTTACTTTAGGAGAATCATTGTTTTATGGTGCAGTTTTAAAATAAAGATATTAGAATAAATTCTATATGGAAAACAATGCGAGTATATATATATATAGTCAAAAGTTATTAGTTAAAAATTGCTGATTAGCTTTAGTATCTATAGTCAAAATGCTTTTTTATACGTATGCCATTATGAAATATGCCAAATATTTTTAAGCAATAGGCAGATATATATTCATTTAAAAATAATTCTGATAATTCGGGAAACGCAATCTGTTTTTTTAAATAATAAAAATTGTGTTTAAATTGATATAATAAAGTAATATTTTTGAATAATAATTTATATTGTAAAATTGAATTATAAATTAGATATTTAAAAATGTAAAATATTCTTAGAAATTTATATGCGCATGCATTGAAATCCGGGCGTGTACAATCACAGACGTTTTTAGTAAAAGTTAAAAAAATCTCAAGTAAGCATCGGTGGTCGAGAGGTCAGCGACAGCTGCTTTACAAGTAGTTGTCCCGGGTTAGCGGGTTCGCTTCCCGGCTGATACTATGGTACACGAGAAAATATATATATATCCTAGAATGTGCTTTTCCTTTTAAACTAGATCTTTTGAATATTTCTAGCTGAAAATAAATAAAACCAAGCATAAATAGAATAAAGCAAAAATAGGATAGCTGGAAAAGCAATCCCAAGAGATCTCGGTTATATCTGATCTAGTGCTTATATTAGGAGGGCTTACATTTTTGAATAGGTTATTTATTTAAATTTTTAGGAATAATAATTTATATCTATATTGCATGCATTTTATACGTATGTGCACATGTGCGTATATATATATATATGTGCTTTTAATGTTTATATATATAAGCACGTTATTATACAAATCAAATGTGTATTCAATATATATACTTTTAAAGATTTCTTTCAAATTTATTTCATTTGAAAAATGAATATACAAAATTACAACTGAAAAGCAAGCTGATTGATTTTTATCTAGTCTTTTTTAAAAAAATTCATTAAAAAAATTCTATGTAATTTCGCAGATGTTGCATCCAAAATGAATTTTAAATAACCTTGCTTTCTGTTTGTATTTAAGTACAAAAAAGAAAAAGGCCAACCGAATCTTTTTTTTTTTTTACATTATTCCAACATTGAAATCGCAATTAATATTCAGTTACTTGTTCATATATTCTATCAAAGTTCTACAATCATACACGTATACACTCACAACTTTGTACCCCTCCCCTCCCTTTGCAAAACTGCTATTATACCACAACTCCAATAATTTTGAAATTGAATTTATTTTAGATTGAACTCTGCTATTATTCTTTTCCCCTCTTATATTATAAACTGATGAATTAAAATCCATTTCTTTTTAAATTTGACAAAATCCCATAGTGATTTTTAGAAAAACAATCCTGGGAATTTGTACAGATGTGTTAAGTTGAAAGACTGAGAGTATATGTGTCTAGGGAGAGAGCTGAGTATTAATGAGAAAGAAGCTGTTAGTTTACTGAAGATCAATAAAATGGCTGAGAGATAAGCCTCTAGGGGTGGGAGTTGGCCTTAGAGTAAGTGTTGTAATGAAATCTGTGTAATGCATTCTCTATTGCTTGCTGATAAAGTGCTGGACATGAAGTGCTGCCTTGATATATGAGTGATCCTTTTAAAGTCTTTAAGAGACTCATCAAAACATCCCAAACATTTATAAGATAGGTCAACACTGGAAATAGTCACATTTTACAGGGATTTGTTTATTCTTGATAATGTTTATTAGATAATGTCAGGTCTTATGTTATAAGCCATTACGTATGGACTTAGTTATTTATTATAGATTATTATAATATGATTACATTTCTAACATTTTAAATTATATGAAAACTAGTAGGAATAACTTCTTTAAAAAATGCTCGTTTGCTGTATTTGAAATCTTAATTTCTATTTCTAATTAAATAAATAATTTTACATTAGTTGCACTGATATATATATACTTAAAAAAAAATCTATTTAAAGCAATATATTTTGTCAAAGTCAAAATAATGAATGTTCAAATAAATTTGTTTTGATGCCAAAAAAAAATAATAAAGTAATAATAACTTAGTTAGTATGTATGCGCTTAAATTGTAAAGGTGTGGTAAAGATAACAATGGACTAAGCATATGTAGGAATATGATATTTCTTCCATATTTTTTTTTTGTGTGAAGACTGCATCGCATTAGGAAGGTATTTTTATTTTTGTAATCAATGCTGATACGAACCCAGACTAATCTGAGACCTTTAAATAACCTCTAGTTATGAATAGACCCACTTACTGATCATTTATTGGATGGTTAGCTGAATTGTATGTTATCTATTTTAAAAAAAAAAATGTCTATTTATGATCTTAAAAAAATTCCAAAGTTCACTGTGTATGGATAAATTTTTATATACATGGTTGCTAGCTTACTGTTAACTGAATTATTATGATTGGAGTGAAAAAGAAAATGCAAAATGGATCTAACTTTAAAGGAAGATAAAGCATCAAGTAAGAAAAATTAATATCAAAACGAATTAAATATAATATTATTATATTTTATCAAAAATTGTTGTTAATTACCAAAGCTGTTACTTTCTTTTGGGGTGGGGTTTAGTTTAATGGTAGAATGGTAGGTTAATTCTCAGCTGCGAAATAAAAAAAGAAAGAGCAACAGATTAATTCAGCTGGATGAAATTGTTTTGTGCAATTTACCATTTGGATGTTATAACTGAAACACAGGCTTATTATCTACCTGTGTCTATATATGTAATATAGGGTATATGAGCACAGACTTTCAGATGACCCATCAGCCTGTGTTTCAGTTATTACATTGTAGAGATGTCTGCCCATCCTTGCATATGTATTAAATGGATTATGTCCTGTACATGTGGGGTTCAGATTGACCTTAGGTCAACATGGGTGTGACAAGAATCTCGGCCTCAGGGTGGCCTTCGAGCATTCCATCATCAGATTTTCAATTGGATGGACGGTTGAAGAGTTGGAGTGTGTAGTAGATTGGAGCCTGTCCATTAAAGTATGAAGATTGTCTATCTTAATATATATCTGAGCACTTATGGTATATATGTGTAGGAGATGATAATCTGGACCAACTGATGATTGCTGGTTTAGCATGAAATACGTATATTGGTGATTATTTATCTTTTCAGCATATATGTGCTTGAGTGTATCAGTGTTATTAGATAGAGTGGAGAGTGATGGGTCATCTGAAAGTCTGTGCTCATATACCCTATATTACATTTGGATGTTAGTAATGTCACACGACCATCTTATCAATAATTGTGTGATTGTTTTAATTTATTACAGTGTTAAGTTGTATACTCATTGATGAATTCTATAATTGATTCTCACTGAGCAACATAAATAAAATTTTAACAGTTTCAATTTACTCGATTTGAACTAATATTAATTCTCAAATATAATATGACTCTCATGCAACTAATCATACAATTATTAGTTTAAAGTTGTCATCATTAAAAAAAAATCACAGAATCCAATGTTAGACACTGGAATACATTTTTATTCACAATTTAATAATTATAGTTTAGATTTTTTCTTCTTCAAAATTTTAAACTTTAATGCACCCAATTTTAATAATACTGTATAATCAAATTTTTCATAGTCTTATATTCATTTTTGCTTTTAGAAATCATGAATACGTCTTAAAATCTGTTTACAGAAATAAGAAACATTGTTGAATGAAAAGAGAAAGAGGATCCATATATATATAAAAAAGCAGCCATTCATTCTTTTCATATAGTGATTGAATTTCTTCTTGTTTTGACATCTTATTTCTTTATTATATTATATGCATTTTTATAAGATATTTATGGATTTTAAATAATTTATTTATCTGTTTATATATTTTTTCTTTCTTTTTGAAATTCATCCAGCTATAATAATAACAAATTACTTAATTCTTCAACCTACTCAAAGGAAAGAAATCTGAAATTTGGAATACTTTGAATTCAAATATTTATGAGCATGTAGTTCTCAAATGAGGATTGAGTTAAAGAAAGATATCAATATTTACTTTTATTTATTTTAATAAAATGTTTAAGATCTATCTTTTATTTGTGAAGTTGTCAACAAGATTATAGAAAAATAATTATTGAATAAATTTGTGCTCTTTGCTGATGCATAGAGCAGTAAAATAATGTATGAAAATATAAATAGCTTTCAGGCCATGCATTATCAAAACATTTTTCATAAGATTTATATTTGCGGAGTATACAAAAGTATAGAGGATTCGAACTCAGATTTTCAAGCAACCCTCAACTATCCACACTATCTCATACAACTGATACACATGACCACACACGCATGTACAAAAGATAAATAATTACCAATATATATATTTCATGCTAAACCAGCACTCATCAGTTGGTCCAGATTATCATCTCCCACACATATATATAATCAGTGCTCATTTTATATTAAGGTAGTAAATCTTCATACTTTAATGGACAGGCTTCAATCCACTCCAACCTCCAACTTTTCAGCCATCCATATCATTGAAAATCTGATGATGAAAACTCAAATCCCATGCTGATGCTAATATTATTGCCATGTCCATGTATACAAAAATGTATGTGAAACAGTATTAAGTATAAAATTAAGAGAATAAACTATATATTGCAACATTTGTAGAAAGTTTGGGCAAGTGGCATTATTATTTATAGTTATCATAACGGAGTATTTCCATCATCTAGTTTAATTGTTAAATATTTTTTACAAAAATTCAAACTTTATTTATGCCTTTAACAAATGCATTGAACTGTTAATAATAACAAATAGGTTAGTATAAAACATACTTTGATTGATGACCTGACTAGAAATAGTACTAATATAGGAATCTTTAGATTTGAGCCTACTGAACGCTGTAATCAATCAATTCTACCAAAGGCAGTAGTTAATAGAAATTTTATATACTTATCAATAAAGGTTCTTCAGATTTCTGATTTTTTTTTAATGATGATGTTAATGAGTGTTTTTCCAATATTATGAATTATCATACTAAATTGATATATGAAGATTATTTTCCACTAACGTGATCAGCTTTAAAAAATTTTTTTTTTAAAAAAATTTCTGCTCAATATTCTTGTGCTTTCCCCATGAAACATATGTTTATTAGTGTGTGTATGGTGTACTATTTTGATCATATCTCATTTTTCTCTTTCTTTCTCTAATCATTATTTTATAGTCTTTTAATCATTTTTCAGTGTGGTGTCTACGTTTCACTGATATGTGTCTTTCCACATCTTGTTTTTCCAAATTTCAAGTTTAGGTTTTGTAAAGTTCAATATTCATCACGATATACTGTGGCTTTGGAAAACTGCTTTGATATCATAATGATTGCAGATTTTCACTAATTTGTCTGCTATCTATCATTTAGTGTTCTGTGTGTTATTTTTGTTTTTTAATCTATTTATAATTTTTTTAATGATACTTGTTGGATAATTTCTTCACAAACATTTTTTTCTATGTCTCAAACTCTGAAAAAACTTCTTTTGCTATGTTCTGTAGTGGTAGTAGAACTATATTTTTTGTTACATCTATCATAATTAGGTGCATGCTAAGTAATTTTTTTGCATATCTAGGTTTTCTGTGAATAGTAGTTCTGATTTTGCTATGAGGAAGTCTTGTTACATATAAGAAAGGCAATTTTTGTTTTTGTTCAAATTTTATTTTGAATTTAATTGAGAGAAGCATGTTAAAAGTGTATTCTTAGAATGTTTGTAATAATGCTTTACCATATGGCTATACATCAAACCTAGACTTTGGTAGAAAGGCAGTAATGTTTATGGCTTTGGTTTAAGGTTTTGCTATACAAATGTTGCTAAACAGAAATGACAGTGGTAAACCCAAAGCTATTCTTTGATTTTATTAAAAAAAAGTATGTTGTTGTGTAAAATGTTAAGAGTTTCATTTTACTATCAATAGGGAGAGTTATTTTGATTTCTAGTTATTATTCTCATTTAATTTTTTTTTTTTTTTTTTACAGTAGATGTGCTTTATCATTTGCGAATGTTGGGCAAAAAGGTAAAAAAAATATTAAAGAAGCTGTTCACAGGACAATAGAAAATAATCTTATAAGCCAAACTAGTGTGATAATCTATAATGTTTAGAAATCGTATGGAGTACTGCTTCCTCTATTTAGATATTTTTATTAACTTATCTGTTTTCATTGATTTCATTCTGTTTACACCACTATAGTAATACATACTCCTTGCATTTAATAAATTAAATGAACAATTTGCTTTGCATATGTAATAACTTATCTTATTGCTGTATCGACTTTTATGTTATTTTTCTGCAAAAAATTGATTTTATTAAATGATTTGGTTATTGAATAACCTATTAAACAAGAGTTTAAAGTATATTCATTACATTTATATTTGTTTTTATTAACTACTATATTTCTGATTGCATTATTTTTTTTAGATACCTTGATATGTATGTTTGTTTTAAGTATATAATTTTTAAATTAATATTTTGAATTTTTTTCTTAATTGAAAAAAAAAAAAAATTATTAAAGAGATGAAAGGCGAATTTAATCTTAAGTTATTGTTACATAGCAGAAACACGTTATTTAGATTTAAAAATAATTTTTAATCATAATGAAATGCAGTTTTAATTTTGATATTTCCTTTTTGAGCAATCATGTTGTTTTGATAAATTCATCATTATCATTTTCAATTATTATCAATCTATTAAATTTTATATTTTATCTGAACCATTTGAATAGCTTAGAACATTTATCACTTTCTCATTATATTATTAAGCTTGAACATTGTATATGATTAATAAATACCAGGTTGTAGAACCAAATGGAATCATCAGACTGGTTTTTCACTGTTGATCTTCAATCACCATCATTTTCAACTATTATGGATTCTTATGGATTTAAGTTTTTGCAAGTTTAATCCACTTTGTGTGAGCAAATGCTTTTCTTTTCCAAACTACTCTATTTTATTGATCCATTTTATATATGGTCTCATTCTAAGTTTTTTTTACAATTTCTTGTGATCTAATGTAAGACTTTAACCAACAGTCTTTTGTCATATTTTCTAGAACACATATTCAGCTCAGCATTATTTTAGTTTTTAAACTTATTTTAGTAATATCAGTGACATCTGTTTATTCTTTCACTTATATGCATCTCTCAAAGTTTGCTGTGTGATCTGAAGTCCTGAGATTATTTTCTTTACTAAATTTATAATCGTAGATCTACACATCTTTTTTTCCTCAAGCACATGAATCTATATCTTATTAATATATATTATCTCTACAAAAAGTGTTTTTTCCAAGTTTAATTCCATGGTTAATTTAATTTATTATGTTTCAGAATGTATGAATAACTTGACAAAAAGATGTGCAGATCTTAACTTCTTCTAATTCATTATTTATTGTTTTTGTTGTTTTTTTAAAAAATATTTAAACGTATGTTTTATCATTTAATTTTAGTCCTATCACCTTCATAATCTAGATTACTCAAGTAATTTGTGTTTGTTTTCTCTACTTCTAAAATTAATCCATAAAATAATTCTTTTAAAACTACTTTTGGTAAAATAGAATTATACTGTATTGTATCTTTTTAATCTTAATACATTTTTTTTTTCATGTGTCATAGCATCAGCCAGGAAGCGAACCTGCTAACCCGGCACAACTGCTTATAAAGCAGCTGTGCTGACCTCATGATCACCAACGCTTGACTAATCTTAATATTCTTTGTGTTACCATGCCATCTGATCACACACAGCTCTTGAATTTTGATAAAATATTTTTCAGAATTTGACAATATTGGGAGTTTTTTTTTTTTTTTTGATATTTCAAACCTTTAAATTAAACTTTTCAGAAATTCGTTTAGAGTCAAATATCTTAATGTGTAAGTCCAATGCAAATTGATATTGATTCTTTCTATAGCTTTTCTAAATACTTAAATATGCTCTATTGTATAATTATCTTTATTCATTCCAGCTTGTATCTTTTGGTTAGCTTGAATTCACTTTTTGTTTTTTAATAAACCTGTAATAATCATCTTGCAAAACTTAATTTGTGGCTTCCAGACTTTATATCTTGTAACAGTAGGTTGACTTATGGGGCTATTTGACAGTGTTATGTGAGCAGGTTTTTTGAATTTTCTTTTTTGTCCTTTTCCCCCTCTCTATTCAATCCTTTTGTAGTTTCTCAGTTGAACATATGTTCAATGGTACACATATTGTCCACTACTTTAAACATACCTGGTTTCTCTTTTCTATTCATCAGTTTTTGCTTTTTAATCACTTTTCAATAGAGCAATTGGTTTTACCAATATACATCTTTCCACATTCATATATCATTTTTGTTTTCAGTATTTCAAGTTTAGGTTTTGTAGACATTAAGATCCTTTGTAGTGTGATTTGGCTTTGGAAAGCTGTTCTGATGTTATATTGATTGCAGATCTTCCTTTATTTGTCTGTTGTTTTTGATATGCATGGATATGTTGCAGTATCAATAATCAATCTTCATGACTGTTTGTTCTGTGTAGATATTTTTCCAAGCCACTGTTTCTGAGCAAAACTTGTCCTGTGTTTCATAATAATAATATAATTCCATGTCTTGTATGTCTAATATGGTTGATGTATTTGCTCTTTTCCCCATGTGTTTGCCATGAGGGAATCTTGTCACAGGAATATCTAAATATGACAATTTTTGTTCTTGTTTAGATTCTATTGTGAATTTGATTGAAGAGGATATTGTCCAAGATGTTTTTAATAATTTTTCAACTTGTGGCTATACAACAAATGTACCATCAATATAGTGAATCCAAACTTTAGATGGATATGGAGTAGTATTTATGTTTGTGGTTTTAATTTCTTTCATGTAAATATTTTTCATCAGGAGTGACAGTGGTGAGCCCATGGCCATGTCTTGATTTTGTTTGAAGAATTCATCTTACATTAAAAGTATGTTGTTGTTATGCAGAATGGTAATATTTTCATTATGATCATTTAATTTTTTCCTTACAATAAACAGTTTTATCATGGTTCTCAATATTTAAAAAAATTATAATATTTGCCCTATTTTCAAGAAAACATAACTGATGTCTTGTTTAAGAATTTTTATGTACTTGAGAATTAAAACTCGATGGTGAAAGCAATAATTTTCCATGCTAGCTGATTTATGATGATGTGCAGTACATCTTTGATCGTTTACCATAAGATGAACCCCCCCCCCCGGAATTTTAAGGATTTGTTCTGTTTGGTTCTTTTAAAAAAATAAAGGCCCTTTTTTCATTTTTGTAGCCAAAGATAAAATACTTGCTTAACTATCTACCCTACCCTTCTACCTACTTATTTACCTACACTGCCCACTTACTTTTCTACCTCCCTACCTAACCTATCTGCCTATGTACTTGTCTCTCTGTCTGTTATTGCTTAAAGGAAGTTGCCTTGACAACAAATTGAGATTGTTGCTTATTATTAACATTGGAATTGTTTAAGTGTTGATTGCTTTCCATGTGTGTTAGGTGTACGACTGTGTTTGAAAATCCTACAAAAAAAATACCATAAAAATAATTAAATGGGAAGGTAATATATTAGTTGATAAATTTAATTTAGATTTTTGAAATTAAAGTTTATATTAAATATTGGGGGGGGGGCATTCTTTTTCTTTTTGCTTGCATGTTTGTATTTAATTTTATCCTAAAAAATAATGAGGTATAATTTCATGCTAAAATAGTAAGAAATTTACATTTGAAAATAAAAAAAAGACTTAAATTGTCAGTTTGAGTTTATATTATTTTCAGTATGTTTTTAAATTATTTTTCATTGCCCATTTCAAATTTATAAAATTAAAAAAAAAATTAAACTAGGTAAAAGAAGGAAAATATAAATCAAAAGGAAAAAAAGAGGCATATCGAAATGCAGGAGCGAAAACAAATAAGTAGGTTAGGAGACAACATTGCACGGGGAGAGCGTAAATGTAATGAAAAAAGAAACTTGGGAAAACATTTAAAACTGTTCCTTGATATGGATTTTAGTAAGTTATATATGTATATTTGAAATTGTGACTCTAAATATCATTACATCTTTGCTAGAATATTAACATCATTGTAAAAAGTTTTATCTATATGGTTTTTCTCTCTCACAGCTTTTCTATGTTTCATCAGCCTGAGAGTTTTATTTTTGATGAAGTATTTATTGTCAAACATTTGGAAAAAATTTAAGAATTGTTGTTAGATTGTTTTAATGAATGGATAAGTTTTCATGATCAACAGTATTATGAACTAACAAGAGGTTTAACCATTCTATAAAAATTTGCAGAGATCTGGACATATCTGGAAAAAAAAAAAAAAAAGACTTCATATATATATATGTTCAATGAGTTTCAGGAAATGCATTTTTTCATTCAGTCCTTTTTAATTACACAAATTTTTTCTAGTCCTATGGTTGACTCTGAATCATGGACAATCTTTAGAAACTATCATATTAAAGTTTTTAATATAAAATATTCATTACATAGGGGTGTTTATAAATCAAAGTTTTAGAAGAAATTGAACATCCTGTATGTTGTAATTGTTTTTTAATCATTTGATAATTTGTTTTTTAATGGTTAATAAGAAAGTATTTACTTTCTGGAATAACGGATTAATTCATATTTGTAGTTGTTATTACTTCAGAAAATGTTATGGCAAACAATTATTATTATTTTTTTTTTAAAAAGTGATATACAACTTTATATTTTTATAGTAATTATGTGTTGGATTATTTCCATCATCTACTATTAAATATTGAATGCCTCATGAAAAATTCAGACTTTATTTAAATTTTCAAATACATTCAACTGATTAAAATAATAGCACACATGTTAGTATATAACATTTTGAGTGATATTGTTTTATTTCTACTTGAGGTGTTTCTGGCTTGATTCTCTAGATTCATGAATTTTGAAATGAAGGTAATTCTCTAACCAACTAAGCTAGTCTGCCAAAGGCAACAATCAATAGAAATCTCATATACATATCTATGAGAATCCTCCTGGTTTCTCCACTTTTTCCTAAGAGCAATGTTTTCGGACATTATGTATTGTCACACTAAGTTGACTTATGGAGTTATTTGACATTGTCATATGAGTAGCTTTTTCGATTTTTTTCTTTTGTATTTTTACTTTTTCATTGACTGTTTTTATATTTTCCCAATCAAACATATGTTCATTGATACATGCATATCTTTTTTCTAATCATCAGTTTCTGATTTTTTTTAATCACTTTTTAATACAGCACTCGATCTTATCAATATATATATTTCCACATTCATATGGTATTTCTTGGATACCATTTTTGTTTTCAGCATTTCATGTTTAGATCTTGTAGATATTAAAAATTTTTGTAGTATGATATGGCTTTGGAAAACTGTTTTGATGTTATATTCTTTGCAGATTTCCCTTAATTTGTCTGCTGTTTTTGGCATGCATGGATATGTTATAGTATTAATAATTGTTTTTTATTTCAATGTTTCTTTTTGTTCTTTATTTAAGGTTTTCTTAATGATAACTTTATGAGAGTTTATTCTATACAGATCTTATCTTTTTTCAAATCATTGGTGTCTGAATAACTTTTGCTTTGTTTTATAATAATAGTATAACTCCATAATTTTCTGTTTTCGATGTGATGGATATATATGCTAAGTATTCTTTCTTGTCTGTGTAGGTTTTTTGTAAACTGTAGTTTTGATTTTGCCTTGAGGTAGTCTTGTCACAAGAATATCTAAGAATGCTAATTTTTATTCTTGTTCTGATTCATTATTAATTGAAGATGATTTATTGTTGATGTATGTCCAGAATGTTTGTAATTATGCTGTGCCAAATTGGCTATACAATAAGTATATCATTAACATAATAAAACTAAATAGTTTGTGTATATGGAGAAGTATTTATGGCTGTGGTTTCAAATTGTTACATGTAAATGTTGTTAATAAGGGGTTACTGTAGTGAGCCCATTGCCATTCCTTGAGTTTTTTGGAAGAATTCCAAGTTGTATTAAAAGTATATTGTCATTGTGCAGAGTGTTAATAAATCCATTATATTATTTCTGGGAAGAGTTGTTCTTGTTTGTAAACTAGTATTATCATTGAACCTTTTCCTTACAATAGAAAATGTTTCATCTCAGGTACATTTGTGAGTAAACTTTCCACATTAGTAATATGTCAGTTCTTTCACTTTTCATGTTTTTGAATAATTCTACAAAGTGCTCAGAATCCCCAACAAAGGACTGTGTTTACTATGCTAAAGGTTAGAATTTTGAGAAGAAATTTTTGTTAAGTTTTAACAAAGGGAATTTCTAGAACTAACAGTAGTCTTAATGATATATGGTCTATGTGGATTTAAGTAGATCTCATAAAAATGAGAAATTTTGCTGAAATACAGTATTGTATTTACTTTTTTCTGAATCAGTGAAATACATATGAGGCTTTCTGAGTAGTGCTTGTAATTTTGTTTCTGTAAAATCAATATTAGATTTGTTATCACTATTTGTATTGGTCTGCTATAGGAATCCTTGTACTCTGTTATGATAATGAGTTGTACCCATTAAAACTATAACATTGCTTTTATTAGTGGGAAGAATGTTTATGGATTTATCTAGTTTGAGAGATTTAATAGCTTTCCTTTCATTATAGGAAATATTTGATTTCACTTTTTGATATCTTTCAAGTAATCTTTTATTCTCCATTGTAATTCTGCTTAAGGCAATTTTCGAGTGACTTTCTCAATGGCTGCTACTATTTGTAATATATCAATATTAGATGGTGTGATGGCAAATTTAATCCTTTATCTAGAATAGAAATTTTAACATCTATTAGATATTTAGAATTAAAATATTTGAGCTAATGAAGTTGGCAGGATATTTGGTATAGTATGAGTTTAATATACCCATGTAGGTTTACAAGTTTTTTCTTTTGATATTCTTTTATTTTTCCATGGAATACAAAATATGATCATCAAATTGCTTTATCAGTAAATTTGTTATTTTAGAAAATATTCTACTTTACCAACAGAATGTAAGATTTGATATTTGGAAAACCTTGAAGCATTTATTGTTTCTCTTAACAGATCTGTCAGAGTAATTTTTTCAGATCTCTGGTAATGAATTTATGGTTTTAGTTGCAAACTCTTAGGAAAAAAATATTTTCAGATTTACATTTACATAAAAAAGTTAATTGACTTTCTACTTTAGACAATTTTAAACATAATTTTTCATAACATCTAAAGTTGATGCTTAATAATGAGTACTTCATGTTTATCTGAAGTTTTGTAATGATGGGCATTTTAATAAAAATTATATGTTTATTTTAGCACGAATTTTAAATATTAAATATCTTTAGAAAAATCTTTTAAAATTTATTTAAATTTTCCAATTACATTCAATTGTTTATAATAATATACAGGTCATTATAGACATAATGGGTTGAGTTATATTATTCTTTCTTTTTTAAATATTATTAGTTTGATCCATGGTAGTACTGTCTTGGAAATCAAAGCTGGACTTTTAGATTTGTGAATATTGAATTAAATGGGGTAGCATTCTAATCAATTAAACTTTTCTGCTAAAGGCAACAATCAATAGAAAATTCATATACTGTATTTACCAATAAGAGTCCTCATGATTTTCCCACTTTTTTGTAAGAGCAAGGTTAATTAATGGCTTTCAGACATTATATATTATCACACTAGATTGACTTATACGTTGTTTGTTATTGTCATGTAAACTGTTTCTTTGAATTTCTTCTTTGTACTTCTGGCATTCTATTGAATATTTTTGTATTTTCCCAATCAAACTTATGTTCATTGGTACATACGTGGCCTGCTACTTCAGATACATCTGTTTTCTCTTTTGTAATCATCAATTTATGCTCCTTCAATTATTTTTCAATTGAGTGACTCATCTCATCATATACATTTACATTTTATATGCGATTTCATTGATGTAGTTTTTGTTTTTCAGCATTTCAAGTTTAGGTTTTGTAGTTGTTAGCATTTCCTATAGTGTAATATACCATGTTTTCCTGAAAATAAGACAATTAAAAAATAAACCCTAGCATGATTTTTCAGGATACTTGTAATATAAGCCCTAATTAAAATCTTCATCCAGATGAACATTTTTGTTTGCTGAAGCACACAATATGTGTATTGAATTATAGAGTAATGAATATATAAATATATAATATTATTGATATGAATGCTTTAAATAAATGATAATATAAATTATAATGCTACTTATGTATTTTCCTGTTGAACATTTTCAATAAATCAATTTCTATGTGCATAGAGAAACAATTTCCTCTCAGCTGAATCTTTAACTTAAGATAACCAATTTATTGACTTTATGAATAGTTTAACAAACTTTTATTTTACCTACCACAAGCCAGTATATTAGACAATTTATAATTTCATTTATATAATTTAGGTATTTTATTTGTATTTAGTACTTAAGATTTAGAGTGCTTGATTTAGTTTTAGAGTTTGACCATGGTAGCTTTTAAATATTCAAGGTAAAAGAAAAATTAGCTTTGTTTTTTTTAAATATTTTTTTCTCTCCCAAAAGCATTTAATGGAAGTGATTTTGAAATGAAAGTTTAAATTAAATCAATTTTTTTCCTAATGAATGTTTAAAAAAAAAAAATACCCAAGTGAAGCTATTATGAGAAGTATTTTCAATGTGCACCCTTGATAACTGACGGATGTCGTTTTGTCTTGTATGAATCTTCATAATTCAATATGGCGCATATTGTAACAGTCATACTTAATGTGATGTGAAAGACAGAAATATATTTTTTAATTTTGTACTTGCATTTTTTCATCACTTTTGTATGGATAATTATTCTTAACTGTAATCATTTTTGTCACCACTCCTATCTTGGCAAGTCTTCAATTAACACTTAATTTAATGATAGAGTTAAATGGAATAATATTTTGACAAAATGTAAATATCCCAGTGCATATCATTAGCTGACAATTCAAATTATCACAGAGAGCATTGCTGGAAAAAATATGTTTGGGAGGTTGATTTGAGATTTTGAATAAATGTAAATTTTTGTACATGAACAAATATAGATTTTTGAACATGAAAAAATAAGACATCCTCTAAAAATGAGCCGTCATTTTATTTTTGAGAAACATGATATCTCTGTTGTTATATTGTTTGCAGATTCTCTTCAGTTTCTCTACTATTTTGGTGTCTATGGATAAGCTACAGTACCAATGATTGTTATTGTAGTCCTAGCAGGAGTAGTAGAGCATCTTCAATAGGAATAGCAATATTATACATATATAAATTTTTGTTTATTCGCAACTTCTATTATATAGACAAATTTTAAGATGCACCTTTTAAATTTTCACAACTGATGCATTTAATTACTTTAGGAAGGTTTATTATTTACTTAAATAACTTTTTTTTAATGTAACTGTGAATATTTATTCTAATAAATACACTACAGTAAATATATTAATATAAAAACATTTTAAAGGGGGAAAAAGGCATATCACAATCATGTTTTTTCCATGTGTCAAAACATCAGCCGGGAAGCAAACCTGGGACAATTGCTGTTGTGGCTTGTTTATGAGATGATCTTATTTCTAAATTCATAATAGTCTAATAAGTTTTTAAAGATTATGTTTTATTAATAATAGAAAAGGAATTGGCTAACCTGTAAAATTTATAGGTTTTTTTTTATGATCATATATATATATTGTACCAACATTGTGTTGGCACATAATAATTTTGTTTAAAAAAATTATTAAAATAAAAATCTTTTGTAAAAGAAAAACGTAAAATCAAAAGTTTAGGAGTTTTTTTTATTGCTGTTGAAAATGTAAAATTAAAAGTCTAAGTGTTGTTGAAACAAAAGTTACAATTAATTAATTAGAAGGGGAGGGGATTTGTTTAGAAGCATCAAGTTTAAAAGTTTTATAAAAGAAGTAAAGAGTTTTTTCTTATTAGTATTCATTAAAATAAATAGTTAAAAGTTTAAAAATATAAATCTCTTTTCATTTGAGTTAAAGAAAGAAAAAGGTAAAACTAAAATCAAGTTTATTAGAATAAAATATATAAGTGTGAGAGTGAACAAAGAAATGGTAAATGTGTGTATATGTGCGTGTTAAAATCATATTAAAAAAAACACTTGAAAATAAATATTAAAATGAAATAAAGGAAAAATATATTTAAAACACAGCGATGGCTACTAATCACAAATATAAAAAACAACAGGATTAAAAAGATTATCTCCAAAGGATTAGCTACTAATTAAAAATATAAAAACAACATGTTTGCATGGCTACTAATTAAACAATCTCAAAAAAACACATAGTTAAAGGATTATCAAAGGAATTTCGACAATAGATATTGCTGAAGGATATCAAAACAACAACAGGCCTTGGGTATAAATAGTCCTGTTTTTTTATCATGCAAGTTCAGTTCAGAAAACAGTTCAGTCCAGTTGCATTTGAGAAAACAGTTCAGTTCAGAAATCATTTGAGATTAAAGTTGAAATCAAGAATGCAGTGTTAAAACCTTGGAAAACATATGACTTTCTACAGCCTGAAGTCTGATGAAAACATCCAACCTACCCATGATGACTGCATAACAACCTGAAGCTGCTCAATATCTAATTATCGTAAAGAAAATGCCTCAGAATAATCAGCATCAAATCTCCACAAGAAAACTTCAAATCTAACTGATTAGAAATACTTCATTAGAAGCTGCAAACAGCAAGAAGTATCCATGTTCAAAATCCTAGGTAATAACTTTCTTATATTCATTTCTAAAGTAGCCATCACATTCGTCAAACCTCAAGAGTCAAGTTTAAGAACTCTATAGCACCCATAGACAAACTATTAATATGTGTGTTTAAATGTGTGTATTCATGTGCTAGTATATTGATTTCATTGTATTTTAAATTTCAAATATTATTTAATGCTTTCTCATAAGATATTATAGTGTGTGAATTATATATGTGCATGTGTTATATTAGTAAATAAGATTTATAAAATATTTAAATTTTGTTTAATAAATGTTAATTAAAATAAATTGTCTTTAAACTTAAAGCTTTATTTGTCAGGCAATTTTTTTCACCACTAATTGAAACTATAATTTGTTTTTGATTACAAGTAGCTGAGCTAGTCATGGGTGTAATTTAGGCATTCAGTTAGTGGCCATTGTTTAAAGTGCGTTATTCATCCTCTGGATAAATAACTGGCGCCTATGTTTATACAAAACAAAAAAGTGCTTTGAACATGGTGTTGAATTCAACAGTCGAGAAGTTGTCCTGGAAATGTAATGTTAGTTATATATATTATAGCTATCGTTTGAACATATATACTTTCCGAGTATGTTCTTCTCTGCCTAAGGGGCTGGTAGATAACAGGAATAACATACCCCATACAATATATATATATATCAATTTTTAATTAATATTGGTCTGCTGCAGAAAGAAGATCCCCAAGTTTAAACCAGTTTCAGTGATTCATAACTTCTCATTTCAGTACCCAACTATTTTTTTAACCTTATTCCCATAAGAGCATGATATTTCTCTATCAGTAGTGAAAGCTGTATTATATTAGCATTGTAGTTGATATTTTTTTACAGCAATATTATTAATATTCACATCTGACCAATCACTTTTTTTTTTAGATTTCATTTCCCGGTCATGGTTATGGCCGATGGATGCATGAATGACTGCATGAATCCCTTAAACTAAAGTTTAACTTTATATTTTACTTCTTTTGTCTTTCTTTCATGATTTCTCAGTGATATGATTTTATAACATCAATAGTCTAATAGACAGGGTATGAGCACAGACTTTCACATGACCCACCACTCTCCACACTATCTCATAACACTTATACACCTGAACACACATATGTCGAAAAGATAAATAATCACCAATATACGTATTTCATGCTAAACCAGCAATCATCAGTTGGTCCAGATTACCATCTCTAGACATATATGCTACAAGTGCTCAGATATATATTAAGATAGCAAATCCTCCTACTTTAATGGACAGACTTCAATGTACTCCACACTCCAACTCTTCAACTGTCCATCCAATTGAAAATCTGATGATGGAACGCTCAAAGGCCACCCTTAGGCCAAGATTGTTGTCACACCCATGTTGACCTAAAGGTCAATCTGACCCCTCATGTACAGGACATAATCCATTAAATACATGTACAAGGGATAGGCAGACATCTTTAATATGTCTAAGTGGATTTAAATCCTTGTTTTAATAGTTTTATTATTGTAATTACACCAAAATTAAAATCATTACATAAAATTATATATATTCTTCTATTTTTAGTCTACATATCAATTTTGTTTACTTACTAAATATTATAAATAATATATTTTAATTTTATGTTGTAATTTTATTGATGTGTAGAGTTCTAACTAAAATTTAACAACAAAAAAAATTGCGTTATTGATTTCTCTCTCTCTCTCTCTCTCTTTTTTTTTCTGAATCACCAAAATTCATATATATAGATGAAATAATGACAATATTTTTGATTAAAATTTTCTGAAAATTTTTATTTTTCAATTTTTGTTTCTTTTGCCAACTGCTTAATTTACATTTCATTTATTTTACTTCTTTTTTTTTTTCTTAGACATAAATACTGATTTTTTAAAATATATATATATCTTAAATTTATACTAATGATTCGGGTTTTTTTTTCTTTTTAGTTTTGGTATATAATTTCATTCATAATTATTAGCAGCCACTCATAAACCATTATAAATTTAGAGGAAGTAAAACAATTTTAAAAATAAACCACATATGTTTAAACATTTTAATCGTAGTAAAGAATATATTCTCTACATCATATTTAGTGAATATTTGGACATTAATATTTACTGCATCACATGTGTTTGCTTTATTATGATCATAGGCATTAAATATACTTAACTTAGAAAGTAGTTTCTAATATTAATTAATTTATACCTAAATACTTGTTTTCTAAATTGTTTCTTATGTTTATGCATAGTTTTGTTTTCCATTTATGCAAAGATTTTTAACATTTGTCTAAATCGCATATTGTTGTTAAATTAGAAACAACTGTAGTGCAAATATTTTTAATAAAATGTTAACTTCCCATAGGCTTGTGTTTTATTGATTATGTATTTGTAATCGTATTTGACATTTAATGTGCATTAATTGATGAAACTTGCAGAAAAAGAAAAGGTCATTGCCAAAATTTTTATAATAGCTCACTTAATAGTACACAGTGAGTGATAATCCTGTTCATTCTGGAAGAGAACGAAAGAGATGAAATGGCGAAGAAATGTATACAGTACCAATCAACCCATAATCTATCACAAATAAGCTGGAATCAGCCTAAATCAACTTAGCATTGAAAATGTTTACACCTGGATCATACTCGACCAATGAAGGGTTATATATTTTTTATTAGTTGTGGACTCATATTTACAATGTATGGAATATAAATAACAGAAACTCTTGTTTGAGAGTATCATTAGAACACTGAAAGAGATCTTTGTAAATCATGGTTATCCTGAAATTATCCTGAAACTATTGTAATGGACAATAGGTCCAGCTTTGCATGTCAAAAATTTAAGGGTTATTTAACTTAAGGGAATACACCACATACTCTGCCCCATTATGCTGAGTCTAATGGTTTCACAGAGAAGGCAGTTCAACAATTAAAATTTACATTGAAAAAAAAATTGCTACAAGGATATTACAGAAGTAGTATTAGGTATAATATTTTCCCCAGTACTTACTAATAAGACACATACAGAAAATTCTCTATCCATCTTTTTAAATTATTGCCAATTACAAATAAAAATTTTAAAAGAGTCTATGGATTATGAAAATTTTAATATTGGAGAGCATTTGAATATGTGATAGTTTAAAAAATAAATGGTTATTAGGAGTAATATTGAAAATCTTTTCATAAGTGGATAATGGGAAAATGTTTAAGAGCTATGTAAACCATTTACAGTCCCATAAAAGTAAGTCATCAGATGCAGATAGTATTAATGTTAAGTCAGCGAACGATGATGAAAATTTTGTTGGAAAGGAGGAGGAGATTGTGGATATAGATCAAGTTGTAACAAACGATTTAATCAGGGATCAAACTATTGAACCAGTTGAAGATCATGTTACATCCAAGCAAGTTTCAACAAGAAGGATTATAATTTCAGAAGAGATAGAAGCAAGACTTTATCAAAAAGTGCTAGTGAAAATTCTGCAAAAACTAGAGCATTGCGTATATGAATAAGAACATTATGTGAAAGTAAATAAAGATCATTATTTTACTATGTAAATCATGCAGTGGTACATGAATAAATTATATTATTATTAAGATATTTTAGAAAATCTACATATGCTAATGTCATGAATTACACAAATGAAAAACAATTATGCATAAATGAACTCTTGTACAAAAACTTTGACTAAGATTTATGTGTAAGTGTTGTGAAATGCTATGAATGCATAATGAAGCATAATGAACTCCGATGAGGCTTAAAAATTGTATGATTTGAATATTACACTATCATAAGATTGTTTTTGCATAATGATTATATGATAATTACCAAAGTTAATGATGCCTGTTTCTATCTCATATATTTATATATATTGCAGTTATAGTTAAATGGATGAACTTTCTTCAATGAAAACACCCTCCAATTGATTATATTTATCTACTGAGCCACTGTAGAAAATTGACACACACATACACAACTTATAAGCAGACTTCAAAGATTTTTAATGAAATTTGTAATCATTTATGACTCTTTTCTTTTTCTATTTTGTTATTATTATTAAATAAATTAATTTCATTATCTCAAAGTTGTACTTAGATTTATTTAAAAGTTACCAATGCTTCCTGACTGGTATTAAATTTTTACTCTCAAGACATAGCAAAAAGTAAATTAAAAAATATAACATTTATCACTATTGTGCTGTTAGATAAAGTTTAGGTCTAATAATTTGTGAAAAAATCTGCACTCCCTTGCTCTTTCCAACTTGTTTGGTGGAATTTTCACTTGCTGGGATTAAGAACATGGTATACTCCTTGCTTTTCTAAGTAGATATTGCTTATTCTTTCTTAATTTTTTTGCTGCTAAAGAAATTAATATTTTTTATAAATTGTTAAATAAATCATTGTCTGAATCCAAAGGCCGAGAAATTCCAAAAGAATTAATGCTCAAATTGGTGCCAGAATTATTTTATTTTTATTTAAAAATTTATTGTAGCCATCTCTTCATAAAGTGTAATAAACGGAGGTAAAAAAAAAATGTCAATGCGTTGGTGGCCTAGTGGTTAGCATAGCTGCCTTCTAAGCAGCTAGCCTGGGTTTGCTTTGCAGTCAACACATTTGACATATGAAAAAAAAAGAAATTAAGTGGCATTATTTAAATAAAAAATTCAAATTTTGTTATAGAAAAATATGCCATTTGAAAGATAATGAGTAAGCAGAAATAATGTTGTAACTTATGCATGTATAGTTTATGCATTTTCCCCATGAATTTGCAATGAAGACAAAGAAATTAAAAATTTTTTAAGTGAACATCTTTATTGTGATTCAGCTAGTACTTTATTATTTTAGTATGAGTGAGGATTTATTTTCAACTTTTACTTCAATTTTTTTTTGGGGGGGTGGGTGGGGTAAAAGGGTTTTTTTTTTAACATATTGATTTTTCAATAAAAATAATCTGATTGTGTTTGCAAAGAAATAAAAATATTTTATCATAATATATTGTAATGGTATAAATGGAACAAATGGAGATGTTTACTTTTATATGCTTCATTAATTGGATAAGCCAAAATCTGTAACTGTATAAATTGTATAAATTATGCCCCAAGCCTTTTCATTACACCAAATCTGTAACAGTGTAACTGAAATTAGCAGTTATTGCACAAATTGAACAAGTCAAATCTGTAATGGAATAAATTTAATCAATAATTTTATTTAAGTTCTATTATTAGAAAGAAAAAAGCTTTAACCTTTTTTCACATATGCCTTAAAAGTTTACATAATAGCCAAACGATGTAGTTTTTGACTATAGAAGGATTTTTCATACCTCAATATAAGATAGTGACTTAATAAAAATAAGAGCACTCGTCTTTGAATAAAGTTAAAATTTATTAATAATATCTATTTAATAAATAAATATTAACCTGACTGAATGCCAACATAGAAATACACAAAACAAAAATAATGCATTTGAAAATTTATAACAGATATGTTAATTAATAACTTATATTTGGATTAATTCACGAAATAACCCTTTTATTATTATGTATTAAAGCTTATAATAGTGATAAAGGATGAATAAAATTATTTACGCTTGATGATTATATATAAAATTTGTATCAATAATTTATCAAGCAACTCCTTATGTTTGAATAATATCAATTGATATCTATGAAACATTAGGTTCACCTTTAATAATTATTGAATTCTAATTAAGTAATAAAATCTATATTATTTTGTTAATTAAACTTTAAATATCTGTAATTGCATTGAAACTTTTAATTATTGTTTTATCAAATCAAATAAGAATATTGACTCAAATTTAATAATTTTATTTACAAAATAAACAAGATTTTGATTAATATGTTTAATAGCTCCAATCACTTTACTATAAATTGTTATACTTGTTTTAACTAGGGTGTGATTATTAAGACATTATACATTTTTAACCACAAAGAAAATATAGATTTGTTATTTTCAATAGGTAATATATATATATATATATGTTAAATGTGCAAAGAAAATGCTATATCTGTTATATATATATATATATATACACAAACAGAAAGAATCACAGACTCACTTGCTAAATCATACCTTTCTCTATACTCAAAGGTTGCTCTCTTCAACCAACTGATAATGACAAAAATCTCATACTACCTACCAGTGATAAAGTTTACCAAAAAATTTATATCAACAGTAAACTCCATGTGCAATAAACTACTTTGGAATAAAAAGGTGGTAGCAATTTCAATGAGGCAAATAAGCCAACCCACAAAACTAAATGGGCTTGGACTACATACAATTTCAACTTTTTACACACAAAAAATAATAAACCTGCTGATTACAACATTTACAAAGTTTCCAAATATTCAAAAAATAATAGATATAATACCCACTGACCGACCACCTCCCAAAGACAACTATATAGCCACACTTTTAGACAGCATAAGAAATCAAAGGGACAAAATAACCCTGTCTAACCCAATTAAATACACATATTAGCACATACATAGCCTAATAGAGCAGACACAACAAGATATCAACAACAAAATGGTCCTTGAAATAAACAATGCACAGCTCCTAAAAAAATATAAAAATTGGTACCTGGAGCCTAAATTCTTTGACTTCATAGTTAAAGTAAATCTGAATGCCTTGCCTACATCACATTTCATCCATTTTAAAAGGTTCTTTACGAAAATAGACCCACTGTGCAGATTGTGCCAAAGAGAAGAAGAAACACAACATCATTTTCTAAACGATTGTCTGGGCTTGGAAAAGGTAAGACAAATAATGATAAATAACTACCATCAGAAAGACACAACAATGGCAAAAATTCTCCAGGTATACAAAAAAAATGCAATCCCAACAATAAGAGCAGCGACATTTAGCTTGTATGCATATTGGTACACCAGATGTAAATTCAATTTTGACTACAATGCAAAACAAAACCTCAACACTTTCCACCACAAGCTAGAAAAAATAAAAGAAAGGGATAACATGCTAGCACCACCAGATATTTTTGCTGCAACTTGGTCACTGTTTAAACTAAAATCAGCACTATAGTTGAAAATCAGTAAAAGAGATACAGAATAACACAGCTAAAAAGAAAAAGAACCCAATACACCAAAACCAGCAGGACACACATGACAGGGTCCATCAACATAATGTATATATATAAAAAAAATTAGAATTCAGGCAACTTTTGATGCCTTAAGAGTAGCAAAAACACAACTTAAAGAACTCAAGAGAAAGCTCTTTCTCTCATATATCTGTGAACAAACTTATGCCCTACAGAACTGTTTAGACACAGGAACAGACTTATGCTTACTGTGTAAGCCCAATCTTACCTATGTAATCATTGTTTTTTAAATCAATAAAATATGCTTTGAAACATATATATATATGTTAAATGTGCAAAGAAAATGCTAATCTGTTTTAGTTCACTTACTGGTTATTTATATCACAAATAATATAATCAATTTATTATAATTGTTATTTTATGAACAACTTATTATCTATGATCATCTATAAACAATGAAAACAAGTTACTGAATAAAATCTATTATAACTGTTTAAATGCTAATTTAGAATTATTAAACTTTTTTTCTGATTATTTATGTATATACACCCCCCCCCCATATGTATATATATTGAATAAATATTTGAAAACCAGGTACTCTTCACAAACCTGGGAGCTTAATTGTAAGTATAGAGGATTTGAACTCAGATTTTCAAGCATTCTTCAACTATCCACATTATCTCATACAACTGATACACATGACCACACACATGTAGAAAAGATTAATAATCACCAATATCCGTATTTCATGCTAAACCAGCACTCATCAGTTGGTCCAGACTATCATCTCTCACACATATATATAATCAATGCTCAGTTTATATTAAGATAGCAAATCTTCATACTTTAATGGACAGGCTTCAATCCACTGCAACCTAGAATTTTTCAGCCATCCATATCATTGAAAATCTGATGATGAAAACTCAAATCCCATGCAATAATATTAACTGTTAACTTCTTCTAATTCATCATAATCAATTTTTATTTTTATATTTTGTGCAAATCGATTGAACATTACTTTCTTTTTAACATTTATCTTTAGTCATACTTTCCTACTTTTATCTGATAACTCCGGCAACATTTCCTGCAGCTCTGAAGCATTATTTGTAAAAACAACTACGTCATCTGCAAAATGTAAATGACTTAAATAATCTCCATTTATTTTCACTCCTTTAGTTTCCCATTTTAATTCACAAAATACTTCTTACAGCACTGCTGTAAAACGTTTTGTAGATATGGAGTCACCTTGTCTTACACCCTTCTCAATGTTGACTTTCCCAGTATCATTATGTAATTTAATTGTTGCTGTTGCATTTTTATAAATATTCTTTAAGATATGACAATATCTTGGATCTATATCTTGATGATCCAATGCTTTAATCACTGAAGAAATGTTTATAGAATCAAATGCCTTTTCATAATCTATAAATCCAAAACATAATGGCAACTCATATTCATTTGTCCTTTCTATAATTTCTCTCAATACCTGGATATGAACTAAAACCACTTTTAAATTCAGCTTATTCTCTTGGTTGGTGGAAATCTGATGTTCTCTGTAAATGAATTGTAATTATCTTGGTAAAAATTTTGTATAAAACTGATAGGTCTGTAATTTCTAATATCTTCTTTAACACCTTTTTTAAATATTAATATTATTACTGCATTCTTCCAATCATCTGGTACATCTTTATTATTTAGACATTTGGTATATAACTTTGCTAAAAAAAATTCTGTTTCTTCACCTGCTTCTTTTAATATATCAATTATAGTTCCTTCATTACCCGGAGCCTTTCCTTTCTTCATACACTTAATTTCATGTCTCACTTCTTCATTTAAAATTCTGGGCAATTCAGAAGATATAATAGATATAGGAAGTCCTTGTTCTTTATTACTATATAATTCTTGATAAAAGTCTTCTACCCATTTAATGATATCATCTCTTTTTAGTAATAATTCCATCTTTTTTTCTTATTGCAGATATAAATTTCCTACCAATACCAATAGTTGTTTTACATTCTTGAGACTTTTATTTTCTTCTACAGCTTTTCTTGCTAGTTCACAGTTATACTTTCTTATATCATTTTCATCTCTTTTACGCACCATTTTACAAAATTCGAGATATTCAATCCTTTTTAATGCATCATTTTTGTATATCTTCATATTCCTTCTTTTCTTCATAAATTCTCTCATCTCAGTAGAAATTTTATTGGTCAATTGCTGCTTTTTTCTACCAGCTATCTTTGTTGCAGTTTTTAAAAGTGTATCAGTTATTTTCATATTAATATCATTCAAATCTGAATCATGTTCAAAATCTACTAATACTTGAAACCGATTTGTAAGTTCTAATTTAAGTTCATTAGAATATTTCTGAAGATTAGGAATATCAACTGTAAATGTTTTTTTTTTCAATAATTTTTGTCTCTAGTTTTGCATTAACACGTATCTTGCATGTTACTAATCGATGATCACTTTTTGTGTTAAATTTATTAAGAACATTACAATCTTGAAATATGTATTTTCTGTTAGTCAAAATATAATCCAATTCTGCTGTATCTTTATTTGGATGCTTCCATGTCCATTTCCTTTTAACATTTTTCTCAAAAAATGAATTCATAATATAAAGTTTTTCTTTTTGTGCAAACTCCACAAGTCTATGTCTTCTCTCATTTCTATAACCATAACCAAAATTACTTACAGCACTCTCATCTTTCATTTGTTTACCAATTCTAGCATTAAAGTCTCCCATAACAATTTTAAAATGTTATTTACTCTGATCAAAAGCCTTTTTTACATCCATATAAAAATCTTTTACTACTTCATCCCTATGAGAATTTGTTGGGACATAAACCTGAATTATCTGCATTTGGTATCTGCTATTAAGTTGTTTAACTAATCTTGCCACTCTGTCCGATATACCATCAATTTCCACAATGTTGTTCTTTCACTTTTTATTTATAATGAATCATACTCCACTTGTATTTCCAATATTTGTGCCTTTATAATAAAGCACATATCCACTTCTTAAATCAGTTTTCTTTTCACCTTTTCTTCTAACTTCACAAAGTCCAATAATGTCTTATTTAATATAAGACAGTTCTTCTTCTAATTCTTGCAATCTTCACTTGAAAGTGATCTGCAGTTGTAAGTACCTAAATAAAAAGTCATAATCAAATGGCAGCCTGGGTCCGCAATCAGTGGAATTCTTAGCACCCTCCTTCCTCGGTCACCAACCACTACCTTGGTTGGTGACTTTACAGCCTCCTGGGAATAATGGTCATGATTTATTTCTGTCTGTCATAATTGTATATATGTATTGGAAAAATATCATTTACACAAATATTCATTCTGCCTTGTCAGGCAACTGAGCAGAAAGACCATGGTGTTCCTTGATCTTAAACTCAGAGGTAAAAAGCCAATAAACTCACAATGCTGGCTAATGCGTGTTGGTGAGAAGCCCATCCATGTTCATATACTATATGAATAATCACATAGTAATAACAGCTGCAATGACAAGAATGTATGGAGTGGACATTAGGAATTTGCCTTGCTCTGTTCCTTTAAGGTTTCCAAGAGGAATCAAAGGATCTCCTTTCAGCTTCTGCAGCCCTTTAGGAAATACTTATTTTGAAATAAATGATGTATAATTAGAAGTGTTTTAATTTCATTACTTAAATTAATATATTTTCAAAATAACACTACAAAAATGTATTACTATAATTTTTTTAAAATTCAAAATCAAAGAAAGAAAACAACCTATATATCTTATATTTAAATGAAAAATATTTAATTTGTTTAAAAAAAGTTTTTAAATGAATTTATTTATGTTAGCTTTGTTCGTGTATTTTCATAAATAATTAAATACTAAATAATATTTTGCAGAATAAAATTTAAATTAGTAAATATTTGTAAATAGTATTATGGACAATAAATCTGGAATAACTCACTATATATATATATATATATAATACAAATAATATAACTGTTAATTATTGTTTAAAGATAGATAGATAGATAGATAGATAGATAGATAGATAGATAGATAGATAGATAGATAGATAGATAGAAGTAGAGGGGGGGGGGGGGGGGGGGGGGGGGGGGGGGGGGGGGGGGGGGGGGGGGGGGGGGATAGATAGATAGATAGATAGATAGATAGATAGATAGATAGATAGATAGATAGATAGATAGATAGATAGATAGATAGATAGATAGATAGATAGATAGATAGATAGATAGATAGATAGATAGGTAGGTAGGTAGGTAGGTAGGTAGGTAGGTAGGTAGGTAGGTAGGTAGGTAGGTAGGTAGGTAGGTAGGTAGGTAGGTAGGTAGGTAGGGAGGGAGGGAGGGAGGGAGGTAGGTAGATAGATAGACAGACAGACAGATTACATTTATATACTAATTATATTTTTAACTTATGAACAAATATTATCATAAACACTAATCTCTGAAAAATAAATGATGAAACTAAAAGAATTTTAGAATAATTACTGGATAATTAGAAGCATATTAATCATATACATATTTATTATCAAAATTTCATTGAGAAGCTGGTATCAACTACATATGGTAGCAATGAAAGATATTTGAAGAAATATAAACATATATAAGAGAATTAGCATCTTCTACTCATTTACTAATCTTTATAACCAATGTATACTTTTATTTAACACTCATTAAAAATAATTATAAACTTTTATTTTTAAACTCCTTTTATATCTTTCAATAAATACATTTCTAGTTTATTTTATTGAAATTATTAATCAAATGATTGAAAGCATGAATTTATCACTAATAAATTTACTAAATAAATTTGCCGTCTTTCATTATAGTAAAACATTATTGTCATTATTTTTATTAAAAAGAATTATGTGTTTGCTTCTACAAAAAATTGATTTTTATTATAAACATATACACCTGGGTCTCTTTTTACGCGGACTTATTTAATATGATTTTGAAGTTACACGATTCATGTTTCACCAGAAGTCGAACTCCGATAATGCGATATTACTTTAAATAATACATTTCGCGCACTTACGTTATATTGAATGTAATAGCACATTATTGGAATTCGACTTTCATCTTAGTAATTTCAATATTTTCAGTGCTTTATAATAGTAAGATTTTATGCAATAATGAAATTAAAATCATGATTTCCACATTTTATGTATACACACATTAAATTTTACAAGATTATAATGTAAATTTGTTCAAACATTGTGCGTGTTAATTTTGCATTTTAAATCACATTCTGTTTTTGCTTTTTAAAAAAGAACATAATCAATTATTAATTATTTAGTGTCTGCAAGTTTATTTTTAAAAGGTGAGTAATAGCAGTGGGCGCAATTAATTTTGACAATTAAAATCTGATTTTTAATTGTAATTAGCAATTTAAAAATTACTTACGGTGACTTGAAATTAATGTGATGTAAAACGAAATTTGATTTTTAAACGGAATTGAAAATTAAAAAATTAAAGACAAAAATAAGAATTTAATTTTTAGTTGTTAGTTTTAATTAAATTTTTCCCAGCAGTGGTGAATAAATGTCTTTTTATTATCATAAGTCTAAGTTCATAAGCAATTAATAAAATCATCATCTCACAGATTAATTACTAATTATGTTGTCAACAGAAAACCATTAACACAGTCTTGGCGCTAGTTGTATTTCCTCTTGTGAAGAATCTATTTTTTACCAGTTTGCAAATGAAACTGTTTATCAGCAAATAGCGATAATAATTAAAACGTGTATAAAAAATGTAAATTACTGTACTGTAAATTATGCATAAAAATATATTATTTTGAATAAAATTGAATATTATAGTTAAAAAAAGTTTGTCTTGTATCAATTTTTTTCAAATTTGAATTTTTTTATTAGTCATATTTTATTTCCTTATTTTTTTTTGCACGAATTTTAAAGTAATTTTTACATTGGTGCTTTGCTTTTACGCGAGGTTTGAAAAATCATAGTCCATATCCCCCCTTTTTCAAGGTAAGTTATGTCTATTTTTGCGCGATTTCGTTTGCACATGTTTTCTGAGGATCTTATCTATCACGTAAAATGAGACCCAGGTGTGCTTGATCATGCACATAACAGATTTATAAAGCCTTTTAAATAATATACAATAAATTTTTATAATAATATTACTTGTGTAACAAACTATAACCTTGAAATGTAAGTTTAATGTATGATAAAAATTAGAAATTTTTTATTTTTTATTTATTTAATTTTATTTACTAGTGATTGGCCTATATAACTAAATTTAGGTTCAAAAGATAAGATGGTCACTCTTATCTTTTCAAAAGTCTCTATCTTATGCTTTAGTTTGAGAGTATTTTCGGTATTCAACAAAACATTATTGAGCTATTATCACAAAAATTACAGCACAAGTGCTTAGGGTGTAAATCTTTTCTGTTTAATTTATTATTTATTTATACATTCATGGATGTATACAATCTATTTATGAATTTAAGCATCAGATTCACTCTAATGTGTGTACATATAATGTTCAGTCATACATAAAGCATTTCTAATCTTTGATCATAAGCATTCATTGTAAAACTTTAAAAGAAATAACATAACTTTTAAGATTCACTTGAAATCAGATTGAAACATTACTTGTTAAAAATTATATATTTAGGGAAGTAAATTTAATACATGGTGGAGATCAGGTGAATTTATTTATAGTTCAAAATTGTAATACATTAAATAATATTTTAATTTAACAATTGATAATAACTCATATCTTAAGCTTTTGACCTCGTTAAAAAAACAAACTGGTAATCAAATTAAAACTATGCATTTTGTTATATTACTTGTTTTAACTTTCTCTGTATAAATGAAACATATATTAAATGTCATTTGTCTGAAGATTCATTACTTTAATTCTTAAACCTTTGTAGAAAAAAATCATACTTTCTTTATAATTTTCCAATTACTAGTAACATACAAGTTAATGTGGAACGCAGTATTTTAAGAGATATGGTTATTCTTTCTCTTTATAATTTTAAGGTGATAATTTAACCAACTGACTATTCTGACAAATTTTATGGTATTAACATTTAATTTATTATAGACAGTAGCGATTGTGTAAATTTTTAATCTTTATAAATTTAGTTTTTTTAGATATGTTCAAGTACACTACTATAATACTTTTTTTCAATATACAATAGAATAATGTGGGTTTTTTTCTAATTTATTTTAAACATCACTAATCTTTTTTCCACTGGCAGTTTGAGCCTTTAAAGGACATATACAAACAATATAATGTGATTATTTCCTGCTTATTCTCTCTCTCTTGGCAGAAGATAATATTTTTTAATTCTCTTTATTAAACTTTATAATCTATAAAAGTAAAAAAAATAATAAATCCTTCTTCAAATCATACTTAGGTTTTAAAATTATTAAATAATCATTTCACTAACTATGGCATAATTGTCCATTAAGTATATAGCAACTTTCCATCTAAATTATATTATCTGATGTTCCAAAAACCACAATTTAAATGAATCTTACTTATGATATTACTTATCACCCATTGACTTTATATATTGTTTATATTGTGGATTATGGAATTAAAAAAGACATTTGACAATTATCTATTATAACTTTATAGTATTAATTAAATTTTAGCACTAATATTATTTATAGTGAAATTATTATTATTCATTACCTATCTAATGAAGTTTGTTTTATTCAGGAATTCAAATACATTTCAGAGAATAATTTGGCATGTAAGTTTTATAGTATATTTTAAATAAATAATATAAAAACTCTGTCAGTTAATGAAAATTATTCTACACGAATAAAGCATGATAAACAGAGTTTATATGTCGCCATGATTCTGGTATACAGTACCGAAAGTGCTTGGCAAATTGTTGTTTATAATTAATGTTTTTTTTAAGTTTGGCTGCTCTGTTTATCACGCTTTATTCGTGTAGAATAATTAGTATATTTTAAAGTAATTTAACAATTCAGTTTTTACACTCATAAATAAATTTATGAGCACATAATACTTATCGCTTAGACATCATGCTTCAATACAATGGGAAAATTTGTATATTTGATCCATATTTACACATATATGAGCAAACATCCCAAATTTAAAATAACCCACAGTCCTTACAGACAACAATCCATGTTTAGTGATCTAAAGTATTAATTTTTATTGTTTTATATTTTATGTTAGTGCTCTTGTTATTGACCTTTATTGTTTCTGCACATTAGAACACAATTTTGAAATGATAAATTTATTTTCTTCAGTTATCATTTTTAAAGAGTTTTTTTTATTATAATAAATTAAATATTTTGCAAGAGAACCAATTTTACTCTCATAAATAAAAGTTTGAAAGTCAAGATTTATGTGAGATCATTAATATCAATAGGATAATCAACTTGGGTTGTGACTTTTTTGCTGGTTTTCCCACTATATTTCTCAATAAATTTTCAATTAATTTTAAATAAACTCTCAATTTAATGTCAAATTGTTTGTATTAAATTACATTTATCTTTAGTTCTTACAAATGAATAAATTTTAATAAATGCCTTTATTTATTCCCAGTTTAGCAATACATTACAGTGAAACATAGAAATGTGTACAAGGACATATGCCAATTACAAAGACATTCAATAATTTATTACCTAAGAAGTGATGCGATATATGAACCTCAGAAATGATAGATTGAACTTTGATTCAGGAATCTTAGCTGTCAAATATATCACATTATTACAAACATGTCAATTTAGTGGGCATAAATTCAATATTAAAAATCATATGCATGTGCAGATTAATATTTAAACTAAAAAGAAAGATTTAACTCTAAGAATTAAAGTTTAACACTGAGGCAAAGTAAATCCGGTCTGAATGAAATTGTAGATAGATGTTTAGCTGTATAAGAACTCTGTTTAATTGACATCTATATGAAACAATTGTTGGCATAAAAGATAATAGAAATATGTTGGTAACAACTATGCGGCATAAAAGAAATGGTGGATTTATGTTTAGACCATTATTACTAGTATTGTTGAACTTAGAAATTTGATAGATATACATTGGAAGAAGTTAAATTAAAATTAAACAATGACAATTCTTGACTGGATATAAGAAAAAGAAAAATCCTATGAAATATCTTAATTTAATATCGATATAAGATTAAAAAGTTTGTTGGATTATTACGGAAGAGAAAAAGGTTGTGGTAGATCTTTATAGAGAGATTTTGCAGTTTATTGTTAATGTCTGATGGCTATAATTTATTTTAAAGATGTCTGGTGTTATGGGCAGACTATTTTACATATATAAATATATATGACTGAATTTTTATTTTCAGCACGGAATAATAGTTCTTTTCTAATAGAGTGTAAATAATCCAGAGAACTACAGAAGTTAGATTTTTATTTTGTCAAGTTAATATTTTGACTTTTTTTTCTTCTCATGTGTCATAGCATCAGCCGGGAAGCGAACCCGCTAAGCCGGGTATAAAAGATGTTAGTATTTAATTTTGAATATTTTTTAGGATAGATTTTTAGAGAAAATCTTTGGAAGTCAGACATTTCTGCTTTTATTGCGCTATCTAAAATTAAATAGTTTGCAAGATATTACTGATTGAATTTTAAATAATTTCGGCTTTTATTTATAGAAGTATAATTGTTAGTTTTTAAAGTGTACTTTAAATGTATCAAAAATGATCTAAAAATGGGCATAGCAGTAGTTTTCTCTTTAAATTTTCTCCTATATTATTTTTATTAAATGTGTATTTTTATTATATATTGTATATACGAGTGACGTATTTCACAATTTAACAAAAAGAAGTAATTATATTTTGCAAAATTAAGTTGTGATTGCAACGAAAAATAGTCACTTTGTTATTGAAACCTTTTATGACTTAGTCAATTAAAGAGTTAAATTGTACACACATATTGCCAGTTTTTCCTACTTAACAACGTGGCTACTTAACCCATTCTTTATATTTAGGTTTTTGTTAATTAAATTCATTTTCCAATTAAGTATAAAAGTCACTTGGTTTTTTTATTTTTCTAAATTTTTAAACGATATGATTCGGTCTTACGAACAAACTTTGAGTGCTTTTTTTTTTTCGCTTGATGTTTTCACTGATAACTATCCCCTTTCACCACACCTTATTTTATTGAATTCAAAGTACCTCCTATAGTTCTTGGTGAGTACTCTATTAAAAATAACTAATCGTATAAAATTATTTTTTTTCTTTTTTTAGTAAATCTAATCCTGATAAGTTAATTTTTTGTTTTTTAAATGTTTTACCGAATTTTTATTTTTTTAAAGTAAGTTGTAATTTAGATAATTTAGAGATTGCTGTGGGTGATATGAGGTGACCACAAAAGACACATACAACTGCGGATAATAAGAATAGACTAGTTTTTGCTGTAGTCTTTTTTTTTTATTTTTTTATTTTAAATCTATGGTTTGTACAAAGCTTAAGTGTTAGAAATGTCTATAAAATAATGCAAACTTTGAGGGGATTTGATAATTTGCATAAAGATGCGAGTGCTAGAGGTTGAAAACAAGCTTCTGAGAGGGAAAGGGAGATCTGAATTACCTGCACGTGCTCAAACTCTTTTATTAAATACAATGTCTATAAATGGCACCTGCAGGCGTTGCTAAGACAACAGTCACCACCTGGCCCCTGGTGAATGGCTAAAGCATTTCAAGAATAGATTTTATATCTATATTTATGTATTTTACTTTCATTAAACTTAATACATAGACCAGCTTTTAATGATATTTTTAAAGCACCTTTCCTTTTTTTTTTTTGCTATTTTTTCCTAGGTATAAAATTATTATTATTTTAATTAGTTATTATTATATACTATAAAACTTATATATATATAAATATTAGCAACAGTTATTTGTATTTAAAATAAAAAATATGAACTTCATTTATATCTACTCTATTTTGAATTGTTAAATTATCTATAGCTATCTTTTCTCAGTGTTTTTTTATGTCTGTGTGTGTGCACATTTTTGTTAAAAAAAGAGAATCCCACCAGCTTGTATCTTGTGGCTGTAATCCTTTTATAAAGAAGCTTTACCTAGAGAAAGTATTGTCCAAGCCAGGTGGTTAAACACTCAAAGAATTACATTTTAATCCCCCCCCTCCTTTTTTTTTTTTGCCAGTTCATAAATAAATTCAAATTACTTCTTAAGGTAGACACCCTTATGACAAATATTGATTTAGGATAGGCTTAATTAATATCTTTTGATAAGATTGAAGTCATTCTAAAATAGGCTTCTTGCGTATTTTAATAAATAATCGTAATATTATAAATTTTAAGCCATGTGCTTGCTTTTATATATATATATGTAGATAAAAACCTAAAACGAATGTAAAAGACACCAACATCATTGATTATTTGACTGATTTCTATCTTTTATGATTCTTTTTTTTTTTAATATTTTTAAAATATGAACCTCAGTTTTTTTTTCTTAGCATCATATGACATTTTTTAAATTTTATTTCTTCTATCCCTTTAATATATCTTTTACAGCTTTTTTTCTATACGATTAAAATGTCATATCTTTATTATAATATAATCTTTTTAACTGTGCTATCTTTTCATTTTATTCCTCACTTTATTAGAAAAATTCTCATTCAATTGGCTTAATAAAACAATGCTCTTGATACATTTTTTTTATTTAATAAAAGAAAAAACACAAATTTAAATAATAACATGCATTTTTGCTCTTTTCAATATTATTTCTTAAAATTTTAAGACACGATTTTTTTTCTTTATAAAAATGCTTTAACATTGTTAACAGTGATCGCGTTTGTATATTGATTAATAATACTTTCCCACAGATTCCATTAAATATTAATGCATTTTTTAATTATAGGATTGGATATTTTTAAAGTGAAAGTCACAGATTTCGACGTTTTACTTATTAATATATATTACATTATAGTTTTATTATATACTTTCCACGTCTTTAAAAACCTTATAATCTGCTGGAAATTTAATGAGTAAAATCATTAATAGTAACCGTAAGCATTAATTTCTACTATATATATATTTATTAGACATTCTATATATCAAACTCTTATTTTTATATGGATATAGTTTTTTCTTTATTCTATTAAGTATAAATGTTAAATAATGCTGAATTGTTATTTTTTATCTGAGTAAACTTTCTCATGCAACTGTTTATTGCTGCCTTATAAACATAGCTAGCTATTTACGTTCCTTAAAATCATCAATCAACTTTTTTTTTCTTCTGCTGCATTTTTTTAGATCTCTATAGTTAGTTCCCTACAACATTTTCATCCTCTAATAGTTTATTTTTAATTACTTGGTGAATCTAGTTTTTTTCTTCTTCACAATTTCCCCAGAAAACATTTTTCATATTTATTGATTTGCTACTTCACTATTATTATTATTCTTATCTTACCTAAGTTTCTTTTTAAATTTCCTTCATATTTTTATCTAAAAAGTTTCAATTTTTATTTTTTGTCAAGCATTGGTGATCGAGAGGTCAGCGACAGCTGCTTTACAAGCAGTTGTCCCGGGATAGCGGGTTTGCTTCCCGGCTGTGACACATGAGGAAAAAAAAGTTTAAATTTTTAACCCTCACTTTTTTCCTTGTTCACATTTCTGCTTTATATCAAAATACACTCCAGCAAAACATTTAACAATCTTCTTTATTTTTTTTGTTTAGATATAATTTCAATGATTCCCAAAATAACCTATCTTAATAAAAGCTTAATTAGCCATTATGATGATGATGATGTTTTAAAAATAGACATTATTTGTCATAAAGAGTTACAAGAATTTTATATAGCTTATATTGCTGTGTTTACATGGGCAATCTGTAGTTGTAGGTCTACATATATAAAAATTGGTTTATTGGTTTACACAGGATTGTAGGAATTTTTACATACTAAGGAATAGACAAGGGTTTTATATGGCATGGATTGCTGTGGTTACATGGGCAATCTGTAGATGTAGATTTATGTATGTGCAAGTTGATTTATTTGTTTACAAAATATTACAAGAACTTTTATATGCTGTGGATTAGTTTTTACATAACTTGGATTGCCATGGTTACATGGGCAATCTGTAGTTATATATATATAAAAGTTATTTTATTGATTTACACAAGATTATATAAATTTTACATGCTCTGGACTGCTGTATCTACAGATACAAACCAGGTTTAGGTTTATGTGGTTCAGCAGCAACAGTCATTTGTTCACTACCATGTTAAAGAGCTCTAGTTTTCCATGCTCCAAAAGTACTCAAAACCTAAGCCTGACAAGGTAAAAACCATATCAACAACTTACCTTTTTCAAATTTCAATGAGTTGATAATTAATTAATAATTTTGTCTTACATTTTTAATTAAAAATTTCAATTAGAATCAAGTTACTAAAACAATAATTTTAGAAAACAATATGGAGACAACGCCATTATATGAACAATATGGAGACAAAGCCATTATATGACCAAATGTTTTCCACCGATATTACCAGTACATAGTTTCAAAATCAAAAGTTCAGTCAAAACGTAAGCTAATTTTTAATTCTATTGTAGTAAATTCTGATCTTTATTAGGAAAAAAAAAATTCCAATTACAAATTTCCCAGCAAGCAATTCACTTGCTCACCAACAAATTAACAAGCTCTGGTTTTTATGCTTAAAAAGAATTCAAAACCTTAGTCTAATGCATGATAATAATACACTTGGGTCTCATTTTATGTGATAGATAGGTTCCTCAGAAAACACGCAAACAAAATCGCGCAAAAATAGACGTAACTTACCTTGAAAAAGGGGGGATACGGACTGTGATTTTTCAAAAATCGCATAAAAGCAAAGCACCAACATAAAATTACTTTAAAATTTGCGCAAAAAAAAAAAATAAGGAAATAAAATATGACTAATAAAAAATTTCAAATTTGAAAAAAATTGATACAAGACAAACTTTTTTTAACTATAATATTTAATTTTATTCAAAATAATATATTTTTATGCATAATTTACAGTGCAGTAATTGACATTTTTTTATACACATTTTGATTATTATCGCTACTTGCCGATAAACAGATTCGTTTGCAAACTGGTAAAAAATCAGATTCTTCACAAGAAGAAATACAACTAGCGCCAACTTCACTCTCATATTGTGTTAATGATTTTCTGGTGACAACGTAATTAGTAATTAATCTTTGAGATGATGATTTTATTAATTGTTTATGAAGCTTGCGATATCCAGACATACAACCATTTAGCTCTCGTTGGAATTTAAGAGCACGTTCGTGATTAGTGTCATTAATAAGAAAATAATTAAAAATAAACTTGCGGACACTAAATGATTAATAATTGATTATGTTCTTTTTTAAAAAGCAAAAACAGAATGTGATTTATCATTTATTTACTTTTAAAGCACTTTGCAAAACTGTCCAAGTCTTTTTGTAACATTATCATATATTCATATTGTTTTATTAATAAAACAGATGAATTTATATATTTCTGTATGCTAAATTTATATAGAGAAGAAATAAGCCAAATTCTTTCTTGGGATACTATTATCTTAATATTCAAATATTATGAAAAAATGCAAAATTAACACGCACAATGTTTGAACAAATTTACATTATAATCTTGTAAAATTTAATGTGTGTATACATAAAATGTGGAAATCATGATTTTAATTTCATTATTGCATAAAATCTTACTATTATAAAGCACTGAAAATATTGAAATTACTAAGATGAAAGTCAAATTCCAATAATGTGCTATTACTTTCAATATGACATAAGTGCGTGAAATTTATTATTTAAAGTAATAGTGCATTATCGGAGTTCGACTTCCAAAGAAACGTGAATCGCGTAACTTCAAAATCGTGTTAAATAAATCCGCATAAAAAGAGACCCAGGTGTATACCTTTAATCAGTTGATTACTTATGTCCAATTTTGAATTACATTTTTTACTCAAACCTCAAATTAAAATCAAATTACCTAACAATAATTAAAAAAATCTGATGAAGTGTCAGTCGCCAATAATATCAGCACTGAGTTTCAAAATTCAAAGGTTGGTCAAGCATATGCTTATTTTTAATATTATTGTAGCAAACTCTTATCTTTATTTAGTAATAAAAATTCGATTTCAAGTTCCCAGCAATTAATTCACCTGCTCACATCCAGTTAACAAGCTCTGGCTGTTTATACTTATAAAGAAGTCAAAACGTTACACTAGCAAGAAAAAAAATGAACTTTTTCAATTTCCAATCAGTTGATAATTTATTTCAAATTTTGTGTTAAATTTTTCATTCAAATCTTCAATTAACATCAAGTTACTATATAATTTCAAAAAACATAAGTCACTCCCAATAGCTTCCTATCCAGATTTACCATCTCTCTATGTCTGGATCCTCTAACCATGAATTTCACACTTAAATCATATCAAAATCCTCACTCGGCCTGTACCTCTAACACAGACTGACCCAGAGTCTGACCAACCTATGACAAACTCCAACTTAATAATAGCAACCAGTTCTAACATAGGTATACCAGCAGCCCCTCTGGAATCATTACCCGCTACTCATGGACTTCATGCTTAAACCTTATCAAAAGCTTTACTCAGCCTCTACCTTTAACACACAGATAAACCCAGAGTCCAACCACCCACCACAAACTCCAACTTAACCAATTCTAACATAGCTGTCATTTTCCCCTCTCTGGAATACTTCATCTATTCAAATTCACCAGAAAGCAGGCATTGTGGGGTTGTACCAATTATGAAAGGAATCCTGCCATGTCCTCCATCCACATCAACACCCTTCCCAACCCATATTTCTAAAAAACCAAGAGGAAAAAATGGTCACCCAAAGAAGATCCAATACCCTAAAAAATCAAAAATAACACATTGATCTCATATCAGTGTGGACCTCACAGACAATTACCACACTATCATGGTAATTCTAGTCCTTCGCCATTGTTACTCAGGCAACCCAACTATATTTTTTTTTCAGCTTATACAACTTTTTTTTTTTTACTATGGTATAATTTGTTTTATTCTTATCTACATTATTTTTTTTAAATTAATATTCACAAAAGATTATTATTACTGACATATAAATCACTTATATACTCTTACATTATTTCACTACAATTATGTTCTTTACATATAATTACCACTTATAATCTTCACTCATGAATTTATTCCTCTGGTATTGCTTTTTCTATCAAAACAACCCTCTATTATTTTTTTGTGTGATTTTTATACATTCTTATATTCTGCTTTTAGCTATTATCTTTGTTTTATTTGTTTTATATCATAAGTCCTAAGTCTTCTATGATTTATTCTGCATAATTGAATTTTTTCTTTCTCTATCCTTTTATTATCACTTTTTATGTTATTTATTTTTTATCTAACAACTAAAAATTTATATATATAATATTCCATTTAACTTACATATTGCTCATTTTTTCTTGCTTCAGTTTTTATTTTTTTTAAAGATAATCTTAATTCCAACACTTAATTGTCATCCAAATCTATATCAACTGCAGAATATACATGTGCTTTCTTTATTATTTATAAACCATTTGGAATATGTAGTTTGATCAAAGATTTATTTTTAATACTTGGAGTTTTCTGTATGTAAATTTTAATTTTGTGAGTTTAATAATTTATTCATTACTTTCATTTTATCTCTATCAAATTTTGTCACTTGGTTATTTTTAAACAGTGGTGCAAAACTTTCTATTAACTAAATCAAATGCCTTGATCAAGTCAATTAAAGCATTATATAAATAACATCTTTTTCATGTGTTTTTCCAACAACAAAATTCATATTTAAAGTGTTTTTTGAACCTACATTGAGTTTTTGGTAATTACTAATTTATGATTTGTAAAAAAAAAAAAAAAAAAAAAACCTATTTAATAAATTTCTTAAATCTACTTTTGCCATAGTGAATAAAAATAATATTCTTTGATAATTGTTGCCGTCATTTTCATTTTTATAAATTGTAACATAATTTTAGATCCGCTTTTGTTACTTTATTTTAAAACTTTTTAAGGAATTTCATTATAAAGCTAATTATTTATGTAGAAATCTAAATGGGACAATAGACTTAATAGATATATCATAAAATATATTTCTGATTTTTTGTAATATTGTTTAAAAGGTGACCATAGTGCTTTCTCCAAGTGTTTAAAGATTAAACCATTAATCATCGCATGATCACATTTTTGCATTAGATCCTAAGATCTAGGTGCAGTGCTCTCAGATCCAAAGCTCCTCACTGACGAAGGCCACAAGGCAGAAACTAGTCTGGGGATATTGGATGAGTAGGCATTAGATAGGGATTTTATGCACAAGCCTTCTGGCATCCATTGATTACTCTGTTTAGCACAGGTGGCACTACTGTATGGAGAGTTTTGCTCTGTTTAAAGATTATTGTTATCAATAAGAGAAGTCATTCACTAATTAAGTAGGATTGTGATATTTTCAAGTTTTCATTTTTTTTTAATTCAAAAGAAGATTTTAAATGATTAATGATTGTTGAATTTTTGCAATTTTTATACATCAAACATTCTTATGTCTTTTTATTAGTTATTAAAGTTCCTTCTTTAAGTCTTTAAATTACTCACGAAGCTCCACATTCATTTGATTATCCGTTAAGCAGCGAATGCTGTTTTTTTAATCACATTAATAATAATACAATTATCATCAGAGAGCCAATCAGAATTTTTTTTAGCGAATCCAAAAACAAACTATCATCTACATAATAGACACTGTAAAAGAATTCCATACCTCAGAAATATTATTTAATAGATTGAAAATTTAATTTAGTAATTATAGTACTTAACAATCTTTTGAATTTTGTACCAATGGAGATTAGTTCTGAGCAGTGAACTTTATTTTTTTTACTTGAATTTTGTTGAATGTACTATTCTGTGCTCTGTTTGAATAACCTGTGTTAATAAGGGGTCAAATAATATTGACTTTGTTTACGGAGTTTTGTTGGTTGAACATAGTTGTATTCAAGTTCTTTTATATTTTATTTTCAGTTTATTTATAGCGCTTATAATAATCAGTTCATATGTTGTAAAGAATAAAACAACAACCAATCTTTTGAATTTTTAGAGCCAATAATTACTCTATCTACAAACATGTTAAAGTCTCCAAGAAGAAAATTTTAATTAAAAAAAAAACCAGTATTAAGAATGTGTTATATATTTGTATAACAAAAAATAAATTAAAAACTAGATTGAAACTGCATTTAAGTGATAGGAATTCAAATATTTATATACATAGTAAGAATTTTAAACATAAAAATTTTATATAAAAATATTAGAAAAGGTTAAATTGTATAGAGAAAGAATGTTAAAGGAATGTTTATATATTGACAAAGAAAAACTGATTTTAAATAGAACAAATTATTTTAAAAAATGTTTGTAATTGAAAGTAATTTATAATGTAGAAAAATAGCAATATATAAGAAATTGTTAGTATTGCTGGTTTTGAAAATGATAATGTAAAATGTAAATGATAATGTAAAATGTAACAAAAATTGGTATTATAAAAAATATAGGGAGGTAAGTAAATGTAATTTATATAATAAAAAAGAATTATGGGTAGATGATAAAGAAATGTTATTATGCTATGATTAATATATATATATATATGAATTCAACTGAATTAAAAAGAAAGGAGGACAATATTTTTATTGGATTTTTTATATATGAAAAATCAATATTGTTGCAATAAGAAAAAAAAAAGCCTTTTTTATCTGAACTTTATGAATCTATTCCTGAAGCATAGGCATTTATAATATGGACATAAATAACTTTGAACAAGCAACTTTTTAATCTTTGATTGAAACTTCTAGTCTAGTAATTTCTAAAATAGAATATACAAAATTTGATGACTGCCTATTTAGTTAAAGTTTATTTATATGCAAGATAAATTTTATTATAAAGAAATATACTAATTTTAAATTTTAATAACTTTTTACCAACACTTGCCAACTTATATTTCTGTCTTGAAGAGTTGACATCAAGCAAAATTTACACACCCCATTCCAATAACCGATATTTTTAATTAATTTAGATATTTTTGTTACTATCACTATCTTCCACTTTGCAGTCTTGATTATTTAGCCGAAATTTATGAAATAGGTTATCTGTTTTAAATATTTCTATATTTGTGTGAGATAGGAAAATTTTTAAATAGGGTTTCCCAGGTAACAATAATATGATAAGTGAAACTTCCATCCTAAATCTAATTTTATGCAATTCATTATTGATTTACTGCCTCATCTAAGACTAAATCTGTGACTGTCACATTTTTTTCAATACATACAAAAACAAATGCATTCAGGACTGAAAATCTTACAGAATCAATCCCATTGTCCTAGTTAGTGCAATGAATAATTGAGTCCTGAATTCTTTTAGAAGGCAATAGGATTTTGAAAAATTTTAGAAGTTAGAAAGAACAAGCAGAGTAGATTTTTGCATCAAATAGGCAGCAGAGATATTTTTTGTCGAACAGTGCTTAGTTTTATTCAAAATTAATCTTTATATTAAAGCTCATTCTACTATTTACCAACTGTGGATCTCACCAGTAGTTTAAATTAATCACCTACATGTATATGGCATACCAATGAATGTTTTGTGAATATGCTAATTTAAAAAAATCCAAAAATTGTTTAAAAGGTGACTTAACTAGATACACAATTATATAAATGAAATACTATCCAGGTACATATAATATATTTAGCTACTTCCAGAAGAAAAGTTAAAAAATGTTTGTAAAGTTAATCATGTGAATTAACATATATATGTGCATTTATGATTAAAAGGAACTGAGTAGGGCAAATTCCTAATGCCCACTCCATACGTTCTTGTCATTGCAGCTGTTATTACTATGTGATTATTCATTTAGTATATGAACATGGATGGGCTGTTCAGCAACATGCATTAGCCAGAATAGTGAGCTTATTAGCTTTTTACCTCTGAGTTTAAGATCAAGGAACACCATGATCTTTCTTCTCAGTGGTCTGATTAGGCAGAATGAATTTATGTGTAAATGATAAATATTTTTCCAATAGATATATACAATCATGATAGACAAAAATAAATCATGGCCCTTATTTCCAGGTGGCTATAAAGTCACAGGGCAGCGGATGGTGGGTGGAGGGTGCTAAGAATTCCCTGATTGTGGATCCAGGCTGCCATTTGATGCTGACTTTTTATTTAGGTACTTACAACTGCAGATCATTTTCAAGTGAAGGCAGATTGCAAGAATTAGAAGAATTGTTATATTAAATGGGACATTATTGGAGTTGGTGAAGTTCGAAGAAAAATTGAAGAAACAATTGATTTAAAAAGTGGACATGTACTCTACTATAAAGTTACAAATATTGGAAATACGAGTGGAGTAGGATTCATTATAAATAAAAAGTGGAAGAACAACATTGTGAAGATTGATGGTGTATCGGACAGAGTGGCAAGATTAGTTATATAACTTAATAGCAAATACCAAATGCAGATAATTCAGTTTTATATCCCAACAAGTTTTCATAGTGATGAAGCAGCAGAAGATTTTTATATGGATGTACAAAAGGCTTTTGATCAGAGTAAACAACATTTTAAAATTGTTATCAGAGACTTTAATGCTAGAATTGGTAAACAAATGGCCATAGATAATTTTGGTTATGGTAATAGAAATGAGAGAGGACCTAGACTTATGGAGTTTGCAGAAAAATAAAAACTTTATATTATGAACTCTCTTTTTGAGCAAAATATTAAAAAGAAATCGGCATGGAAGCATCCAAATGAAGGTACAGCAGAATCGGATTATATTTTGACAAACAGAAAATACATATTTCAAGATTATAATGTTCTTAATAAATTTGACACAGGAAGTGATCATCGATTAGTAAGATGTAAGATACGTGTTAATGCATAACTAGAGAGACAAAAATTATTAAGAAAAACAATATTTGCAGTTGCTATTCCTAATCTTCAGAAACATTCTAATGAATTTAAACTAGAACTTACAAATCGGTTTTAAGTATTAGTAGATTTTGAATATGATTCAGATTTGAATGAAATTAATATGAAAATAACTGATACACTTTTAAAAACTGAAGCAAAGATGGCCAGTAGAAAAAAGCAGCAATTGACCAATAAAATTTCTACTGAGACTAGAGAATTTATGAAGAAAAGAAGGAGTATGAATATATACAAAATGAAGCATTAAAAAGGATTGAATATCTCGGATTTTGTAAAATGGTGCAGAAAAGAGTTGAAAATGACATAAGAAAGTATAACTGTGAACTAGCAAGGAAAAGCTGTAGAAGAAAATAAAAGTCTCAACAATGTAAAACAACATTTTGGTTTTGGTAGGAAATTTATATCTGCAATAAGAAAAAAAGATGGTATTATTACTAAACGAGAGATGAGATCATGAAATGGGTAGAAGGCTTTTATCAAGAATTATATAGTAATAAGGCTCCAGGTAATGTTCGAATTTATAATTGATATATTAAAAGAAGCAGGTGAAGAAATATTAAATTTTTTAGCAAAGTTATATACCAAAGGTCTAAATAATAAAGATGTACCAGATGATTGGATGAATGCAGTATTAATAATTAATATTTAAAAAAGGTGATAAAAAAGATATTAGAAATTACAGACCTATTAGCCTTTTATCAGTTTTACACAAAATTTTTACCAAGATAATTACAACTCGTCTACAGAGAACATTGGATTTCCACCAACCAAGAGAACAAACTAGATTTAAAAGTGGTTTTATTACAGTAGATCATATCCAGGTATTGAGAGAAGTTATAGAAAGAACAAATGAATATGAGTTGCCATTATGCTTTGGATTTATAGATTATGAAAAGACATTTGATTCTATAAACATTTCTTCAGTGATTAAAACATTGGATCATCAAGGTATAGGTCCAGGATATTGTCATATTTTAAAGAATATTTATAAAAATGCAACAGCAACAATTAGAGTAAACATAATGATACTAGGAAAGTCAACATTTAGAAGGGTGTAAGGCAGGGTGATTCCATATCTCCAAAACTTTTTACAGCAGTGCTGCAAGAAGTACTTAGTGGATTAAAATGGGAAACTAAAGGAGTGAAAGTAAATGGATATTATTTAAGTCATTTAGATTTTGCAGATGATGAAATTGTTTTTACAAATAATGCTTTAGAGCTGCAGGAAATGTTGCAGGAGTTATCAGATGAAAATAGGAAAGTAGGACTAAAGATAATGTTAAAAAGACTAAAGTAGTGTTTAATGGATTTTCTCAAATTTGAAAATAAAGATTGATTATGATGAGTTAGAAGTTAAACATTACAAATACCTTGATCAGATTATTAATACAGATGGAAACATAATGGATGAAATTAATCATAGAATTAAACTTAGTTGGTGTGCTTTTGGTAGAAATAACTTGATACTAAAAGGAAATATGCCTAAGTGTTTGGAAAGGAAGGTTTTTTAATAAATGTGTTTTATCTGTTTTTACTTATGGATCTGAGACTTGGACACTTAATAGAAGACCACTCAAAGAATTATGGAGAGATGCATGTTGGGAGTAACAAGAAGAGATCAAAAACACAATATATGGGTAAGAGAACAAACAGGTGTTACTGACCTCATTGAAAAAATTAAAGGACTGAAGTGGAGTTGAGCTAGATATAGTGCTAGAAGAGATGATAATAGATGGACAATTGAAATCTTAAACCGGAGTCCAAGAGATTATAAAAGACCCAGAAAGAGACCACATGTGAGATAGATGGATGAAATAAGAAACTGTGACGGGGTGATGTGGAGAAGAGAAGCTTAAGATCAAAGAAGATGGATTGAACTTGGAGAGACCTTCATCCTACAGTGGATTGATAATGGATGATGATGATCATGATTAAAAGATTAAAATTATTTAATAAATTGTTTCATGCTCTTGTTTTTTTAGTATTGTTATAATTATTATCACTATTGTTAGTTACCATAATATTAAATAATGAAATATTTTATTGTGCTATGGTTTTGACAATTATGAATTAAGATAGAACATACAATTTTTCTTTTTTTAAAAAATATATATATATATTTAAGTAATTTTTTCTACTTTTCATTCATCCAAGAATTCATTAATCAGATCCTGGGTCTTTGAGGAGATAAAACCATCCAAATGTATAGCAGTATTAAACTGGGATTAAGCTTTTCCTCTTTCCATGTAATTTTCAATTACTTTCAGCATTTTCAAATAGAATAGCAAGAAAATTTCTCTATCTATGCTTCCATGTGTTACATAGTCACCATTACTACTAATTTCCCATTGGAGTGGATATATAATTCATTTTCTAGAGGCTCTATTCCCCACCCCCTTTTTACCATTATAGCTGTGGCTCTTTAATCTTTCAATCTTTCCCTTACTCTACAATTTATGATTTTATAAACTTATGCTACATGTTTATAATTAATTAATCACTTGGATTTTTAATTTCCCCATTCATTCTATATTATCATAAATGTCACTCTAAATTTTCCATTTTTTTTGGAAATAATTTTATTTTCCAGCCATATCTTATTTATGCTTTATTGAGTATCTTTAGTCTTTACTTCCTCACTTTGTTGTAACTGTTCAACATTTGGAATTTTTGTATCTAAGCTTTGTTGCTCTTTTATATATTTTATTTCTATTACATCATCAGAATATTCTATTTCTTTCTTTTCACACTTTTTTTATTTGCAATAATAATTAAAGAGTTTCTCAGGAAATTGTATGCATTTTAAGCACATTAGTAATACAAAATAGCTGTCCAGACAATAGCACAATAAAATATTTTATTATTTCTACAATATATGTAAATAATTAATTGAGATTGTGCTTTACGCAAAAAAGTGAAGCTTGTCTAAATCTTACAAAGTTATATGGCTTAGTGCTCTCAGAGACCCCGAGTCTCCACAATCATAGCCTACTTTTAACTGAAGTTTAGTTGTGGTTTATGTAAAATCCATGCAAATTTTATAATGACCATCCTCTGGAGACCGCAAAGCATGATCCCCTCCGGCCCATTGCACAATTATCATTTGCAATAAAACATGCCTCTTTGATTTTTCGTTTCACATCATTGCGTTCAGTGCACAGTGCCCTTGCTATGGTGGGTTCAAACATATGGCTGGTTGTATTTTGGTGCTCGAAGAATATGGATCTGTTTTCATTGTTATTTATAGCTTTTCTGTACAAATGATGTGAAACGAAAAATCAAAGAGGCATGTTTTATTGCAAATGATAATTGTGCAATGGGCCAGAAGGGGTCGTGCTTTGCGGTCTCCAGAGGATGGTCATTATAAAATTTGCATGGATTTTACATAAACCACAACCAAACTTCAGTTAAAAGTAGGCTATGATTGTGGAGACTCGGGGTCTCCGAGAGCGCTAAGCCATATAACTTTGTAAGATTTAGACAAGCTTCACTTTTTTGCGTAAAGCGCAATCTCAATTAATTACTAATCAAAGGTGAAGTAAAACTATTATTTTATTTCAATATATGTAAATATGGAATTATGTTAATTCTAATATGTTCACAGATAAATGATGAATTCATAGTATTATTTCCGGGAGCTGCCATGTAATAAAAATGTAATAGGTAATAAATTAGCTGACGTTTCAGTACAGTAACAAGTACTTTCCCCAGAGCTTCTTCTTCGTCAAATCATATACATATGCAAGAATAAACATGTAGAAAGTGATTCATTAATCATTGTTTCTTAATAATGTGATTTTTTAACAAAATAAATGTTATTAGATGAATTAGACTTAATTTGTAAATTAAATTGGTAGCTTATATAAAATAACAGCCCGGCCTATTTTTTAATGTTGTAAAATATAACCAATTCATATATTATATAAATAAATTAGTGCTCTTAATATTATTGATTTATTATCAATACATAAATTTAAGTTATTTTTTTATCAATTAAAACATTAAAAAGATAAGCATATGCACAACTAAATTTAAATAAATTACATTCAAAAAATGGTTTTCTCGTAAATATTAACAAAAAATGTTATCCATCTTGTAAATACGAGCATAAGCATTTAAGGAGTTAAGGTTCTTGACTAAATCTGTTGAGGTATTTATTACAGTACAACTTCAAATTCTGTTAAGTGCTATATTTTTAATGTATATTGAAAAAATAAGTTGCCTTTTTGTGAGTTATTTTTAAAAGAAAAGAAAGTTATTAACATTTAAATAAAAAGACAATCACTCACTAAATCGGGCACAGACCCACATACAATGTTTATAATATTATACAGTATTGAAATTAATTGGAATTATGCAGTACTGCTAATTGGAAGTGTAAAAAGAGTTAAGCATATGCAGTATTGGAATTACTCCCCTCCCCGTTTTATTTTATTTTTAATTAAACAGTTATGGCGCAATAATTTTGTGATTGTCTCACACAATAGTGAAATTTTGACAATGACTTGAGCAAAGATAATAATGAAATTCGAAAATTAGAGATTCCTGCATCAATTTTTTGCTGCTGAAAGTTTAAAAAGAAAAAAAAAACTTGAATTATCAGTTGAATGAAACTGACTATGTTGCTTGAACATCACTTCATCTTCTGAGAGACTGACCCTATTATTATGAAAAAAACTTATTCATAACAATAAAAAAAAAGGATTATATCTTTGATTACATTAAGGTATGAATTTTGCTAGGAGAATATTAAATAATAATAGCTGCCTATTATATGTATGTGGATAAAAATATTTATTTTTAGTTTTAGAAAAAAAAATCTTAATTATAGAAAAGTAATTAAGCAAAATATTCAAAAGGACTGCGCAATTTAGCCAATTAAGTGACGATTTTTTATATCAATTATAGTATTAAAAGAGTTTTACATCACAAAGCAACCTTATGATTTCTATTGATTACAATAGTGATTAAAATAATATATATACATTTAGCAGTGAAGATTTAAATTAAAATCTTAATTACAATCAGATTTACATTCTTACAAATTAATGATAAATTGGATCAATATTTGATGGAAATTTTTAGAAAAAAAAGAGTCTTAGTTTCTAAATTAATAAAATAATGTAAGAGAGAAAAATAAAGGTAGTTTTTTTAATGGATAGCGATATATATATATTTTTGTCAAAGTATGATGTAATTCTTTACCTCTAGTTTTTTTTCTGAAGCAAATGTTTATCCCATCATCTTATGTCTTTTAACAAAAATTTGTAATTTGCTCTTTTTTCTTGTGAGATATGGATATGAAAAGAAAGTAAGCATTTTTGTTTCTTTTTTAATCTAAAGAAATTATCACTATTGTAAATTATTTATTTTTATAGCATATTGTTTTATTTTGTTTATTTTATTTAACGTGCTAATAATAATAATAATTATTATTATATAATCAATTTTAATACCTACAAGAATGTTGCATATATTCTGCAGTTAATATAGATTTGGATGACAATTAAGTGTTGGAATTAAAGTTATCTTTAAAATGAATAAAAACTGAAACTGGAAAAAATGAGCATTATATAAGTTAAATGGAATATCATATATATAAACTTTTAGTTGTTAGATAAAACAATAAACATAAAAAGGGATAATAAAATGATAGAGAATAAAGTTAATTCTGCAGAACTCATAGAAGAAGTAGGACTTGTGATATTAACAGATAAACCGAAGAGAAGAGCTAAAAGAGGAATATAAGAATGTATAAAAATCACAAAGAAAAAATATAGAGGGATATTTTTGATAGAAAAGGCAATGTCAGAAATAAATTCATCATTTAAGATTATAAGTAGTAGTTATTTGTAAAGAGCATAGTTGTAGTGAAATAATATAAGCGCCCGTAATAATAATCTTTTGTCTATGTTAATTAAAAAAAAAAAATCATGTAAATAAGAATAAAATAAGTTAGCTATAGTAAAAAAAAGATGTAAAAGCTGAAATAATAATAATAATGATTATGATGATGAACAAGAGAAGAAACTGATCGAATTTCAGTTAATTTTTTAAAGATATAAGAAAAAAAAAATTTGAAGAATTATTTAATATTTATAATTAATTAGATGTATGATTTTCTGTTGAGAATCTTGAATAAATAGATTTTTAGTATATTAAATATGTCATAACTGAAGAGCAGTTTGATTTAATTAAAAAATAAAAAGACAAATCGGATCCAACCGGAGTGATAAAAAAATATTATTGACATATAAATATAAATTAAAAAGGTATTATCGTTTGGTTTATTGATTTTGAATGTATTTCATAGGAGAAAGTGTGTTATTTTGTTGAATATATTAAATAAATACATATAGAGAAGAAAAGATATATCCTAAGAATCTGTATTTAAACCAGATCTTTGCATTATTATTCTTCGTAAGGAAAATTTAGATATAAGAAGAGATATTAAGATAGGAGGGGTTGTCGATTTACTTGTTTATTCAATATATATTTAGACGAATTACAAATGATTTTGATTTGTTAAGAATGAAAACAGGATTGGACTAAGATTTTGTATAAGGTTTCAGAAGAAAATAAATGCCAAAAAAAACTAAAGCAATGAAAGTAGGTAGTAAAAATAAAAATATATTTTTTTCCATATGTCATAGCATCGGCCGGGAGGTGAACACGCAACAAGCATCTGCAAACAACCTTGCAAGGCGGCTGCGCTGACCTCTCGGCTAACAACGCTTGACAAATAAGCACTAGGCAAGAAGTTATATGACAGATTATTACTTTTAAATATGTGGAAATTGTTTAAATGTTCTTGGAATTATTAATAAAGAAATTAAAAGTGAGAATTATAATGGGTAATTAAGCTTTTTTTTTTTCCATATGTCAAAGTGTTGACCGGGAAGCTAATCCGGGCCGACTGCTTGGAAGGCAGCTACGCTAGCCACTAGGCCACCAACACTTGACAATTAAGCTTTTATTTATTAAGATCTGTTATTTGGGGAATCACTGAAATTAGATCTAAATTTTAAAAAAAGAAAAAAAAGAGGATTGTTTATTTTGTTGGAGTATATCTTGATATAAAGCAAAAATGTGAACAAGAAAAGAAAGTGAGAGTAAAAAATTGAGATTTTTTAAGTAAAAATATGAAGGAAAATGGAAAAAAACTTAGCGAAGATATGAATAATAATAGTGAAGTACTAAATGAATAAATAAGAAAAATGCAATTAAGTTTATTAAAATAATAGGTTGTATGTTTATATATAGTATGTGTGAATAAAAAAAAGAAATTAAGAATTTATTGGTACCAAAATATTATAAGGTGTTTAAGTCATGATAGATTCTCCATTTTATTTCAAAGTTAAAACAGTACAATTCAGTTGACAGGTTTCTTTTGGCAATCATTAGAAATAAATTGTTATAGTGAAAGGAAAAAAAAGAGATGGTTTATTTGATAGTATGATATGTGATTCTAATCATTCATTACACATTTTCTGTGCTTATAACAACACCTGTCCCACGTTGTATCATTCATATCAAAATGTAGTTGCTTTCAAATGAAAGCTTAGCTATGTTCTACTTATAAAGCTAACAGCAGGTTGTTTCGTGTGTGTTGATTTCTGCAGTAGTTTGTTCCATTATAGTTTTGTTTATTTAAGCTGCAATCTTTAATATATATATATATAATGTTCAAATCATCCTCCCAAACATTATGTTTTCAGCAATGCCCTCCATAATTAAATATCAAGTATGACCTTCAAACAGCATTTCTCAAAAGAGTATTGAATTGTTCTGTTTGAAGTTCAGACTTTATATTTATTAACAGAGGGCATTGCTGAAAAAACCTAACATTTGGAAGGGTAATTTGAGCATTTTTTATTTGAATTTTTAGCTAGCAATATGTACAGGGATATTTTCATATATATATATATCGGATTTTTGACCATTTTTGATTTCAAGGGGTTTCATTTTCTCATCTTTTAATAAATGAAATCATCACTCTAAAGATTTGTTTTTGAAATATTAGAAAGTTAAGCCATTTGGATATAGATGCTTTAGCTAATCAGACATCAATAATTTAATTTAAACTCAGAAAGGTCTCAATATTTTTTCTCATGCACTGTATGCCATATTCTCAGGATTATACTACATTGGAAATTTTTTTCTCTGGTATATAATATTAGCCATAGTCGGATAAAGTGGCAAGTATTCTGTTGTTAGCCTAACTTATATATATGATAAATTTTGAGCATATATATTGTAACCTTATCGTTGAGCTTGATGTTTGTCAAGCCCTATTTACATGGTCAATTGTATAAAATTTTAATTGATAATAATAAAAATATATTAAATATGTGTAATATATCAGTGGTGTATTATCATGATTGCTAAATTATATTATAATTTAAGTAAATTTCATCAATAAATCTCCTTAAAGTGAGAAAGAATTGGGCTGTTCAAGAGATGTGCTAGACCCTCTACCAGATTGTGTCTGATATTTTTTATATGCAGTCTGTCAGATGGACTAATTTCAATAGTATCAAAATAATTATTTATTAGTGTTATTATTAAATTAGAAGTATAGAAATATTTAGTATTTTGTTATTAAATAATAGTCAAAAAGACTTAAAATTATAGCTATTCTAAATTAATCTTTATAATTCTCAAGCATGTTTTATTGAAATTTAAAAGTTTTGAACAGCTTAGTTAGTTATCACTTATGCTTATAGATAGAAAATTATTAATTGTATGTTAATATAGGCACATACAACAATTTAATTGGTCTGTTAATTTTTACAATCATCCTCTTTGTTAAAGTTTATAAATAGGCCAACATAGATTTTTATAAGGGGAGAACAAGAATGAAAAGAACTGGGATAATTAAATGAACCAGGGGAGAAAACTCAATTAACAATGAACTGGGAAGCTGAAATTATTTAAAAGTAAAAAGAAAAATTTGAATTGAATTAAAATGGAATTGAATTGGATTAGTAACTTGCAACTAATGGAGTAGGAACTCCATTTGATCTACACACATGAAACACTTCACAATTGTCAATTAATAATTATAAAAAGTTCAAACTCGTAGACATATTGGAAGAAAAAACCTGCCAAAATGGATTTCAAATTTAAACCAACTCAGAAGTTCATAAGCTTGAAATTTCATTCTTTATTTTATAAATATATTAGTTGTTATATTTACTGTGTGTATTATAAAAATAATTATAACTTATTTGGAATAACAAGAAGAAGGAAAAGAGAATTATTTTGTACTTTCAGTTAGAATAAATTCAAAAGAAGCAGGACAATGAATGGAGATATTTAATGCCCTGTTGCTGTTTTGAATTTATAAAACACTCATGACATGACTTCACTTATGTGAAATAGTATTTAAAATTAATCCTAAGCACTATAATTTTTATTATGTGTTAACCATAAAACACATTGAGAATATGATTCAAGGGAAATTAAAAAAATTATTTTGTTGCAGTCAATTTAAGGAAAATAATAACCTATACTTGCTTAATTAACAATATAAATAAATATGATAAATTATGAAAGTTTTCAAAAATATTTATTAAGACTCAATAGTAAATATTCTCTACATTGCCTTAAAACTTACATTGGGGCAAAACTGAATATGCCATCCTGTAACTTCTGGTGACAAATGGAATTGATACATTTATTAAACTGAGTTGTAGATTCTCCCTAAAAGTGAATATAATGTCAACTTAATTTTGATATATTAATTATCATGTTAATCACATTGTTAATTGGATTTATAATGAGTTAGTTATTAAACAGTGTCATTAATCAATAAAATATGTGAAATCCATATATGTGATGAAGATGAGAAGCAATGTCTATCATTAACTTTTTTTTAATTTCTGGAATAACAAAGGATTTGGAGTTAACAGATGAAAACTACAATTATTTATAGATCCAGCAATGTACCAGGATTACAATTTAAACTAATAAATAAATATGGAAAATACTCATGTGGTAAAGAATATTCATCACTTATATAATGCTGCAGATTTCAAATGGTTGCAATCAAGATTTCATTCTTTTTGTTTCACAAGAAGAAATGTGAAAAAAGATTATGTAATGATCATTTATTATTTGTAGTTCCGTGTGTATTGTCTTGTAATGTTGTATATGTCTGTGCCACAGATATGAAAACCAGTTTATGTAGATAATGAAATTCATAATATAAATATAAACATATTCTAAATATGAAAAATAATAAAAAGGATAGGTAATCTTATTTAGGAAAATATTGATCATATTTTCAATATCAACACAGGTAAGAATGTTAAAATTTCTCACAATAAATTATTACAATTTTATTTTTAATATTTTTTTTTCCTAGAATAAAAGCTACAATTGCTAAACAGTAATAAGTAGATAATATCCAATTCTAGTTCTTTTAAATGCATTAAATATGGTATTTTATGTGTAGTACTTAACTAATTAATTGTTAATGACAGCTATAGTAATGGGTCATTCCTGAATTGATAATGATAGTTTTAATTTTTATGCGTCAAATAATGTATCACGTTTTGCTTACTGTCTTTATATATTCGTGGTAAGTGGTATTAGCATGAGATTTGACTGCTATCATGTTGAATGATCATAATGATATGCATGTAATATTTGGAATATGTGGTAGATCTGTGCTGCATCACATCAGCTGTACTTATTCTCTTACCCTGAGTGATGATATAAATGATCATCATGGGTGAATCATGAATGATGCCCATAAAACTGTGAGCAGATTAAGGTCATACTTTTGTAGTGTATTGGTATAGTTATTAAAATAAGGGATTGTCTGTCCCTTCCTTTTTCTCATATCCCTGAAGGTGATCCAAAAGCGACACTGGGATTACAGACCATTTGCAGTCGCAAAATGACCATGGTCTAGGTTGTTGTTTGTTCTCTTTTGCCTTAGCTCAATCCTATTATATCTCTGGATATATCATATGTTTTACTTTGGTCCATATTCCTAAATCTTAATGGTTTAGTATCGATAACATCAAAATTATTTCTGAAATATAGTATTTGAAAATGTAGATCGTACTTAGCGTTGAGCAAAACAATGATAAAAGATAATATTAGTTAAAAGTTATTTTATATAGTAGTTTCTTACTTAGTCACTATCTGTTCAAGATGATTCCATCTATACCATTAAACTATGGTCTTTATCATTTATACCCAATTTGTTTTAAAATGCTGATATTTTTCCTTAATGTTAGAAGAATCATATAATATAAAATTAATAATTGGAAGGTAGAATAATAATAGTATTAACTTTTAAAGCAGTATTGGCTGTTTAATAGCCTAAATAAATGGATTAAAATAAGAAGTCAATAGTTTTTACTAACATATGGCAGCATAAATCATTACTTCTTAAGTATATTCATTGTGTTATCTTGTATAATAATATTAGTAGCATATTAACTATTGAATAGGAATTTTGAAATATATTGTCTGTGTCTATTTGTAATGAATAAGTTCCTAAAATCATATTTAATAAATAAGTAAAATATAAAACGTATGATAAGTCAAAATAAACCCAATATAAATAATAGACTTAAATAATAATTAATTAAAGATAATAATCTATTAAAATGGTAAATATGTCCTAAGAGATCTTGCCTTAGCAATATAATGATGTAATAAAATCTTGTTCTATATAAATTTCTGTTCACAATTGTTCAAGATTGTATATGTTTCTTTGTTGTTATTAGTATTTTACAACTTGTAAATAATGTAAATAAATTTTGTTTGAAAATATATTTAGTTGTCTGTGGTCTTATTGCTAAACACTGTCCATACTGTTGTTGCTATTGCTATCAACATATTATTTTTACTATCATAAATATCATCATCAGTTAATATAATAGATTTTATTATGCATTACCATATCAAAATAAGTTTGCTAAGCTCTTATATTTAGAGTATGTAAAGTTTTATTACTTATTGATCAAAATACTGTTGATCTCAAGTACACGTATCAAATAATGTTTTAAAGATTAAATATTCAGTTTTGGAATAACCTTTTATATAAATCATTAGATACATCATTCACTGATCTTGATCATATTATCCATGGTCGTTAAATAAAAGATAATTTGTAAATTATTATTATATTACTTTATTAAGAATTTATTAATACCTCATAAAATTTAAAATTCATTTTATTGTTAGTATTGGAATTGTCAAATGTTCTTTATTAATTCCATTTTGTTTTATGATCCATCCTTGCTTGCTATATTTGGGTAGTATCAAAATCCCTCTCACTGATATATATCTTTAAAATAGTAGCATTTAAGTTATTTGAATCCTGAGAAAAGTAAATTATTAATTGCCTCAATTTTGAATCTCTTGTAATTTTTCATTTTTTAAGTTATTTACTATGCTTTGTCGTGATCTCTTGTTTATTTTTTTTTTTGTTTAATTGATTCTGTGTAATTTTAAGATGTAAGTTTCTTTTCTAGTTTAAAACTCATAACTCATTCTAATTTAGTGGTTAAATATTTTTTTTTAGTCAAACTTAGAATTCTTGCTTTATTTTGTTATTGTCTTGCTGTTGTTTGACACAATAATAGTTTTGTAGTTCAGGATCTCATTCTTCATTATCAACATTGCTATCATAGCTCATTCATATTTTTCTTTCTTTTATTTCATCTCCATTTCATTTTAAGTCATTATCATAATTGATTCATCCATCATTAACCCTTATTCTATAACCATCTTAATTATTCATCACCTTAACAAATTTCCTTTTTCTTCTTCTCACTCTTAAGTTCATTCATTTTCTCTAGTTAATTTCTACTTGTTTTTCATCACCCATTTAATCATCTACATCTTAATCCATTTATTATCCAATTCATAATACTAACTCCATATTCATTTCATAGATGGGTAACTTCCTGATCATTAACTATTTAGATAGAATTGCAAACTAAATTTATCTTGTAATATTTTTGCTGTGGATCTTGAGGTTAATTTAATCAATATTGAATATTAACTATAAGAAATGAAAGGCTGATATATAATGTAGCATAAGATCAATTAATAGTGATGTACATTGTGATCTCTCCCTACCATTATAGAATCAGTAGTGTCTTATAGCCTTTATTTATGTTTACTCATGCTCATGCTAGCCAAGTTTGTTTTAAGAAGATAATAATATTTTTATATTCTTTGATGTTGGAAGTTACAAAGGTTGCTTCATATTTATTTTTATTATTCTTTATTATTTATATGGAGTCGAGTTTCCTATTAGATCCCTATTATTTTTTGATATTTATTATTCTCTTTATATGTACAAGGATCCTCCTCCTTACTACTACCATTTGGAAAAAAATATTTTTTGATTTTATTATTCTTTATTAGAGGTTACAATATATATATAAGACATATTTTGCGGGTTCATCTGTGTTAAAAAATTTAAATATTGATATACTGACATTTCAACTTGATCACACAAGTCATCTACTGGGTGATAAAAGCTAGAAAGATGGTTGCAAAATGGACAAAATAGGAAACAAAAAGATGACAAATCAGCTATTAGGATTTGTGTTCCATATGTACAAGAAACTACAGTCAGTATTGGACATATATTAAAACGTTATAATATAAATACAGCATTTTCTACTCATCAAAAGATCAGCAATATAATAACCAAGCCTAAGGATTCAATCCCTCTTGAATCTCATGGTGTTTATCAAATCTCATGTGAAAATTGTAAAACTTCTTACATAGGTATGAGTAATCGTTGCATCAGTGTTAGAAGAGATGAGCATGCTAATGCAGTTAAACAACACTCATCATCATCAGCACTCTCACTCCATACTATAGATTCAGGTCATAAAACTGATTTTTCTAGTACCAGGATCATATCCAGATGTGATAATCTCTACCAGTGCAAAATTAGAGAAGCCATTGAGATACTTAAAAGGCCAGATTGTATCAATAAGTGAGATGATACATGCAAACCTTCCTCCTATTTGGAAAGATTTTTTAAAAAAACATTCTTAATTTAACATTTTTGCTATTGGTGGAACTTTAATGTTTTTTTTCTTCAAATCAGTGATTGTAGCGCCTCTACAACTGTCTTTCTACCTTTATCACCCAGTAGATGACTTGTGTGATCAAGTCGAAACATCGGTATATCAATATTTAAATTTTTTAACATGGATGAACTCGCAAAATATGTCTTTTATATATGCAACCCATGAAAATCTTTGTATCAACATATATATATAGATGGATAGGTAGATAGGTATGTAAGAAGCAGGCATGCAGGTGGACAGGCAGGGCCAAAAGTGGTGGGGGTTCAGGTGGGTGGGCATATGGACAGACATGCTTTGTGTGGTATCTCCCAGTTGTATTTGGCTTAATGCATTTTAAGTGCTGAGAACCATAATCATAGCTATTCTTACTAAACTTTAAACCATGCTTTATAACTATTATCAAAGTATTTATAGTTTAGTAAGAATAACTATGACTATGGTTCTCAGCATTTAAAATGTATTAAGCCAAATATAATTAGGAGAGTTACTTATTTCATATTTCACAAAGCACATCTATATATGTACGCTTGAACTTATTACATTTATATTAACACACACACACACATATATATATATATATTGTGATGAGATAATGGTAGTCATCGTCATTTGTAAAAGTACATGTATGTGTTTGATCTAAGTTTAAGTATGAAGAGTTTTGGAATTATAATGAACACGAGTCAGAGGTTTAAGATGATAAATTGTATATGCATTGATTGGCAGTCGTTTTTGTAGTTTACCATATTCTAATCTAATGTTCATCAAACACAAAGTATGTTTTATTATATAAAAAAGGTAAAAGAAAAGCAAGAAAGCGACTGACAATCAATGCATCTACAGTTAAGTTTATTAGAAATTTTGTATATTTGACAGCTAACAGATAATAAAAAAGTTTCCAATGCTTGTGCCATTGTCTAAAAATTATTGCAAATTATCTAGGGTCAGTTTAATATTTCATTTTAATTTATAAATGTAATCGATAATGCGTAAGAAAGGAAAACATGTATTTATTATTAACATCAGTTTTTGGTTTCAAATTCTTAATAAGGCTGTTTTCAAATTCTTGATGAACAGTAAGAGCCACAAAGACTACTCTTGCATCAATTTAAAGGGATAAAAAGTTTCAATTAGGTGTACATATTTCATTAATAAAACATTGAACATCAAAAAGATATATATATATATATATGTGTGTGTGTGTGTGTGTGTTAATTTATAGGAATATGTTTTATAAGATAATCCAGACAATAATTAGGAAAACTTATCATGTTTTTAAAATATAATAGCTTTAATTTTGGATTGCAGTATTAATTAAATACAGATATGTCTCAGAGATTATATGTGAAAACATGAATAATTTTGTTTTACAGAGGGTATTGGTTAGCCAATGAGCTGCCAGTGGGTTAGTTAAAAAAGAAAGCCTTTTAGTAAAAATCCAGTGCTCACAGCTAGAAGGATATATAAGCTGTTTAATATTACATCATAAGGTCACTATATAAAATTATTTTGTGCATGGGTGCCATATTTAATTTAACCATGCTTAATTTCCAAGTCCTTCATGTTGTTATTTTTCTTTTAACATGTAAAACATTCTAAGTGGCTACCCCATTGATACTTCCATGTGACTCTTTAAAAAAATGATGAAAACCTTGCTTGGCTAGATAATATATTCCTTGGAAGTAACACTGCATATTCTAAATAAAACCCTGTAATTAATATGTTAAGAAGAATACAGTCTGGTTGAAAAGAAGACAGACATAATGGACTGTATGGATTCAGTAAATATCTATAAGTTTACCAACTACCACAAAATCTGTGGTAAGGTATCTAAATAAATGTATTACACAATTGTCATTAATATTTGTTCTTATTGTAATTTGTTTTGTATATAATTTAGCTGAAGTGTATTATACAAATGTTATTAATTTTTGTTATTATTTGTTTTACAAGAGTATAAAAATTTATCTTAGCTGTATCATATTATATTGACATTGTGTTAAAAATTAATGTATTAGATTAGATTATTAGTTAATATTTTATCATACTATCACCATTTTATATTTAGTTGTTTAAATTATTTTAAATGTTTTTATAATAACTGTCCTTTCTGTGTTTCTGACAGGATGCCCACATTTTTGATTTTTTAATAATTAAAAAAAGTCTGGTCCCTGATTAGAACTTGAACTCATAACTTTAATGTTCCCAGGAAAGTTCTTTAACAAATGAGCCAACAGTAATATTACATTTGTAGAGTAAAATTTGATTAATATTAATTTACTTAATTAAAAGTAAATATTGCCTAGTAAAATCTGAATTATTTTTCTGAAATAATTAATATTTTATTAATATTTTGCAAAAAAAAGTGTAAGAAATGGTGCTCTCTTGTAGAAAGAACAAGAAACAATAAAACAAAGATTCATGAAGAAAATTATTTTATTTAGATAGAAATTGTTTTATTTATAACTAAAAAAGAAAATATTTAAAAAAAGATTTTTTAAATCATCTACTAAAAAGTAAAATAATAACAGTATCCATTTCAGTAAAGCATTCGAGGCTCAAATAAATCATAAAAATAAATTTCAATGCTTTTATGAAATGGATTATTACTTTATTATTTTTTTATCTTTTAGTGGGCTATTTACATAAAAGCATTATTTTGGAAAAAATCCCTTAAAAATTTTTTTTTTACGTATATACATTGCTCAGTGTATCAATGCTTTTTGAAAAATTTTGATTATTATTATTATTTTATTCTTTCTACATTAATTGATACATAAATGTTATTATTAAGGAAATAAAAACATTTAGCTGTGAACTATTCTGGTTCCTTGTATCATTCCGCAAATTAGTTTGGCATTCAAATATATCATCCGCATTATCTAGACCATGGATGACTCTAAACTGTGCTACTGCCAGAATGTTAACAAGGATGTTATTAGGATTGTAAAGCTGGGATGTATCTTGCTTGTGTTTATTGGTAGTTATTCTGTGATGGAGCATGGTGCCTTGAGACTCTTGTCATTACTATGAGTTTCTAAGTTAAGCCACCAGTGTTTGATCTTGGGACTGATTGTTAAAAAAGTGTTTGTCAGAAAATGATGATAATCAAGAAATATAGCTTGTATTTTATAGTGAGTGTATAGGAGTGATAGAGAGGAGATAAACACTTGTTTGATCATCATCAATCCTAAATAGGGTCATTTGGGAATTACTAATAGTGAGACTTTGGTAATTTCTTTGACATATATGCTCATTAACAAAGAGTTATAGGTACATCCCATTACAATATATCTATATATATTGCCAAATTTTTCTATTATATTTTTTTCAGAATAAATGAAATAACATCATAGAAGAATTACTTATATATAAATTTGTGCTCCATATTATATATTTTCTTCAGAATAAATTATTGACATTATAGAATTACTTATATGAAATTGTTACCATGTGATACTTGAGTTTTATTTGTTTACCTACAAATCAAAATAGTTGTTGCTTTATGAATATGTTGATAACGTGAAAGCATTTTTATTATATTTTATGTTAGAATTCAAAATACATAAATTAAATTATTCATTCACTCATTAAATGCATATTATTAATATATAACCATCCACAATCTGTGAGTAAAATATATCTTTCTGTGTTGTATAATATTTACATGCTTGTAAAAAACTTCTAAAGAGCAATCTCCTTTAGTAAAAACAGGAAGTTGTTTTGATTTTTTTTGTATCAAACATCATACAAGGATTTCAAGCATTTTTGTCAAAACCCAAATAGAATTTGTACTAATTTTAATATGAAGTATGAGGGAGTATCCAAAACTAATCTGAATCATTCTCTGGAAAGAGAGTACATTGTAGTATATGCTTCTGCTGCTAAATGTCTTTTGAGGGGATTCTCTCTGCACCAGTCTGCCAACTATCATCATCAAGATAAGCTGTGTTACTGTGTAGTAAATATTTTTATGTGCATGTTGTTTATTTGTTAATTTTTGTAATGGCTGAACAAATTGAATAATGTGAAATTCTGTTTTCTGTTAGAGAAAACAGCTGGAAAAGCAATTGTAATGCCTGACTCAGCTTACAAGTAACCTTTTCTGGGGAAAGCACAAAAATGAATAGGGTAATAGAAGTGTCAAATTCATCACATACCAAAAAAGTGTGACAAATGAAGTCCAATGTCAAGCCAAAGCTGATTTTGTTTGGATGCAATTGACATTTTCACTCAGAATTTGTTTGTAATGGCCAGGCTTTTAAAACCTATATGTTCTGAAAAGTTTGTGTGATGCAGTAAAATGTCCAAATTTTTGGCTTAATGGGGGAGTGCACGCTCTTCCACAATATTGCACCAGTTACAAAGCCTTGAATTGAAACAGTTTTTAATTAAATTTAGCATATACCAGCTTATCCATTGGCCATATTCACCCAGTCTTGCTCTTTGTGCCTTCTTTTTATTTTCTCAAATAAAAGAAACGCCCTAATTTTTTTTTTTTGTGTGGGCTTAAAAGTGGTGAAGAAAAAAATTAGGCAGGTGTTTAATGTATTAAAAGGCCTCACTTTGCAAGAATTTCCAAACTACTTTGAAAAATAAAAAACACAAAACTACTTTGAAAATGAAAAACATTTATATATCAGTGTCATACATTAAATGGATTGCACTTTGAAAGGGATTCAATTTGTCACACCTAAAAATGAATATGTAATGTTATATTACAAAATACCCATTATTTTTTGGGTTCCCTCATTGTACATAGAAATAGTTAATTTTATATCAAGTCACTTCTCTTTGTGCATATAAATATTTTAAAATTGTATTTCAATAGAATACAAATTATTTCAAAGAGTTATTCCCTCAGTTTGTTTACTAAAATTATGATTAACGTTTTATTATAGACTCTTTCTCTCTATATATATATATATTGTAACAATTATATTGGTCATGCCAAAGTTACATCATTATACTTTTGGGAAAATAAAATGATATATTCATTTAGTTAATTTTCCCTTTGTTAAAAATAAGATACTCAAATTCATTATGGAGATGATCCCAAAAAGATTTATAAATACAGCTAAAGCTTTGATATGTAAATGAAGTTGAAAAAATATTAAAATGAGATATATTTTTTATTCTTTCTCTCACCCACTCTTTTTTGAGGTAGAAAAAAAATAAAAAATAAATTATCTATCAGGTAAAAGGAAAAATATACACAAGAAGTGAAAATTTATATTGTATTTTAATTTATTTGTAATCAGGCTTATATGGAAGGTGAAGTGCTAATTTAAAGGAAATAGCTCATTGGTTCCTAACCTACTGCAATGACCAATTCATTTTCCCTATCAACTAGTTAACTATTGGTAAATGGCACTCTGCAAATGGATTGCCAGAGATTTTGTATAACCAGAACCTTTAATGCTTTGATATTGTTTTTCTTTGTGAATATTCAAGAGAAATAAATGAAAAGAATATTGAACTTTTAACAAATAAAGAATGAAAACTATTTTGGAACTTGTCAAAAATGACAATTCTTTTATCCATTAAGGAACTATAAGAATATCATATTTGAACTTGAATTATTTATAATACGAATTGTATCGTAATTTCTAATAATAAAATAAATGAAACTATTTTCAGAAAAGCTACCTAGAAAGAAACGATAATTCTTTTTTATGTAAGAAGTTATCATGTAAAGTTATAAAGAGATAAAGCATTTGAACTTTTATTATAATTTTTGACTTAAAAAGTACTCAAGAAAGAAAATCCTCAAAGAAAACTGTAATGGTTTATTTTATTATCTATTTATTATTATTTTATTTTGTCACTAATAAATTGTTTTCTTATTTACAAACATTATTAAATGTTATTTTTATGCATTCACTGAAGCAAGTATAGAATGAAATATTTTGCTGTTTTATAAAACACTCATTAACTATTTTGAATTAGCATACTGCTATAATACTTTTCTCTTAGACGTAACATTTGCTGGTAAAATATAGGGAATTAATCCACATGTATGACCCATAGAAGAAACCCCACCCCCACCCATAGTTCTGGGAATATGCTTTCTAATGTGTTTAAAGTGTATAGTAGCTAAAACAAATGAATATTTGTATGAAGAATGAGCTTTAGTAAATCAACTACTAGTCTCCTATTATTTTATTTGTACATTTTGTTTCTTCTGCTTTTATTGTTAATGGCTAACATTAATATATATACATACACACACAGTAAGGTCAGTTATAACAAACTAATTGGTTCCAGGTTATTTGTTCCATCATCCATTCATTATAGTGAACAACCATTTCACCAGGAAAAATATATAAAATCAAAGTGTTCATATAAAATTAATTGCTGCATTTAATGTACTGCCCAATTTTAATAAAACTTTCAAAGAATAAAATAAAATCATAAAGAAATTTACCCTAATAAAAATTTGCAGAAAGTAGAATTGGCCATATAATTTACAGAATTTCTGATTTTTTTCTTTTTTCTTCATGCTATATTCTAAATATTTTTTCTGCTTTATAGAAAAAGTTAAAATCAGTCTTATAAAGCAGAATTAGCTTATACTAATAAAAGAAGTTACTTATTTTTATTGTTTAACTTGGTCTTTTTTTTTCATGACAATCAAATTTTCAGAAAAAACCCTGCTTCTAATTGTTTTCTGCCTTGTAGTAAAAATTAAAATTTAATTTTTAAAAATAATAATAGTAAACTTATACCAAAAGAATTTCTTTTTCACAACTTTATCAATTTTCTACCTCATTTTTTTGAAATGTTTTGTGCATGTGCATTCTGTGTCAACATTGACATTCACCATAATGTTCTCATCAGTTGATCATTTTACAGCTTTTTTTTTTTTGGTGACACTATTATTCCTACTCATAGTGAAAATTAGAACAGTGATTAAAACTATGTAAAAAAAAAGTATCAAGTGAGGAAAATGAAAATAAAATTATTTTACTAACTTAAATTTTTATTGCTTTTAGAAGATCCGTTTTATTTCAGCTTTTCGGAAAAGTCCTAAAACCTATTATCAACCAATGACATTCATTTTAGCATTTTCATTTATTAATAGTTTTACAGTTTTTTTGTTTGGTCTTTTTTTATTTTACTTTCTTAATATTACATTCTAACCACTTTCTGTCACCTAGTGAAAATTAAAATTAATGTTCTAAAAGCAAACATTAATAAAAATCACTCTTTTTTTACTTCATTAATCAGCTTTCTTATTCAGGTTTTTAGAAAGGTCCTGAAAGATATGGACAAAAATTCAGTATAAACTAATGCCATCTGTCATAACATTTTTGTTTCCTGACAGAATTACGGCTTTTTCATTTGACAAATTTCCCCTCACTATAATGCTATTCAATTTGCTATTTAGATTTTAAGACTTATGATCAAAATTATTGTATATATGCAAAAGGAATAAGATATAAATAAATAGATAAGTTAACTAAATTGGTAATTTAAACTTTGTTTAACAAAGATGTCTGTCCATTCTAGTATTCATTATATTTGTTACACAAACATTAATTTAGTGAGAAAAAGTAATTATTTATATTTGTTCCCTTTGTAAGTCTTATCTTATGCTTTAATTTGACAGTCACATTCTATAATGCTTATATATATATATATTATAACGGTCACGGAAAATGAGGAGTTACTGTATCTGCTGTACAGGGCGCCACCAGGCTATTGGAACCTGGAAAATTTATATAGTAGGCAGATACGTACTGTTAAGATTCAAATTTTACATATATATTTTATTCCGACCATCAGCCCATGCCACTAGCTCAGGGAGCAGCAGAGATAATTTATAATATAAATTCTTATAAGTTTTAATAAAGATTTATATTCTCAAAATATATTAATATTTAAAAAAATAAAATAAGCCACTGCCAGTAATTAAAACACAAAACAATATTTATTAACGCACATATATATATTTAAAATAGAGGAATAAAATCTATCTTGTTTAGATTTTAATATTAATTTTTAAATTTAAATTACTATTTTAAACCGTCCGCACAGATGGACATTTTAATAAATTTTACTTTAGAATGTTGAGTATAGATAGGCTACATAGATTACTCAGTTAAAAAACTTTTCAAAACAAACGTTCAATCTCAGACTAAAAGTTTGCAGCCAAATGAGTGCCTGCTTCCAGATATATAGTCGCAACCAATGCAATATGAAGATGCTAGCATAAAACCACGCTGACAGGAATGTGCATCTGACAGCGTGATATTATTTGAAGGACATGATCCTCATCCAGTACAGGAATGTGCATCTGTCTGGCGAAGGAATCATGTATATAAAATAATTAAAGAGAAGTGCTACGTATGGGGGAGAGCGGTCTATCTGCCGACTTATAGTCCCTATCCATAGAGCTAAAAAAAGGGTCAATGGTGCAGGAAATACGTCTGCATCAATTGCAATGCAATGACTACATCTTTGGGTCATGCATTCAGTTGGGCACGTTGCCCTGTATGCTAAACATGCTTCACATTACATTGATATAAACACCCATATATCCCTCCACCAGCATCGACCTAACTATGAAACAAATAGCCTGAAATAAAAGCCCTTTAAAATAAACATAAATGATTAAAATATAAAGTTATTGATGGAATTGCAGAGGGAAATTTACAATAAACCCAATGGCATTCATCTTAAGATGCCGCATCAACACCAATAACTTAAAAGATATACAAATAAATACGCTTGGGACACCCAGCATAGTCATATTTACTGATATCTATATATTTTAATCAATATGAAAATAAAATAAAAAACTAATTAAACGTTAACAAATCTATGCAGCCATCTACACCCAACTTAAATTTAATACATTTAAATAATTTAGTCAATAAATATTAATAAAAAAAAGTGAAAATGATTAAATTAGCAAACTTCAAATATTTAAAATTAAACATTAATAATTGATTTTGAAATCTTAAAAGTCAGATTAAAGTTCATTTTAAAAATTAGGTTTAGTTGATTATTAAAAGCTTGTCAAATCTTGACGAAAGTTCTTAATTACTTTTTTAAAATTTTTCAGTTCATATCTTACAGTAGAAGAGCTCCCGGTTCCTGGTGCCAATTCCCATGAAGTCTTTATTGGTTATACTTTCATGGAAGACCGGTCTGTTGTTCCATAGATGGCCTTAGCTGGTTCAATCCTGGTACTATTTTATTGTAGAACCCATATGATTCGGGTCTACAGTAGTGCCATTCATAAATTAACAGTCACTTCATTTGAAAAATAAGAGAGTGAAAAGTGCGTCCTTTCACCCTTCTCAAAAAATCAAGCTGGAACTAACTCTCAATTTGAATTGTTTCTTTTTATAGTAATCCTCTGGATTCACTAAACACAGTTTTCTGTTCCAATCATTTTCATTAAGGTCCAAGCGTTGGTTGCTGCTTCTATTGGACATTCTAATTTTTTTTATTCTCTTATCTGACTTTTTTAATTATATAAGAGCCCCAAAGGCTAGTTTGCTTTTCATTTAATTTATAAAACAATCATTTCCATTTACTGAGATTACATAGAAATCTTTTAACAAAAATATTTTATCTTTAGATCTTGTACTTTTTTTATAAAATAGTACGTCCAAATACTTTTTTAAAAAAAAAAATACTTTTAAAGTGTTCCATCTGTGCGATATATTATATACGTTAAACAACTCTTTTTAATTTTAGCTTTTAGTTTTTAATAACTGATTTTATTTAAGATTATTATCCCCATTATTTTAAAATTTTAAAATAATGTAATGGCATATGTATACCATTACTATATATATATATAAATGTTGAACCAGATTTTAATAGGATTATCAAGTTATAGATCCAGGATATTGTCATATTCTGAAGAACATTTATAAAAATGCAACAGCAGCAATTAGATTATATGATGATAGTAGGAAGATTAACATTGAAAAGAGTGTAAGACAGGGTGACTTTATATCTCCAAATCTTTTTACACCAGTACTGCAAGAAATATTTTGTGGATTAAAATGGGAAGCTAAAGGAGTGAAAGTAAATGGAGATTATTTAAGTCATTTAGATATTGCAGATGATATAGTTGTTTTTGTCAATAATGCTTTAAAGCTTCAGGAAATGTTTCAAGAATTATCAGATGAAAGTAAAAAAGTAGGATTAAAGGTATAAGTAATGTTCAATGGATTTTCTCAAAAGATGACAATAAAGTTTGATTATGATAGAGTTAGAAGAAGTTAATAATTACAAATACCTTACTACAGATTCGATGAAATTAATCATAGAATTAAACTTAGTTGGAGTGTGTTTGGTATAAATAACTTAATATTAAAAGGAAATATGCCTATGTGTTTGAAAAGGGAAATTTTTAATAAATGTGTTTTACCAGTTCTTACTTATGGATCTGAGACTTGGACACTTAGTACAAGATCAGTACAGAGATTTGAGACTACTCAATGAAGTATGGAGAGATTATGTTAGGAGTAACAAAAAGAGATTGAAATCATAATACATGGTTGAGAGAACAAACAGGTATTACTGACATCATTGAAAGAATTAAAAGACTGGAGTTGGTCTGGACATATTGCTAGAAGAGATGATAATAGATGTACAATAGAAATCTTAAACTGGATTCCAAGAGATTGTAAAAGACCCAGAAAGAGACCACATGTGAGTTGGATGGATGAAATAAGAAAGTGTGCAGGGGTAATGTGGAGAAGAAAAGCTAAAGATCAGAAAAGATGGATTGAACTTGGAGAGCCTTTCATCCTGCAGTGAATTGATAATGGTTGATGATGTTCGTGATGATAAATAACTAAAATTAAAAAGTTAATTTTTCTTAGGGTTGTCACCAATTAAAATTTGGTTCTGAGTCAAATAGTTTTCAGATAACAAAAATTTCTATTTAAATTTTGAACTGATAAAGAAAAAGCAATTTCTAGATGTTTGAATGGAACATCTATAGGACAATACTCTTTCAGAAATATATCACAACTACCATAAGATCTAATCAGAAAATAAGCTCTAGCATGATTATTCAGGATATTTATAATATAATCCCTCCTCCAAATATAAATCCTAGTCAAGATCGTAAGCCAAATGCATGGCTTTTGTTTGCCCATATCGAATTGTAAAGTAACGAATGTGTAAATAAACAATATTATTGACTTAATGATTTAAATATAATATAAATTATATGATGCTTTTTGTATTTTTCCATTGACCATTTTTGACAAACGTAATTCGATATTTATAGATAAACAATTTATCTACCACAAGACAGTATATCAGACAATTTATAATTTAATTTATGTATTTTTAGGTACTTCTTTATATTTAATACTTAGATTTAGAATGCATGATTTAATTTTAGAGTTTCATCATGGTAGCTTAAATATTCAAGAGAAAAGAAAAATTAGTTTGATTTTTTAAACATTTTTTCTTCCTAAAAGACTTGATTAAAATAATGGCAGTGATTTTAATAATCAAAGTTTAGCAAGTTAAATCATGAATCTTTCTTCTAAAGAAAAGTTTTTAAAATAATACCCAAGCAGGATTATTAGGAGTAATTTGGAAAGTGCTGTGCATGTGTGAAATACGGAAATATTTTCTGAATTTTTGTATTTGCATTTTTTGAATCGGTATATTGATGTGCATTGGGCAAAAAAGAGTATCATCAAATGGTATGGTATTCATACTATTACCGCTATTTATTTGCTAAATATCAGTCCATTAGTCATCAACACATTATTTGTTTAATAACAATTGAGATTTAGCTACATAAATTTATATATTTTTACATCTTTCATATTATTATATTTACTTATATATATATATATATATATATATATATATATCATTATTGCAGGTATGTTTTTCTATTAAAATATGTTTAGCCAAACTGATGAATTGTTAATTTAAACATATATGTATATATTGAGAAGATTTGTATTTTTGTCTGGAGTATACCTGGATATTTTTTTAAGGAGTTATTTTGAATTTTTAATATTAATGAGGGAAATTTTTTTCTGCTTTTATAAAACTTGTCTTAATGCATAAAATATTTCAATATTGTTTATATATAATACATTTTTTAATATAAGGCTAATCAGCAGGTTTTTTTATGTGTCAAATGTGTTGACCAGGAAGCGAACCCGGGCCAGCTGCTTGGAAGACAGCTATATTAACCACTAGACTTCCATGCTAATCAGCAGTTGTCATGTCATTACTGATATGCTGCAAATATATTTCAAAATAGTAATTGAGAATTTGCTTCATAACAGCTTACATCGGATTTGCTTTATGCTTGCAAAATAGATTGTTTATTCAGTATCTAATTAGCACAATCAAGATAATTAACTTTTTCAATTCATATAACTTATTTATATTTCATAACATTATTATTGGTTCATCATTATTCACAGCCAAATACTGAACTATTTAATTATTATAAGAGTATGCTATTATGATAACAGCATGATTGTTGCACTAACCTTAAATAATTATAAAATATTATGCCATAACACAGATATGAATGCTTTTTTTTACATTAGTTTGCAAAACATTAGTCATTAGATTAAACTGGTAATATTTAAAAAGTGCATGTTCAAAAGTATAGCTCCATTTATTCTTCAAATCTGTACATTTTATTTGGTTCTTTATCTTTGGCTACTTGTGTCATTCAAGTATTGTATACCCAAGAATATAGTTTTATACATCATATAATGATTATTAAATGATTTTCAATTCCGGGATAAGTTTATGTGAAACTTTTTAAAAAAAAAAAAAAAAAAACATCATTAAGAGAATAAGTAATGTTAGAAAGTCAATATTTTTAAGAGTTATGATTAAAACCATGTGATACATCTTATTCAGACATCTTCTTTTTTTAAAAAAAGATGTCTTCATTTTTTTACTGAAATAAATTGTCATTTTGAAGAATGCATATTTTTTTATTTGAGAACGGTAAACAATTTTATTGTGATATTTTATTTGAAAAGTTAAAAAATAATATGTTCTGTTTTTCCATTTTTTGATAAATCAAAACTAAACTCTACACCAAATTTCTTTAATCCTTAAGGATTGCAGAAATCAAATTAATAGATCAAAGAGTCTAGAATCATCTATCCTGCAGTCTGTTAGACTACAAAACTACATTCATATATATATGCACACACATTTTTAAAAATCTTTTTAGATGTTGATTCTTTTTTTTTTTTTTTTAAAGAATTAATATTTTTGGCTGAAGGGAAATTCATTCAAAAGTTAAAATTCAATATTTTTATCCATCGTCTGATTTTTATTTCATATTCAAGATTTGCTTTCCAAGTTATAAGTCAAATACAATTTACAATAGATTCTATTTTTAGATAATGTGAGTTAGTTTGAAAGATACACTATTTATATTGAACTTAAAAAATAATCAATGTATAGAATATTAGACTTTTTTATTATTATTTTAAAGCAAAAAGCACAATCTATAGAGTGTAAGTCTACAATTAACGATTATTGTTCCAAAATCAATTACTATTAAAAGATCACAATTACTTTCAACTAATGGATTCTCACTTTTCACATTAATTTTAAACCGAATTAGATATTTTTAAAAGTGTAGAATATATATGTGAAATAAAGGCTATCTTTTTTTATCATTATGTTTTCTGTCCCAAAAATTTTTTTTGTTTTTTCCATTTAGAAAAATTTACCAAAATACATTAATCAAAACAAGTGTTAATATACTAATAAATTATTCATCTACTATTACCACCCACGTCTATCTTAAATAATCTTGTTTATATGTTGCTTTTAATGTCTACACTATTTTTAAAATAACATGATAATGGCAGGTGTGTACTAACTGAAATGTTAATGGAATATTACTGTTAATTACACACATCCTAAACCCAAAACTGGGCTTAACCAACCATAGGATAACCTCGTTATTTAAATACTGGGCTCTGGAGCCCAAGTACCTTGATTTCATAATCAAATTAAATCTTGAAGCTATGCTAACCCTATCCTTCCTTTGTCATAGACGGCATATCACAAAAGTAGATCCGATGTGCCCCAGATGTCATAGAGAGTAGGAGTCCTACAACCATATCATTACAACATGTAATGCGCTGGGAACAATGAGACAAATAATATATAATAACATCAAGACAGACTACTACACTATAATCTAGCTGCAAAAAAGCATCAAAACTAAACAATTCCCAATCATCAAATTATCAATTTTTATAACATATTCAATCTGGTTTGTGAGGTATAAAATGACATATACACAGCCTCACCCAGATCAAAATGCCTGCTTTACAAAAACAATGGAAAAGATTAAGAAGAGAGATCAACTAGTCTTGCATTGGTGGTCGAGAGGTCAGCGCAACTGCCTTGCACTTGCAGGCAGTTGCCCGGGTTGCGGGTTTGCATCCCGGCCTATGCTATGACACTTAAAAAAAAAAAGAGAGAGAGATCGACTATTGTCATCAAAATTTATTTTTGAAGAGACTTGGAAGCTATACAAACTTCCCAACCACTCAAATATATAATAATCACATCAACTGTCAACATTGGTCAATATTATATAATTTGAGTCTTTCAAATTTCAATTGTTTAACAATTGTCTCAATCATTTCAAATGTGTGTTTTTTTTTCCATTCCTTTAATTATGTTGCTTTATACAAAATGTAACCTTTATTAGACCTAATAAAATTTGTTTTTAAAGTAATTACACACAGATGAATACAGAAAATGTTTTTTTTATATATGCTATTTTGCTATATTCTTAATAGGCGAGAGACAAAAGTCAAGAAATAAGATTTTAATTTATTTTATCTAGTATGGTTGTTTTGAATTCTAATAAAAAATCAGATGTTGAATTGTTGATTTTGGTTTGAAAAAAAATATATATAAATTTAATCACCAGCAGAAAATGCTCTTTTGGCTTCTGCATTAAATGCTTTGTCTGTAACTTTACCAGATTTCCATTTTGATTTAAAATAATTCATAGTATTTAGATTCTTTGTTTTTTCAAATATCTTGAGCTGAATTCTATTATGAATTTGTGTTTAAATAAGGTATTTTTACTGTGAAGGATAAATTATTTTCCAATATAAAGTTATAAAACAATAATAAAAAAGGATGAATAAATTTGAAACCTAATTGTTATTACCATTTTTATATTAGTATAAACAGTTAATAACTTTTATTAATCTATGTTCTAATCATATAGCAAAATAGTTGTCAAAATTTACAGTAATATTCTAACTTTAATTGTTTTTAAATATAATAAAGCTCAAATAAATCATTAGAAAATTTTTGTTTGATTATTTTTTGAAAATATCTTTTTTTTTTTCAAATACAGATTTTATTTTTAATCTGATTTTTTTTTTTTTTAATGTACAAAGATTTGGATTTTTTTTTTAAAAAAAATTAAATACACCTGGGTCTCATTTTATGCAGATTTTTTAAATGCGATTTTGAAGTTATGTGATTCATGTTTCTTCTTAATATTTTTTTATGCAGGTTTTTTTTATTTGATAAAGAAGTTCATATTTCACTATATTTATTAGATATCAAGAAATTTAAATTATCAATAACTTATTTTGACTTGAAATACTTTTTTTTTTTCAAAAATATGTTTTATTAGCAGCTAATGTGAATATGGCCTGAAGCTGTATTTAGAATCTTAGCTTCTATGTAAATAACTTACTTATACTTATGAATAAATAATAATAAATTTATACTTATGATGTAAAAATATCGCAATAAATATTCAAAAATTTTAAACTTAAAACATATTTTATTAGATATAACAAATAAGTATTGTTTTAGATTTTTAAAATAAATAACAAAGATTTTGTTGATTTTGTAAACTGAAAATAATCTTTCTAATGATAATGTATAGTCATTTTGTTTTGATTGCAATCTCATTTTTTTAATATAGAAACAAAATGTGAACATTTAAAATTTATTTCAGTAGTAAACAAAAATATCTATCAAATGAAGACAAATTTATTATTTTTTGATAAGTACTAATCATTTAATCATAAATTTTATGTTGATATCTGAAACAAAGAAAAATGTCAGAAAATGCTGAAATCTGAGAGTTTGCTGCAATGATCAACCTCTTAAATTCCAATGAGAGCTAAATAGTTATATGTCTGTATATCATGAGCTTTATAAACAATTAGTAACATCATTGTCCCAAAGTTTACATTGTCAACAGAAAACCATTAACCCAGCACAAGACTGAAAGTGGCACTAGTTGTACTTCTTTTTGTGACAAATCTGATTTCTTACCAGTTCACAAACCAACTGCATATTGTCAAATAGCAATAATGATTAAAATATGTATGAAAAAATGTAAAATTAAATAGTATAGTTAATAAAAAAAGTTTGTCTTGTATCAATTTTTTTCAAATATTTGAAATTTTTTATTAGTCATACTTTATTTGCTTATTTTTTTTATGCAAATTTTAAAGCAATTTTTCTTTGCTGCTTTGCTTTTATGCGATTTCTGAAAATTACAGAACCTATCCCCCATTTTTCAAGGTAAGTTAAGTCTATTTTTGTGCGATTTTTTTTAATGCAGATTTTCTGTGGAACCTATCTACTGCATAAAACGACACCCAGATGTATAATAGATGACAAACTGGTATTGCATATCTGAGGTATCATTTTGATAAAGGAATATTGAAATATATGTTTTTTGATTTATAATTTGTATGAATAGTCTGTCTGAAAACAACCATTATTCATGCTCCCAAAAAAAATATTTTATAATCTGTAGACTGATTTAAAAACACCAATTTAAAATATATGTATATTGTACCGGATATGTTAATGCTGTTTACATACCGGCCTCTTTGGCAGAGAATAATATACTCAGAGAGTATGTAAGTCCTAATGGTAGTTATAAAATATATAACTAGCGTTACATTTCCAGAACATAACTTCTTCTCTAGCTGCTGACTTTAACACCGATCATTCAAAGCGTTCTTTTGTTTTGGAAGAAATATTCTGGGCACCAGTTAACTACCCCAAAGGGTGAATTAACATGCTTCGAATGATGGCAAACTAACTCAGCACCTAAGATATTCCATGACTAACTCAATTGACACTACAATAATACTTTACTAAATTTAACTAGTGATAAAATGTACTTAATTAATGATAAGAATCGACTGACAGATATTAAGCTTTAATTTTAAAAAAACAATTTATTTTAATTAATATTTATTATACTAATTTTAAATACTTTTATAAATCTTAACTAACACAACACTGGTATTTTTACATAATGATCATGCACATTCTTAATTCACATACTAGAATATCATATAACAAAGCATTAAATAATATTTGACATTTTAAAACACACACATCAATAATTCATTTATGCATGCTTATAGAGTTCATTATTATTTGACTCTGGGAGGCTTCAAACTAATGTGATGGCTACTTTAGAAATGAGAATAAGAAAAATGTTATTACCTAGGATTTTAGAATGTGGTCTTCCTCTTGCTGTTTGCTGCTTCTAATGAAATATTTCTAACCGGTTATATTTGAAGTTTTCTTGTGGAGATTTGATGCTTATTATTCCGAGGCATTTTTTAAAGACAATTAGATATTGAGCTGCTTCAGATTGTTACTCAGACATCACTTTTATTGGGCTAGTTGGCTGTTTTCATCGGACTTCAGCTAGAGCAAAGTCATATGTTTCCAAGGTTTTTAACTCTGCATAACCAGATGATTGATTGACTGATTCAATTTGATGTGATTTCACTGAGCTGAACTGCACTCTTTCTCAACTGTTATCTCAACTCAATCTCAACTCAACCTCAACTAACTGCCCCTTGAAAAACTGGACTATTTATTCATAAGACCTGTTGTCATTTTGATGCCTGCCAGCAATGTCTGTTGTTGAAATTCCTTCCTTGTTTTTAATCGCATTCCTCTGATAAGCTTTTAATCCTGTTGTTGGGAGTTGCTTTTATTAGCAGCTATCGCACGTTTGTCATTGTTTTTTGTTTAACTTAATAGCCATCGCAAACTTGTTGTTTTGTAGATTTTTAACTTAGGAGCCATCGCTGAGTGTTTTTAATTTTTTTTTAACTTTCATTTATTTCATTTTAACATGCACGTATTTATGCTATGTTTACAAGCTCACATTAATTCATCATTTACACACATGTATACTTTATTCTAATAAACTCAATATTAGTTTTAAGATTACCTTTTTTTTCTTTAACTCAAAAGAGATATTTTTTATCTATTTGAACATTAACTTCTTTTAATTTAACATTTCTAAAGCAAACCCCCTCCACCCTTCTAATTAATTAATTGTAACTTTTATTTCAAAAAACTCTTTGACTTTTAATTTTATGTTTCGAAAACAAACTGCAATAAAAAAAAAAAAACTCTTAAACTTTTACATACTATTTTCTTTTAACAAAAGATTTTTATTTCAATAATTTTTAGACAAAATTATTATATGTACCAATATGATATTGGTACAATATATATCACAAACTAATCACAACTTTTCAAATTTTATTTTCATTGCTAGATTGTAATTTTACAATATGATAAAAAAATGTACTTATTATTACTATATATTATTACTACATAAAATATTGGATAAATTTTATACAATAAAAATAAGTACATTTGTAAATATATTGTGAGGGTGAACGAATCAGTATTGTTAGGGGGGGAAATATTTCACCCTGAAATATTGATTCATAACTTTGGTATTCTCCTCCCCCTCCCCAATATCATGTTAATTTAATAAAGGTTTAAAAAAATAAACCACACAATGTATATTATGTTTGTATAAGCACGTTATTTTCTACATAGATCTCTCTCAGTATATTTATTTATATGTATATACCAAAACATAACATGTATGAATGTAAACCAACATTAGAGCAGAAATTTGGTTATTAGTATTAAAATTTTTGAAACCTATGGTTTAAAATAAATAGTTAACAGAATAAAATTGTTGTAAATGATTTAAAAGTTACTATTGAATGTGTATGTGAGCCTTCTATAGAATTTGTGAATTAATTTTCACTGAAAAACGAGTTAGACTTCATTTTCATGTACTGTTCCTTTTATTTTGTCCATTTATGTGATCCCATTGAAACTTGTTTGAGTGCTGTCTAAGCTATTAATATCATGACCAATTATAATGATTGAAATGATGATAATTGTTACCTCCTGTATTAGTTATCATTATTATCTTGCTGGGAATCTAAATTATCATAAAATTTACATTTTTTTTTTGTTAAAGTGAAAAATACCAGCAAATAGTATTCTCAAATATATAAAATGTTCCACTAAAATTTTAATAGATGTGTCCCTCAACTTTTTACTAGTGCCAAATATGTATTCCTCAATGTTATGAGTATAAGGAAAAGTGGTAGTAAACTAAGCTTGAATTTTATATTTATTAGTATAATTTTATTTATTGTTTATATTCTACTGAAATTCATAAACATAGTTTAAAAACTTTAGTTGCAAATTGAATTTATATTTTATTATTCAATTTCTATGATTTTCAACTTATTAATTCCACCATATCTATTTTTTATTCTCGTATTATGTTTTAAGAGTTGCTTATTATGAATTAAGATTAAACGTATGCATTGATTATGAATTGTTTAAGTACAAATTAGTAAGTTTACTATGTTTTGCTTCATTCTCCATCTAATATTTGGAAGTTAGTTATTTGATATTGTTGAATTTCTTTTGCAAAACATTGTCCATTTTGTTCACTTTCGTGTATATTTATGTACATTATGAGTCATTAACATCCATATTGGATTCTAAAAATTATCTGTAGTGGAATTTTAGGATTCTGTATAATAAATTATGAGATGTATTGTATGTGATTCATTTCCTATATGATATTTAAAAATTTACTCTCAGAAAATTTTAGGAACTAAATATTTGTATTTTGAATTTTTATTAAAAAAACTTTTATTACTACTATATTCTGCCTTCTTATTATTTTATCTTGTTACAGAATTTAGGTGTATTATAAATAATTAAATACATTAGATGTACTTCATACATTTTAATAATTACCAATATTTTTTTGTTAATTAAATGTCTGTATTCACAGTAATCATCTTCAAATCAGTCTATTTTATTATCAAATTTCAGTAATAATTATTAAAGCCGCCATATTTATTTTCTACTTATGCTACGTTTTAACAGCAATCTATCAGTAAATAAGGAAACTAAGTATTTATTTGTCATATTGTCCGTAATCCATTCTATTTTTGTTAGTAAATTTAAATGTGCTGTGAATTATTAAACCTCTTATGTTTTATATTATTTTCTATAATTTATTTGACAATTATCTATTAGTAAATTTTTTAGATCAAATATCTATATCACAAACTCTTGTGGCAATCTATTTTGCATTATTTTATTTATTTATTTATTTTCCCATATGTCATGGCATTGGCCGAGAGGCGAACCCGCAGCAACCGTCTGCAATCAACTGCTTGCTTACAAAGTGGCTGTGCTGACATGTACTGCAAATTATCAAAAGCATTATGTCTGTTATTGTCTGCATTATATTTTAATAATTTCTCTAGCGTGGAATTCAAAATTAAATACATGTATTAAATATGAATTATTTAATTATAAATTATCAAATATAGTAATTTTATTAATAGAAGTAAAAAAAAACAACTATCCAAATATTATAGAACTCTGTGGGGTAAGATGAATGGAGTGTGGTGAAAAGAGTACAAATGTAAAAATATGTTGTTCCTTTTGGAGATTGCATTAGATATAACTGTGTAGATAATGATGTATGAAATGTTTTCTGCCCAAAAATAAAAATGGTTACATGAAGTAGAGCTTCTGTTAATAATATTTTGTTTTTATTAGTCAGACTTAACATAGTTAAGATTTTAAATACAGGCATTCTTATACCTGGAACTTAATTGGAAATATAGGGGATTTGAACTCGGACACTTTCAAGCAACTTTCAACTATCCACACTATCTCATACTACTGATACACATGATCACACACATGTGCGTAGTCATATGTGAGATAGTGTGAATAGTTGAAGGTTGCTTGAAAGTCTGAGTTCAAATCCCCTATACTTAACATAGTTCTAAAAGATGTAATGGTTATTCAGTTTTGCATGCTTACTATTGACCATGATATTGAATGGTGGCAATAATACTTAAAGAAATTGGGGGGGGGAAAGTTGTATAATTTCAATTAGAGTTTGTAATGTTGTTCTGTAAGAATTCAGAAAGTTATGATTATAGACAAGAAATTATAAACATGAAAAGTTTCTAAGTTTTTGTAAAATTTTCCTTGTGATAAGAATAGATTTCAATTAGATTATGTTTTAAATACAGAAGAGATTTTAGAACTATTTTAATAGTAAATGTTATACATTTGGATTATAGATTAGTGATCTTAGAATTAAGATTATTTTTTTAAAAAAATGAAGCTTGCAAATACACAAATAAAAAATGAACTAGTGAAAAATTAATAAGAATATTAGATAATTTTTTCCTGATGTTAAATACGAAATTTAATCTGCAGTAGTAATCATGTGATATTTTATTAGTAATCTGTTGATTGATTGAATAGCAAATAAGGTAAGATTATTCAATGAAAATTTAAAAGTTGTTTCAGGAAAGATAATAAACTATAAGAGAAATAAAAGAGCAAAAAGTCTTAGATTAGCAATGAGCTGATAAATAAAATTCTAAAGTGAAGAAGATAGGAAAAGATGTACTGAAGAATATGATTAGATGTAAAGTAATTAAAGTTGAGAGAGAGAATGTGTGCTTAAAAGAGGAATATAAGAAGATAAGAAATTACAAAGAAAATATAATTTGGACTTAATATCTAGTAGAAGAAAATGATTTGGAGGGCATGGTAGAATTCAGAAATGAAATAATTATTATAGAAATATTTAATTATTGTTAAAAAACAATAGGTACATAGAAAGAAAATGAGATATATTGTGATTTATATAATGAAAATGGTATGTCCCTACTTATGATAATTATAATATAAAATAGATAAGAATGAAATAAGATATTTTATTTTATTAAAAATAGTTTCTCTTATTATTTGGTAGTTTGTTTTGCCATTTAACAATTTTGTGTTTTTAATAAATATAATAGTACCACTTATAGCCTATATTGTTTTGATCATTCTGAAATGGCAGTGGGGATATTTTGGCAGAAAATAAAAAGGCAAATGAATATGTTAGTTAAATGTAAAAATAATAACAATGTTGGTCTAAGAAATTATTATTGTTTAAGAAAAAAGATAACTTACTAAAGTAATATATATATATATATGGTCTTGCATTGGTGGTCGAGAGGTCAGCGCGACTGCCTTGCCCGGGTTGCGGGTTCGCGTCCCGGCCGATGCTATGACACTTAAAAAAAAAAAAAGATATATACAAGAATTTACGTAAATAAAAAATAATAACTAATAGAAATTACTTTAAGCACAAAACTTATTAGACTTCGATATATTAAACATTGTTTAAAAAGTTTCTGCAAGGTATTTGTATCAAAGACAATTAATGAAATATTTTTAGTATATATTTTTTTATCTGCCAATTTAATTAAACAAACTAACCTACATTTTAATTACTTTTTCTTCCTTTATTTTAGACACACACACACACAAAATGTAAAATGCATTAAAGAAAGTTTATTAACAAAAATTAATATCATAAATAAACACGAATAAAAAATATAGTTGCAATATACAAATGTTTTACTACTCTTCATATATATATATCTTATAATAACTTCTTTCATATATACCCCAATGCAAACAATTTTTCTTAAAAAGAGTTTTACTACTTTTCTGACTATAAATATGTGTGTATATATATATATTGCCCACAAATATCTCTTTTGGTTTTTAAATTATATTTATACTCTTACATGGCCCTTATTCCCAGGAGGCTGTAAAGTCATCCATCAATCAAGGCAGCGGTTGGTGGCCGAAGGCGGAGGGTGCTAAGAATCCCCTGATTGCGGACCCAGGCTCCCATTTGATGACGACTTTTTATTTAGGTACTTACAACTGCAAATAACTTTCAAGTGAAGGAAGATTGCAAGAATTAGAAGAACTCTCTTATATTAAATGGGACATTATTGGACTTTGTGAAGTTAGAAGAAAAGGTGAAGAGACAATTGATTTAAAAAGTGGACATATACTCTATTATAAAGGCACAAATATTGGAAATACAAGTGGAGTAGGATTCATTATAAATAAAAAGTGGAAGAACAATATTGTGGAGATTGATGGTGTATCGGACAGAGTGGCAAGATTAGTTATACAACTTAATAGCAGATACCAAATGCAGATAATTCAGGTTTATGCCCCAACAAGTTCTCATAGAGATGAAGTAGTAGAAGATTTTTATATGGATGTACAAAAGGCTTTTGATCAGAGTAAACACCATTTTAAAATTGTTATGGGAGACTTTAATGCTAGAATTGGTAAAAAAATGAAAGATGAAAGTGCTGTGGGTAATTTTGGTCATGGTAATAGAAATGAGAGAGGACATAGACTTGTGGATGTATTTTTATATTGGACTATTTCCATCATCTAATATGTGTGTTGAATGTCTTTAGAAAAGTTTAATTTTTAGTTAAATATTCCAAATGCATTCAACTGTTAGTAATATCACAGCAAACAGGTTAGTATATGCACCAACTGTTAGTAATATCACAGCAAACAAATGTTAATAATATCACAGCAAACAGGTTAGTATATGCACTAACTGTTAGTAATATCACAGCAAACAGGTTAGTATATGCACAACGTTTCGAGAGGTATTTTTCTCCCCTCTTCTTCAGGTGTTGCTGGCCTGACCAGTGACAGTACTAGCATGGGATTCGAACCTGGGTCCTTAGATTCTTGATTATTGAAATTTAAGGTAACGCTCTAACCAACTGAGCCATCCTGCCAAAGGCTGGCCAAAGTAGAAAATCATTTAACTTTCCTATGTAAATGTAAATCGGAAGGGATAATTCCTAAAGGTTTGCAACTAAAACCTCTAATTCACTCTCAGAGAGCTGAGAAAATTACTCAAAGAGCAAGTGAAGCTCTGTTAAGAGAAAGAATAAATGCTCAAAGGTTTTCTAAGTATCAAACAATGCATTCAATTAATACTGTAGAATGTCTTCTAAAAAATAAACTTACTGACGATGACTACATGAGAGTTTTTCAAGCAGTAAGAAAATCATATTCTATATTACATGGAAAAAATAAAAGAATGTCAAAAGAAAAAACTTGCTAACCTACATGGGCATATCAAAAATCATAATGTACCAAGCAATGTAACAGCTTCATCTGTTAAAAATCTAAGTTCTAAACATCTAACAGATACTGAAATTTCTGTTCTTGAAAGAGGATTAAACTTTGCTGTAACACCATCTAATATCCCCTTATTAGATATAATGGCAGCCACTGAGGAAGTCACTCAAAAATTGCCTTTAGAAGAAGCAGCAGAATTGCGCTGGAGAATAAAAAGAACACTTGACAAGCAACAAAAATTGCAGTCAAACATATCCTATGGGGAGAGGAAAGCAATTAAATCTCTCAAAGCAGATAAATCTATAATTATTCTCCCTGCTGACAAAGGCAATGCAACAGTTGTAATGGATACAACTGATTATGACAACAAAATACAAGAACTCCTCACAGCTGGCCAATATAGAAAAGTGGCAAAAGATCCGATACCAAGTACGGAAACAAAGTTACAAGCATTACTCAGAAAGCATCGCAAGTACTTCACTGATTCAGAAAAGAGTAAAATAACATCATATTTCAGCAAAATTCCTCATCTTTATGGTCTACCTAAAATCCATAAGGATCATGTTCCATTACGACCTATTGTTAGTTCTAGAGATTCACCTTGCCAGAATTTGGCAAGATTTCTTCTCAAAGTTCTAAGTCCTTTGGCATGCAAGACCCAATCATTTGTCAGGGATTCTAGACACTTTGTAGAATTAATCAAGAACATGAAAATTGAAAGAACTGACTTACTGGTAAGCTTTGATGTGGAAAGTTTATTCACAAATGTACCATGTGAAGAAGCATTGTCTATTGTAAGAAAAAGGTTAAATGATGATAATAGTTTACAAACCAGAACAGCTCTTCCTATTGATAGCATAATGGAACTATTAACTTTCTGTATAAAAACAACCTACTTTCAATATAACACAGAGTTCTTCCAACAAAATCAAGGAATGGCTATGGGCTCACCATTGTCTCCCCTGATTAGCAATATTTACATGGAAGAACTTGAAACCACAGCCATAAAAACTACTCCTTATCCACCTAAAGTTTGGCTTCGCTATGTGGATGATACATTTGTTGTATGGCCACATGGTGAAGCATTGCTACAAACTTTCTGGACACACATCAACAACATATCCCCTTCAATTAAATTTACAATAGAACCAGAACAAGAACAAAAATTGGCATTCTTAGATGTTCTTGTGACAAGACTCCCTCATGGCAAAATCAAAACTACAGTTTACCGAAAACCTACACATACAGGAAAATACCTAGCCTATACATCTAATCACACCAGAAACACAAAACATGGAGTTATACTATCACTGTGGAACAGAGCAAAAGAAGTTTGTTCAGAAACTGGTGATTTGGAAAAAGAAAAGATCTATATAGAACAAACTCTTAAGAAAAATGGTTATCCATCAGCTGTTATTAAGAAAACATTAAACAGACAACAAAAAGAACCATCAAGAGAAAAGACAATTATTGGTACTGTAGTGTATCCATACATTCCAAAAATAGCAGACAAATTAAGGAAAATCTGCAATCAGTATAACATCAGAACAGCTTTTCAGAGCCATACCACACTACAAGGAATTCTAACATCTACAAAGCCTAAACTTGAAATGCTGCAAAGAAAAAACTGCATCTATGAAATACCATGTGAATGTGGAAGAACATATATTGGTGAGACCAGCCGTCCCATTCAAAAGCGCTTGCAAGAACATAAACTGATGATTAGAAGAGAGAAAACAGATGTGTCTAAGGTAGCAGACCATGTATGGACCAATGAACATACGTTCAATTGGGAAAATACAAAAATATTGGATAAAGAAGAAAAGGTACAAAGAAGAAAATTTAAAGAAGCTGCTCACATGACAATGGCAAAAAATCCCATAAGCCAACCTAGTGTGACTATACATAATGTATGGAAATCACTAATCAACTTTGCTCTGAGGAAAAAGTGGAGAAATCAGGAGGAACCTCATAGATAAGTATATGAAATTACTACATACTGTTGCCTTTGGCAGGATGGCTCAGTTGGTTAGAGCGTTACCTTAAATTTCAATAATCAAGAATCTAAGGACCCAGGTTCGAATCCCATGCTAGTACTGTCACTGGTCAGGCCAGCAACACCTGAAGAAGAGGGGAGAAAAATACCTCTCGAAACGTTGTGCATATACTAACCTGTTTGCTGTGATATTACTAACAGTTAGTGCATATACTAACCTGTTTGCTGTGATATTATTAACATTTGTTTGCTGTGATATTACTAACAGTTGGTGCATATACTAACCTGTTTGCTGTGATATTACTAACAGTTGAATGCATTTGGAATATTTAACTAAAAATTAAACTTTTCTAAAGACATTCAACACACATATTAGATGATGGAAATAGTCCAATATAAAAATACAGCTAGAACACCATCATCACAAACCTTCAGAAAAACACATAGACTTGTGGAGTTTGCAGAAAAAGAAAAACTTTATATTATGAATTCTTTTTTTGAGAAAAATGTTAAAAGGAAATGGACATGGAAGCATCCAAATGAAGGTATAGCAGAATTGGATTATATTTTGACTAACAGGAAATACAGATTTCAAGATTGTAATGTTCTTAATAAATTTAACACAGGAAGTGATCATCGATTAGTAAGGTGTAAGATATGTGTTAATGTAAAACTAGAGAGACAAAAATTATTAAGAAAAACAATATTTACAGTTGATATTCCTAATCTTCAGAAACATTCTAATGAATTTAAATTAGAACTTACAAATCGGTTTCAAGTATTAGTAGATTTTGAACATGATTCAGATTTGAATGAAATTAATATGAAAATAACTGATACACTTTTGAAAACTGCAACAAAGATAGCTGGTAGAAAGAAACAGCAATTGACCAATAAAATTTCTACTGAGACTAGAGGATTTATGAAGAAAAGAAGGAATATGAAGTTATACAAAAATGATGTATTAAAAAGAATTGAATATCTCGAATTTTGTAAAATGGTGTGGAAAAGAGTTGAAAATGATATAAGAAAGTATAACTGCGAACTAGCAAGGAACGCTGTAGAAGAAAATAAAAGTCTTAATAATGTAAAACAACATTTTGGTTTTGGTATTGGTAGGAAATTTATATCTGCAATAAGAAAAAAAGATGGAATTATTACTAAAAGGAGAGATGACATCATGAAATTGGTAGAAGATTTTTATCAAAAATTATATAGTAATAAAGAACAAGTACCTCCTATATCTATTACATCTTCCAAATTGCCCAGAATTTTAAATGAAGAAGTGAGACATGCAATTAAATGTATGAAGAAAGGAAAGGCTCCAGGTAATGATGGAATTATAATTGATATATTAAAAGAAGCAGGTGAAGAAATAGAAATTTTTTTAGCAAAGTTATATACCAAATGTCTAAATGATAAAGATGTACCAGATGATTGGAAGAATGCAGTAATAATATTAATATTTAAAAAAGGTGATAAAGAAGATATTAGAAATTACAGACCTATCAGCCTTTTATCAGTTTTATATAAAATTTTTACCAAGATAATTACTACTCGTCTACAGAGAACATTGGATTTCCACCAACCAAGAGAACAAGCTGGATTTAAAAGTGGTTTTAGTACAGTAGATCATATCCAGGTATTGAGAGAAGTTATAGAAAGGACAAATGAATATGAGTTGCCATTATGCTTAGGATTTGTAGATTATGAAAAGGCATTTGATTCTATAAACATTTCTTCAGTGATTAAAGCATTAGATCATCAAGGTATAGATCCAGGATATTGTCATATTTTAAAGAATATTTATAAAAATGCAACAGCAACAATTAGATTACATAATGATACTGGAAAAATCAACATTGAGAAATGTGTAAGACAAGGTGACTCCATATCTCCAAAACTCTTTACAGCAGTGCTGCAAGAAGTATTTTGTGGATTAAAATGGGAAACTAAAGCAGTGAAAGTAAATGGAGAGTATTTAAGTCATTTAGATTTTGCAGATGATGTAGTTGTTTTTGCAAATAATGCTTCAGAGCTGCAGGAAATGTTGCAGGAGTTAGCAGATGAAAGTAGAAAAGTAGGACTAAAGATAAATGTTAAAAAGACTAAAGTAATGTTTAATCGATTTGCTCAAAATATGAAAATAAAGATTGATTATGAAGAATTAGAAGAAGTTCACAGTTACAAATACCTTGGTCAGATTATTAATACAGATGGAAACATAATGGAGGAAATTAATCATAGAATTAAACTAGGTTGGAGTGCTTTTGGTAGAAATAACTTGATACTAAAAGGAAATATGCCTATGTGTTTGAAAAGGAAGGTTTTTAATAAATGTGTTTTACCAGTTCTTACTTATGGATCTGAGACTTGGACAGTTAATAGAAGAGCAATTTAGAGACTTCAGACCACTCAAAGAAGTATGGAGAGATGTATGTTGGGAGTAACAAGAAGAGATCGTAAACGCAATGTATGGATAAGAGAACAAACAGGTGTTACTGACCTCACTGAAAAAATTAAAAGATTGAAGTGGAGTTGGGCTGGACATATTGTTAGAAGAGATGATAATAGATGGACAATTGAAATTTTAAACTGGATTCCAAGAGATTGTAAAAGACCCAGAAAGAGACCACATGTGAGATGGATGGATGAAATAAGAAAGTGTGCAGGGGTGATGTGGAGAAGAGAAGCTAAAGATCGGAGAAGATGGATTAAACTTGGAGAGACCTTCATCCTGCAGTGGATTGATAATGGTTGATAATGATGATGATGATGACATTTTATGATTCAACTGACATTTGATTACAGTGCTAACTGACCAAAACTTGTGATGAGGATTTTGATCGTCATCAGTCACCATCACAATAATTAAACAAATTAGGTATTTGTTAAACAGTAACTGCAATATTAACAGCAATAACAAAAAAAAAATCCTATACCTCAACTGAATTTTGGATTTCAGTATATGCTCATTGAGAATAAGAGTACAACTAAAAGATTACTATAAGCACAGTTCTCATAAGTTCTTTTTTTTTTAATGCTACTTTGCATTATTTAATAAATTTGTGTGACTTCATTGGTTATTTTATAAAGTGAATGGCTTTTTGAATCATTTAAGTTTATTTTAATATTTTTTAGCACATGAAGTAGAAGTGAAAACACAGTTTGTATTCAGTCTTTTATGATCAAAATCTGAGATGAATAAGTTGTATTAATCAAGAGCAAATTGATTGTGATTGTCTTCATTTGTTTTACACCAGTTCATGATTTCTAAATGAATTGATATTTCAAGTAGAATCATTTGTATTTACATCTATATCACACATTATTTATCATCATCAGTATTATGTAATTCATTTTGCTCTTATATATAATGATTCACTATCTGTACATCATCATCATCTTCAACCATTATCAATCCACTGCAGGATGAAGGTCTCTCCAAGTTCAATCCATCTCCGATCTTTAACTTCTCTTCTCCACCTCATCCCTGCACACTTTCTTATTTCATTCATCCCTCTCACATGTGGTCTCTTTTTGGGTCTTTTACAACTCTTGGAATCCAGTTTAAGATTTCAGTTGTCCATCTATTATCATCTCTTCTAGCAATATGTCCAGCCCAACTCCACTTCTGTCTTTTAATTTTTTTAATGAGGTCAGTAATACCTGTTTGTTCTCTTACCCATATATTGCATTTTTGATCTCTTCTTGTTACTCCCAACATGCATCTCTCCATACTTCTTTGAGAGGTCTGAAGTCTCTGTACATACATCTTCTTTAATCAAAATAATATAATGATAATATCAAAATGCTTGCTATTACAAACTTGACTTGTATGATCACAATAAAACCACTGACTTTTTTCATTAATTACAATCTAAATCATTCAGTTGAGTTTATCCTTTATTATTTTTATTCTAAATTCCCATGAGATATCAGGAATGTATCAGCAATCATGTCAATAAATTTAAGCTGCTTATCAGTTTCATGAAAGCTTTCTTTTAAGAAAATATATTCACAATTTAATGATTTTGCAACTTCTGATACTTAAAGCTTCTATAAATAATTGACAATCTCATAGCATAGGTTTAAATGGTACTATATTGCTATAAAAGTGTTTGCAACAAACTTTCTGTGTTTTAAATATCTACTGCAGAGTTCAGATAATCTAGGCTGATCATTGATTTACCTGGCTTATTGAAAATTAAAATCCAATCTTGTGTATTTGAAAAGGCTAATCTTAATGTTATATTTTTTCCCTCTGAAAACTCATCTGACACTTTTAAATTTTTAAGTGATTTATCAATTCTTGCTTATTAATGTAATTCTGTGTTTGTCAGAGGTTTGCAGTATTCTGTGGCAAATATTAAGATTCGGAAATATGAATATTGTTGTAATATATGCATTTTGAAATTAAACGTACATATGAAAGTGTCTTATTCTAAAATATTATTTTATTGTAAAATCTTTAAATTTTGCTGCTAATATTTTAATCATAGACGTTAATTAGTTGTTGTCTGATTTGGCTTAAAATACAATCAATTGTACCAAACTAATTAAACAGATAACGAAGGAATTTAATTAGCAAAACCCAATTTAATTAAATCCCATCTTAATTTATAAGAGTTACTCCAGAAATCAAAAGAAAGCAAACCGATAAAAGGGGGGCCATTTTGAAAAGATCAACAGAGTGAATACAGAGCGTTTTCAGTGAATTTGAGCAGAGCATCTGTTGCAAGAGAACAGCGTGGGAATTGCAAATTACCCTGGTTGAGAAAGAAGAGAAGTTAGATGTAGTAACTATACATTCAGAATTATAGTGCGAGTATTCATTATCGTGTGTACATAGTGTACTTTTCTAACACAGCTCGGCAGGAATCAGAACTTTGTATAAACTGTAAATTAGTTAGCATCGAACTGTTTTGAGAATTAAACTAACTAGTTCGCAAATTAATTTTTGTGTGCAGTAATTGAAGAACCAATACACATCAATTGAATTTGTAACTTATTTATCTTTAGCATTTTCGCTAATAGTAGAAATTGTGTTTTCATTAACTTTTGAATGTTTCATTAGCATTAAAATAATATTACTATCATTATTATCATCATAATTTTTATCATTGTTTGATTTATCTTATCATTGTTTTTTATTGATGTCTTTGTTTTTTAATCACTACCCTCTTTTACAAGTATAAAGTATTGCAAAGTGTTGTCTAAAATATTTTTGTTTCCTACGCTGTCTTTTTATGATTTGCAGATGTCTCAACTTTACATTTTTCAAGATCATGAATGTTTTTGGAAATTTTCTACAATCATATGAATATTATTGCTATCACGCTTTAATAGATGTTGTGCTATCATTTGAAAATCTGAAAATGTATGTGCTTTGTTTCATTGTGTGGATTTTTTTTTTTAACAATATGACATATATTAAGGAACTTTTTCCTGAATCATGTTACATATTGCGTTATGGAGTTCCATGTTGGCCAGGATATGTGACCATTATGTTGAAAAGTTTAAGCCAGGTGGAATCATGACTGAAAGAAGAGAATTTAATTTAATTAAAAATTCAAGCCACAAAATCACAGAAAAAAGAATTATTGATAAATTAAAGATGATGCCAGACAAAACACACCCTGGCTTGCATGGAATCCTAAAATTCCTCCTGCTTCATTTAAGTACTTTCTCAGCACCAATCATTAAAAGGATGGCAGATCTTTTGGCTGATGGCTGCCAGGAACTTCCAGGGATCAACCCAATGGCCATGGTTCCTCTGGTTAAGAAACTAGAGGGCCCTCGGAACCTGGGGAATCTCAGGCTAATATCAATGATCTCTCTACTGGTAAAGACAGTTGAGGCCCTAATTAAAAATGACATACAAGATATTATAATTGATCAGCTGTCTAATTGCCAGTTTGCCAAAAAGGGGAGCTCGACGGCTGATGCTGTGAGTTGATTTCGTCTATTGATAGATCACATTTGCATGAAGAAGATCTCGCAGCCAATCGCAGTTCAGCTCGATTTTGCTGCTGCTTTTGATTGTGTTTGAGTTGACACACTTATGAAGATCCTGGAGGGATTCAAAGTACCAGCTGCCTACCTCCAGATGATAGAGAACCTCCTGTATAATAGGGAGGTGTTTTTGTCTCTGGATGTGAGGGTGTCCCCAGGATTTAAGCCTGTTGTTTCTATTCCTCAGGGCTCTCCTCTGAGTGCGCTCCTTTTCACTGCCTATGTGAATCCCCTCCTGCTAAGCATCGAGACATTTCTTAAAGGGATATCTATACCTTTGCTAAGAGAGAGGGTCCATCATGTCTCCTATATGGATGATGTGGTGGTTTTTCTTGCTTCATGGGAGGAGCTTGCTGGACTAGAGGAGCTCTTGGACCAATTCGAATGTGAATTTGGTCTAAGAGTCAACAAGGAGAAATCGGCAATCTGGTCGATTATGACTGGCAAGCAAATTCTCGGCATATTTAAGGCTCCACCTCAGAAGTTCCTGGGTTTTCATCTAGTGGCCCCCCCCATCTAAAATGAGGAAGGAAATTGAAAATGATTTAATGACTAAGATAACAAAATTTATTGGATCGTTGGAGGATTTAATTTGTCTTTGTTCGGGAAAATCGCGCTGATGAATGCTCTCATGCTCCCCAAGATTAGGTACTTCCTTGCGGGCTTCTCACCGATGAAAGTCTTTATAAGGAATGTCGAAACCCAATGTAGGAAGCTGTGTTGGGGGGGGGGAGCTCCTGTCATCAGCCTGTGCCTCCTACAGAAACCTAAACAGATGAACGGCATAGGACTACACTCAGTCAAAATCTTATTAATACAGTGTTTTCATAATGTACTTACCAGATTATTTATGAAAAACCCAGATATGGAAGGGCCAATATTCCCAGAAGAAATAACTCCTACCGATAGGCCACCTCCCAAAAGTGGAAGGCTTTGGATTCAAAAGCAAATCTCTATAGTATTTAACCATCTAAAAATGAAGAAGCCAGGAACAATGTTTAATAACAAACTAAACTACTGGAACACATATGATCTTATGAATCTGGAAGAAACTAATATTGACAATATTCTTTTGATTGGAATATCGAGGTTCTCCAGGTTGACCAAACGTCTAAAATTGGAACCGAGGTTTGTTGATTTTTTAATCAAGGTTAACCTTGGGGCCTTGCCTACCGCTGACTTCCTACATAGTAAAAGGAATTATAATCTGGACCCTATATGCACACTATGTAGGCGTAGTGATGAGACAATGGCACATATATTGGAGGAGTGTCAAATTTGGAATAGCATAAGAAACACTTTTAAATCTCTCATTAAAAACAAAGAATCAGCTTGTGTAAATTTGACTAAGGCCTTCAAGAGTGGACATTTTGGGGTCATAAGATTGGCAACATTTATAAATTTTTCCATTTGGTCATTGAGAAATAAGACTATCTTCGAAAGTGGAGAAGAATATGACATGATGAAAATGTCTTTACACTTACTAAAAGAAATTAAAGAATTAGACCAAAAATTTTCTCAGAATTGGATGTTCAACCAGACCTGGTCCCTAATAAACCTAAAACAAAGTGTAGTACCGATGATGAAAAGAATATAAAGTTGTAAATCCACAGATACTGAGAAAATTTAATGAACCATTTACCTAAAACATTCTAGATAAACTTTATATGGAAGAGATCCAAGAACTAGAAAATGCCATTATAAAGTTACCCACCTAATTGATGAATAATAGGAAAGGGCTTTCATTTGATTAATGGATCAGTTTTAATCAATGACCCAATAAATATATTAAGACTGCTTTAACAATGCTTAATGGTAACCGATTTGTTTACTGTAAAGAATCTATGATATATTTCATGTAATTTTCAGTCTTACGTATTCTATGAAAACCTGCTTTTAAGTAATTTTTATCAATGCAATCCCTATATTGGATTGGCTAACCTCATGATCTATAAGTAAAGTGTATGGTTTTCATATATGATTCATAATGATTAATCTCTCGATATTTAAAATGTTAAATTAACTCACACAGAAACATTGGAAATGCTCTTCACTTGATAAGATAAAACTCTATAGACTAAATGGCCAAATATGGTTTTAATCATTGTCCACATGTTCATAAATTAAACAAACTTATATGTGTTTGAATTGACTAACACCATCATATATGTGATATACATGATCAGATTAATGTAAATGGGCCACTACTATGATTTCTGGAATGGGAAGTTATATGTCTTCAATTTCTGGTGATAACTAATGTCTTAATGTAATTGATATGAAATTAATTGTTTTTTGTTTATATATACAAGCGTAACCTCTGATTTTGTTGATTGGTCTCCTTTGAGATTGATATATAAATGTCCGTCTTTTTGTAAATGATTCTTATGGTTTGTGAATAAAATTTCCTTTTGAAAGATATTGCGTTATGGAGTTAAAATAAAAAAAATCAAAATAAAATAATACAAAAATATTTTGTGTGTGTTTTTAATTTTAAAAAATTTATGTAAAATAAATGCATTAGAACAGAATAATATTTTAAAATAACCGTTAATTTAAGAATGAAGAAATGTCACTTCAAATTTTTATCTGCTTGACATTTGTGTTTGTGTGTAAAATTTGAAATGAGATTTTACCTTTATCCTTTTAGATCTAAGAGCATCAGTAAAAAAAAAAAAGCTATTAAAATGTTAAACATTTTTTATTCAAAAGTGATTTTGTTAATAAGAATATATATTGTAGATTGAAGAATCTTCTAGGAAGTAGTTTGTTGACTATGAAGTTGCCTAGCAACAAACATGCAATCAAGCTATAGAAAATGCTGGTTTATCATCGATGTTATTATTTTTGTAAATCATTTGCTTCTACTAAGAAGCAGTATAGAATCAATATTATCGCATATATTCTGTTTGAGCTAAGTAATACCTCTTAATTAATGATATTTTTGTAATTATAATTTTCAGTACACCACTCTCATGCAAGGTAGGGAGTGGTATGCTGAAAATTATATTACAGAAATATTATTTATTATTGGATAATCTCTAGTCTAATGAATGACTAATAAAAATATTAATATACTTTTATTAAGTGATTTGTGTCAAAGTTATGAAGGCAGTATATTTGACACATCAATTAAACTGTAGTAATTTGCTATTTATATATGTGTAAGAGATTGTGGCCAGGGCCAACTGATGACTGGTGGTTCAACATGAAATGTGTATCTTGGGGATCATAGATCTTTTTTACATATTTTTGGTCATGTGTTTAGGGTTACATCCTTTCACAAGGTGTTAAAAGCTGATAGAAATGAGTTTCTGTCTTGTGTGTGAGTTTACTGAAAATTACACTACAGAAATATTATTTATTATTGGATAATCTCTAGTTTAAAATGAATGGCTAATAAAAATTATTAAGTAATACCTCTTATTTTTCTTTTACATAGTACCACCTACCAAATAAATTTCTATACTTCTCTATATTAGATTCTTAATTTTAACAATTTGAAGTTGTGAATTTTTATACATTAATAAAATAATTTTAAGAAAAGGATTTGTTTTTACAAAAGAAAATATGATTGGACAATCAGTAAGAAAAGAATATATATTTATAGCATGATAGCAGTAGGTGAAAAGGTTGTTACTTTTATTTATTTTTATATATATATTTCCAATATTTCACTCTGTCAGTTTTTACTTTTTTATTTAATTTATTTTCTTATATATTTATGTTGTTATTGGTGTTGAATACAGAGCAAGTTTTAGAACAAAGCAAAGAAGCACTACTTTCATTTAAAAGATTCTTGTGTTAAGCTCAATAAGTTCAATTCAGAATCTAATAAATGTCTACTACTTTATGTACAGGTTATTCATGGTATTGAGACAGAAATAAAGTATAATACAATATATGCTCAGTAAATTAATTGTTAAAACAATTGGAAAAATTATTAAATAATCAATATATGTTTGCATATTTTTAATGAAAAGAAACACTTGTTTGTAAAAAAAAAAAAAAAGTTAATAGATATTTATTTATTTAATCAAAATGTAACTAATATTAAATTTTATCTTTTTATTTAATATATGATTTTTTTTTAGAGATTCTAATGAAGAAGGAAATAGATTCATTAGTGGGTTTTATTCAGTTCAATTCTGACATTGTTTTCATAGATTTGAATCATGTGTGACCATAACAATATAGGTCAGGGTTTTTTGACTTCCATTTAAGAATTGTATGAGCCATGGTGACCATACATGGTCCTGAATCTATTGATCAGACTTTAGTAATATTTAGAAATATAAAATCTAGCTGTCTTCATTGTTGGATTTATATAAAGGAATTTATTGAAGCCTTACAAGAAGTCTATTTTTATGCTACAATTCTTTAGTTATTTGCTGGGGTTTTTGTTTGAATATCTAGAAAGAGGATTTTGTTGCAGATGATTCTTAATTAATGAAACTATATCTTCAGTTAGTGGCAGGTCTGATTTATTTAATACTTTATATTTATATTTTTATGCTAATATTTAATTGATTATCAGGAAGTTTAGTGATATCAGTTTTTCTCCAAACTTGGTCTTATCTTCACCAGTAGAATATGCTAATATTGAAAACTGCTTTTTTCACAGAGGTTTAATCCTAGAAATTATTTTAGCTTTAATTTTTAAAAGATAATTTACAACTTTTTATAAATGGAAAGATAGTCATTTTAAAAAATCTTAAATGCAAATTACAGACAAAATGCAGTGTCAATGCATAAACGAGGGATAAATGATATAATTTTCTAAACAAGTGTCAAAAATGATCTCTTCTACATTTTACTAGATAGAATTTTTCTTATTATGTTGCTATGTTATTTTGATATATAGTTAATTTGTCATATAAAGTACTATTTCAGATGTTATGTAGTTTCTAATTCTTAAAAAATAAATGATGAAACGTAAAGGTTGAATAGTAAAATCTTGAGTTTTAAAATAAATCTCATCTTCACCACAAGCACTCAACATCCATAATTTAAAAATCAAGAAAATTTTATTTCTGTTAGCTAGACATCATTGCTATTTTAATATATTTGCTTATTTTTTAAAGGTGGCACTCTTTTGAGTTTTGTCTTATTAAATATTTGATTCTTATAGATTTTGATACCAATATTTATCAATTTCCATTGATAAATTCATAAATTAATAACATCTTATATTTTTCAATCATCTATCTACTAACATAATAAAGCTTATATTATTATTTTTTTATTTTTTTTTTGGCATGAACTTTAAACTTTTCTTAAGATTGGATTTTATAAATGTACTTTTGATTTATCTTTTCTTCAGGCCAGAATCTTAACTTTTGTAGATGTATAATTTTTCTAAACGGTAACTAAGGATTTATATAATTATAAATAAACATTTTTTTTTGCACTTAATGTTGTAAATTGTGGATTTTTAAGTCTTGTCAAAAAACTACCCCCCCCATATGTGTCAAAGCGTTGACCAGGAAGCAAACCCGGGCCAGCTGCTTGGATGGCAGCTATGCTAACCACAAGGCTACAAACGCTTGTTTGCTTCACTTTTTAGTATCTATATCTAAGAGTTATCATAGATGCAATTATATGCATGATTCATTTTTTACAGCGTTACAATTAATAATATTCAATCAAACTTTTATTTCTTTTTCATTATATGGTATTATTTTATCTTATTAATAAAGTTATATATACATATATTAATTATCAGACTAGTCTCTATATGAACCAAGATTCCAGATGTGAATAATCATTTTACATTTGCTAGATATTTTGACATAAAGAGTAGTGTATTAGTATAAATGGTGCTTGAAAAAGTTATCCTTTCCAGTATTTGAATTTATTGGAAGTGCTGTATTTATTAATATATATATATATATATATATATATAATATATATATATATATATATATATATATATAATTATTAAAAAATACAGCACTTCATCTATATGTAAATTCTGGAATGATAAACTTACCAGATGCTGTGTCCACAGCATATAGATATACATCTTATCTACAACAAACTTTGGATTTTAACCAACTAAAAAAAAAAAAAAACAAGCTGGGTTTAAAAGTTCTTTTAGTATAGTGGATCATATTAAAATATTGAAAGAAATTATAGAAAGGACCAATGAATATGAGTTGCTATTATGTGTTGGAATTGTAGATTATGAAAAGGCATTTGATTTTATAAGTGATCATGGTATAGACCCAGGATATTATTATATTCTGAAGAATATTTATAAAATTGCAACAGCAACAATTAAATTACACAATGATATTAAAAAGATTAACATTGAGAAAGGTGTATAACAGGTGACTCTCACATCTCCAAAATTTCTTATAGCAGTTTTCCAAAAAGTATTTTGTGGATTAAAATGAGAAGCTAAGGGAATGAAAGTAACTGGATATTATTTAAGTCATCTAGATTTTGCAGCTGATGTAGTTGTTTTTCAAATAATGTTTTAGAGTGTCAGGAAATGTTGCAAGAGTTATCAGAAGAAGATAAGAAAATGGGATTAATGATAGATAATAAAAGACTAAAATAATGTTCAATGGACTTTCTTAAAAGAAGAAAATAAAGGTTGATAATTATGAGTTAAAAGAAGTTAGCAATTATAAATGTCTATCAAATTATTATTAGAGATAGAAATATAATGGATGAAATTAATCTAGAATTTATTAGTTGGAATGATTTTAGTTGAAATAACTTATAAAGGAAACATGACTATGTGTGTGAAAAGGAAGGTTTTTAATAAATGTGTGCTACCAAGTTTTTACTTATGGATCTGAGACTTGGACACTTAACAAAAGAGCAATATAGAGATTTCAGATTACTCAACATAGTATGGAGAAATATATGTTAGTAGTAACAAGAAGAGATGAAAATGAAATAGATGAAAGAACAAACAGGTATAAATGACATCATTGAAAGAATTAAGAGATTGAAGTGGAGCTGGGCTCAACATATTGCTAGAAGAGATGATAATAGATGGACAGTTAAAATCTTAAACTGGATACCAAAAAATTGTAAAAGACCCCAAAAGAGGCTACATGTAAGTTGGATGGATGGATGGATAAAATAAAGAAGTGTGCTGGGGTGATGTGGAGAAGAGTGCCTAAAAGTTGAAGAAGATGGATTGAACATGGAGATATCTTCATTCTGCATGGGATCGATAATGGTTGAAAATGATGATGATATATATAACTTATGGAGGAAATGCATAAAAATATAAACTAATCCTACCATGCTTTAAATACTTAATAGTAATTTAAACTATTAAAAAATATTCTGGCCTTAAAATGTATTTCTTTAAAAATAAAAGTTCCAATGACTTCTTAGTTGAATGATTGATAATTAGATCTCTTCAGATTAAGATATTACACTTTGCTTATTTTATTTTACACTTAATTCATTAAATTCTTCATTGATAATAATAATAATAATAATAATAATAATAATAATAATAATAATAATAATAATAATAATAATAATAATAATAATAATAATAATAATAATAATAATAATAATAATAATAATAATAATAATAATAATAATAATAATAATAATAATAATAATAATAATAATAATAATAATAATAATAATAATAATAATAATAATAATAATAATAATAATAATAATAATAATAATAATAATAATAATAATAATAATAATAATAATAATAATAATAATAATAATAATAATAATAATAATAATAATAATAATAATAATAATAATAATAATAATAATAATAATAATAATAATAATAATAATAATAATAATAATAATAATAATAATAATAATAATAATAATAATAATAATAATAATAATAATAATAATAATAATAATAATAATAATAATAATAATAATGTTACTGGAGAACTACACACGGTTTTGTTTTATTCATAAAGGTAGAGAGAGCATGGAGCTATCACAAAAACCACTTATACATATGTTATATAGATAAATTTGCTGATATATGCTAGAATATAAATTAGTGTTTATTTCATTATAGCTTCTGGTATTATAATTATTTTCATTGCATTTCATATAGTACTTTGGCCACAATTTGTTTATAATTGGATTTTATTTATATCTTTAGTGTAGAACAAATTTTGTTGTGGAATACAGTTTCATAAGAATAGTGGTTTAAACAAGGCAAAACTCTCCATACAGTAGTGCCACCCTAGGCCAACCAGAGTAATCAATGGATGCCAGAAGGCTTGTGCATAAAATCCCTATCTAGGGCCTACTCATCCAATATCCCCTGATTAGTTTCTGGCTTGTGGCCTTCATCAGTGAAGAGCCTTGGATCTGAGAGTACTGCACCTAGATCTTAGGATCTAATGCAACCCTCCAGCAGCTGCCTTTTATCTCTACTTAACTACAAAACTATGAGAAGGAAATTGAAAACACAATTATATTTTCAATCTAAGCTCAATAGCCTATATAGTCATATGGGTCTGAACTCAGTTCAGCACCCATACATTTTATGCACAAGTCTTCTGGAATCCATTGATTATTCTGGTTGGCACAGGGTGGCACTACTGTATGGAGAGTTTTGCCTTGTTTAATAACAATTATGTGCTAGTATAAGAGATAGTGATCATGTGATGTTTAATAATGGTTTACTTTTTGCCATTTCTGTTATTATTACAAGCACTTATTAATTTGTTATTAAAATTTATAATTTGTTTATATAGATTTTTGCTATAATTGGATTTGTATAAATCATTGGAATATGTTTTATTATTCAGACAGCTGTAGGATTTGTATTTACAAAAGTAGTGATTTTCATGCAAAACAAAAAGATTTTAAATCTTTTAATTTATAAATAGTAGAATATTGGAAAAGGGTATGCATGCCTTCTATCTTAAGAGATTTTAATATAGTTTAAGTTTTTAAGTCTTTTAATAATTAAATGCAATAATATTTGTCTATATATATACAGTCTAATCTTAATATTTGCTATTCCTAGAAATTAAAAGATTTTAAAACTCTTTAATGCTGAAATTAGTATCTACAAAAAAGAATTCCACAGATATCAGAATATTACAACATTCATTAATGATTTATATAAATGTGTTTATAGTAGGTCTATTAATCATCAAGTCTCTAATTTTAGCAACGGAAGAATTGCTTTAAAGACAAAAAGATTTTCATTTCTTTATGCCACAATTATATTCAAAATACCACCAAGGGAAAAAAATGACATATGGCTAAATCTTATGTAAAGTATTGTATAAGATACAGTGAAAAAAATTCAACCACTATCTACTGTCATGAAACCAAAGCTAATTTATGGAGGCACATTTCACAATATATTTGTATAATATATATTAACAAAACAATAGGTTATACGTGTTGTCTTAGTAATGCCACCATTATTCATGGTAAATGCAAAAATTTTAAATAAATGTTATATTATTAACTCTTCAGATGGTATTAATGTAATGTGTAATAACATTTAATTAATCTATCACATTATCATAAAGTATGAATATTGTAAAAAAAAAAATATTCACTAGCTATATATATGTTTTTTAGTCATCTGGTTTTTGTGTTATTGCTTTGACTAATTACAAAACAATTGTAATCTTGAAAGTAAAAAATAAAAAGATCCTTTCTTAAAATGTATTCACTTTTGGTTTTTATTTTTTGCTTTTTCTATAATTGTTCCCTCTCCTATTTGTTTTTGTTTTTTTAAGCAAATGAAAAACTAATAATTTCAGTTTAAATGTTACTATTCCAATGATCTCAAATACTTTCCATCATAACTTTAATGTTCAAATTGTAATAACTAATTAATTAGAAAAATGTCTCCATTTTTAATGACCACTTTAGTCAAGTAACAGTAGTTAGTAATTAAAAATAAATAAATCTTCAATTATATTTATACATATGACTTTTGAAGATTCACACATTGAACTGTCTGACTAAATAATAATATTATATGTGCGTGTACACATGTATATATTTCAAGCATGTAAATAAAGTAGAATATATTTGCCCCCATTATTAACACTGTAGAAAATCAACGTATGCAGAATGTGCGTTTGAATATGGATTATACAAATATATATTAATTATGTAGATTATTCAAGCTGCAATAAAAACTACAAAAATTTGTATGTGCATATCAAAGTGTTTGTTATAGTGTGCTTTACAGTTACAATAGTGAACAATACGAGAGATGGTAGTGCAGTCAGAGAGATGAAACACAATGCACATCTAAAGAAATGAGGGTGCACCGAAATGAGTATGTCGAGAATTTCTGTATATAGATAAAGATATATATATAGATATAGGGAGATATAGATATATTAAATCTAACCTAATGTTTGATGAAATGTATTTACTCTGAGAAAATTTGTAACTATATTTGTAACAGTGTTTAAATATATATATATGTTTGTTCATGTCGGGTTAATAAACTGATTTTTGTTGAGTTTTTATCATAGTGTTGAGTTTTATTTGAGACCATAAATCTTGATGCATATGTAGCTGGTAATGTCAATGTTATTCTTGTATATAGTACCATCGCAAAAAATCCTTGATTAAGCACTTCATTTTGAAATCAACTTTATAAAAACAAAATAGAGGATTTTTGTTATATGTTGTATCAGCTTTCTTAGGCTGGATTGGGGCAGGGGGAGCTAGGGATTTGCAATTGTTTTACTTTGTTATATTATTTCTACTTTATTTTAAATGTAAAATTTTTATTATTTTAACATTTTTTAAATTAGACAAATAACTTAGCAGTCATCTTAAACATCAAATAATAGCAATTGTTTTTATTAATTTTATGAAAATGAATTTATTTGTTAAAGTTTAAATCATTTTTCAAATAATTTGATAGAAAATTTTTAAAAGGTTTAAATAAGAATGATTTTGTTGTTATTCAAATTATATTTTATAATAAACATTTTTAATTCTTTCTAAAACTTATATAATTATTTTCATATTACTTAATCAATAAAGAAATTCAAAAAACAAATGTATGTTATATAAATGGTACATGAAAAAAAGGGCATTTAATTAAACCTATAATTTAAAAGATTATCAGTTAATAATAATAATTTGTTTATCTAGATAAATATGTGATTTATGAATATTATAATATAAATAAACAAATTTGTATGGTAATCTAAAAGTAAGCACATATAATGGGATTGGTAGTTATACTTATTTCATGTGTGTGTAAATAGAATAAATTAAAATGCTCGACATCACTAAGTCGGAAATAACTTTTCGTAATTTGACTGACTTTAAATATTCATTTATTTGCAATAAATTATAGTATTGATGAATTGCGTGTGGAAAATAGACATGAATAGACAGTAAATAAAAAAATTAATTTTATAAAACTTTTGAATTAATTTTTTTTTTAAAAATATATATACATTTTATATATTTTTAATATATATTATTTATTTATTTAATAAATATAGGGAAAAAATCTGATTTTTAAAAATTTATTAAAATCATGTTATAATTATAATAATATGAAATAATTTTAGATTCTAATTAAATACAACAAAAGGAAATTATTAAATCTAGGTATTAAAAGTAATCAAATGTTTTATTGTTCAGGCGTTCCTAATAAGTTTGGGCACAAGAAGAGACAGAGTTGGCTCTCAATCTGTTGAACTTGAGTTAGGTGTAATTGGGGCGGGGGAGGGGGATAATAAAAATAAAATCTTTGAACGAACTATCTCTTAAATATTTAATGCTTTTCTTGAACTGTAAAAATATAATTACAAATAAAATAGTAAAAATAACATTCAGATGATAGAAAAAATTTCTAATAGAATTTTTGTTTGATTAAAAATAACATATTTTAGATATTAATAATTATCATTTCATTTCACTTACAAATTTTTAGATAATTGACAACAATTTTTTTTTTTTTTAAAGTTCACTGAATATATCTGACAAATAGTCAGTAACAATGTTTTTAATGAAATTAAAAATATTTTCAAAATAATAAACAAATGAAGAGAATTATTATTCATTAATATTATTAATAAACAGTTACAAGTTTCTCATTATAATATTTATAAGAATGTTCATATAAAAAACAAATAACGAAAATCAAATAGATAGTTAAGAAAATCATGCTATTTTATCACTGAAGTAGTTTTGATTTATAAAAGTTTACTCTTGATGATCCATCTAACAATATAGCTAAATTGTACAAGACAAAAATAAATGAATTTGATATATATATAATAACACATTATTCCTTCAACTGATGAAAACATTTCCATTGTTCTTCCAGGTGGCAATTTTTGTAATCATTCAACTTTTGATTTTAATATTAAACCTTTATTCTGTCTTAAAATTTAATAAATTGGACTTGATTTATTAAAAATATAAGATTACAAATGAAAAATATCCTTAAAAAAAATCTCAGATGAACTGTGCAATTACTGAAAAAGTAATAATCAAGATTATGCATAATGAGGGCAATGAACATTTTTTTGATTGGACAATGTAAAAGAAATTTAGTATAACTAGTGAAAAAAGAAAATTAACAAAATCTTGTTGAATGTTTTTTTTTTTTTCTAATGTGAATGAATGAATGTGAAGCCATCATAAATCTATCAAATTTTGCTTGGAAATTTAAAATTGCATTTGTATTTATTAAAATATTAAACATTGCAATGTACTATGTTAAAAAGTGTTTAGAAAAGTGTTAGCAATCTTACATCTGTTGTTTTCTATTTACCCATTACAACTGAATTTGTTGACTTATATTTTTCAAAATAAAATATTTTTGAATAAACTTAAATTGCAGTGCTATGCAGTTTTATTTTTAAATAATTATTAAACAAATATTGTGTAAAACAAATATTTAAATAAATTGTAAGTGCAGGACAATTTTTTTTGCTGACACTCGTAAGAACAAAAAAATTGGGTATACAATTATGCCAGGGGTCCCCAACCCTATGCCCGCGGGCACCATGGTACCCGCAGACCATTTTACATGTGCCCTCCGCTATCTGAACACAATAAAAAATTATTTATCTGATACAAATAAATTTAATTTTTAAAATTTCTTATAAATTATTGTATTATATTGTAATCAAATTGTAGGGCATACTATAATTTTACAGCATAAAAATATAAACGTTAATTATATGTTAAAATTTTATTTTTGAAATAAATATTTTTTGTACATTATGTGTATTATTAACAATATCTAATTATAAATTTACATTGAAAAAATAAATGGTGCCCGCCACCCGGTTGAAAAAATAAATGGTGTTCGCCACCTAGCCGGTATTATAGATTGTGCTCTTAAGAGCAAAACGGTTGGGGACCCCTGAATTATGCTCATAATTCCTCTTTATTGATCAGTGCCTTTGTAAGTATGGTTCAGATTCTTTGAAGTTGATTTTGGTGTTTGCCCTTTTTAGATTTTTTTTTTTTAAAAAAAAAAAACTAATAAGTCAATACTGTTTCTGCTGTCAAAATGAATGCAGAATTAGTAAATAATGCTACAGTTAGCTGCAGGAGATTGAAAGAATGTTGAAATTTCCATTAGTGCCCTTTTCAAAGATCTCCAAGTGAAGTACTTTGTGATTATTAATAGCTGTGTTGAAGCATATATCAATTTTTAAATAACTTAAAATATGTGTATTTTAAGGAATACAGTCAGACCACCTTGGAGATAATTGTTTTTTATAATTCTTTAGAGCCTAATAGAAATATTTTTAAGCATTAAACATTATCAACATACACTTACAGAGCTAAATGAGAATGAACTGGGTAGAAGAATTGAACTTTTTTGAGATTTTAGTTATATAAATGAATAATAAATCATATTAAATATAATTTAAAGTATAAATGAGAGTACTGATAAATATTATTGTTTTAAATATAGAAAAAAAAATCCATGATATTTTCAAAACTGAAATTTGTCAAGTAAAGGTCAAAACAAAGTCAAATAAACACAAACTAAAACATATGACATTTTTAATAATTATTAATTTGTTAAAATTGTTTCTTATCAACTGAATCTATTTCCTTTGTAATTTAAATAAAATTATTAATCCTATCAAATTTAACTTCTTTTCTTTAGCTATACAATTCTATAAGTAACATTCATATGTTTTCCAATAAAACAGGCATGTCAAACTCATTAAACCATGGGCCATTTAATGCAAATGGTAAGTGGGGCACACCACGCTTACAAATTTTTTTAAAACTTTATTTTGAAGTGAGAATGCAAGAATATAGGTGGGGTAATTAAAGCATATTATGTAGTTTAGTGAATTCAGTTCAGTAATATACAATTGATATAGTATTGCTTTTATTTAAACATTTATTTTATTTGATTACATATTTATAAAAACTACAATTTATTGTTTTTACTGGAAACTTGCCAGCACTTTCCTCCTACTAGTTTTCTAATATCTGGATTCAGTGACTGAGATTAAACAATTTTCATTTAGGCAGATAGATGTTTATCAGTTAATCTTGATTTGTAAGCTGTTTTATTTAATTTCATGCATGTTTCCAGGTATCTTTCAACTAAAGAGGAATATATTTTGGGAGTTCCTACTTCTCGATATTTGGTTTTTTTTTAAAAAAGAAAATTTATTGACTTTGTTTATACATGAACTACATTTTAAACAACAGCTTGAGAAAAACTACTCTGTATTACTGTATCGTGGAGTCTTGAGGTGACGTAAGTTGTATGATTCTTCTTCTTTTATTACCATCATGTTTCTTTATACAGCCTGTCTGGAGCTAGCATTCTGTCTCTAATGCTGATGCTCTTAATCAATGTTTTGAAGGTATCCAGGATATTGGTTGTTGTATTACTGATTACATGTTTGCATCTGGTTAGCCAGATTGCAAAGGAGAGAAAAATTGAGAGTCTGATGTTTGAGAAATTTCTGTTCTTGATTGAGTGTTGAATCGAAAACAAGTCTACATTTTGTTTTTTGGCTTTATCATTGATAAATGTTTTTAGTGAGCTGATTATCAGACAGTTATGAAAGATGTGTTGGATCGTTTCATCCTCCATTGTACATAATTGACACCGAGAGTTAATTTTGGTAAATCCCCTTTTTCACACTAGAAAATGGCTGGTGGGTAATGAGCCCAGATTTAATTTTATAATCAAATCTATATATTTCGGTTCTAAGAACCAATATTTTGCTTTCTTAATCATGATTCTATTGTTGAAGCCAAGAGCGCTTGGTATTGCAGTAGGAGTGTTGATCTTGAGTTTGTACACATCCCAATATGACTTTTTGCTATCAAGTGTGTTTTGTGTTGGGCTAATGCAGTTGTTGACATGATTCCATATTTGTGTCATCCATATGCTACTTTTAGGTGGTGGAGTGTCCGTGGGTGGAATAGTTAGTGTTATATTCAGGTGGGCAGATTTCAGGGAGAAGGCACACAGTGCTGTTAATGATTTTTGCAGGTATATTGTGGAAACTGAGTGAAGGCCAAGGCCATTAAGTTCTTTGGGCATTTGTGTTTTTGCAATGCTTATGGCGACAACCTTTCCTTTCCATAGTAATTTAGAACATAGTGAGTTGACTGCCTTTTCAAAGGTTTTGGTGGGTTTAATAATTGGTAGATAATAGTTTAGTCTGGAGAACACTAGCATATTGAGCAATGTAGCTTTGCCTGGAAGCGACAGTGAGATCCCAGAAAGTGATTTCACTATTTTCTTGGTTTTTTCGAGGATTGTGTTTTGGATTTCTTTGGTCATGGCGAATTTAGTTTTGGCTATAGGAAAACCTAAGAAATGTTGAGGTTTTGATGTGAATATTGATTGAATTATAGTTCCAGATTTAATTTTCCATATTGATGATTTACTGTTGTTGATTTGAAGGTTTAATTTTTTTGTATGTTTATTGATGATTTTCAGTAGTGTTTGCAAATGTGATTTATCAGGAAGGAAGATAGTGACATCATCAACGTATGAGATGTGATTAATTTGTTGTTTTAATGCTGGCACATATATTCCAGGCATGTTGTGTTCAATATCCTTTAGCATTGGATTTATATATGTTATGAAACAGAGTGTAGCCAGAGGCGAGCCCTGGGGGATTGAAAGATGTGGTCTGAACCCAGTAGACAACTTTCCATCTAGAGAGGTAAATATCGATCTATTTAAAAACAAGTTGGCAATTATTCTGATATACACTTGAGGCACTTGGTACTCTTGCAGTATTTGAAAGAGGACTGAAGGGATTACTGTGTCGAATGCTGAGGAGAAATCTAATTGGATAGCTAGGGGCCTTGACTTTCTGCTTTGTCTAACATGTTCAATTATCAGGAGGAAGCATTGCACGGCTTCGATGGTTGATGAGCCTTTGCATGCATATTGATGTGTTGATATGTGTGTGTAAAGCTGGTCTTGTATTTGATCCTTGACTAAGGATTCGATTGTTTTTATAAGCAGAGGTATCATTGAAATGGGACATAGGTTAGTAAGACAGGATGGGTTTGCTTGTTTTTTCAAAAATGGGACCAATGCTACTGGATACAAATCTGGAATATTTTGGAAGTCGCCAGCAAGCACGTCAATCATCATCCTCAGTATTGGTATGGTGAAGTGGCTGAGGTGGAGAAGTACAAATCTGGGTATTCCATGGAGTCCGGGATGTGTGCTTTCCGGGTATGCAAGTAGCTTTTGGAGTATTTGATTTTCTGTAATGTTGTGGTTGGAAAAGTTGCCTGTATCTTTCCAGATGTTACCTGTTTTAAAGTTATGATTTTGTAATTTTTGTTTAAAGTGATTATGGATTTTGGAGAGCATCACTGGACCACTGTAACAGTTTTGATCTACTGAGATCATCAGTGGTGTAGGCCACCTCATTGCTCCCAGTGCCCATCTGATATAACTGTGAGTCCAATTGTGCTTGTTTGCTAGAAAAATTTCTTGGATCTTTTTGTGGCTATATATTGAGCAAGTATCTTTTGAGTGTTGTGGTAATGGATTTTGAGATCCAAGATGTCTTGTATGTTGGTGTCTGTGGGGGAGAGTATACTCAACCTATGATTGATGGTGTCCAATTCCTTTAATAGCTGATTAGGCCCTTTAGTCTTCTTAGTATGGTGGTCGATGAGTGAGCTCAATATTCCTACAAATGTTGACCATGCTTGAAGAGGTGGAAGTGTGAGAATTTTGATTTTATTGAAAAGGATGTAAGCCTCAGAGAAAATCCATTCTGGAGTTGCTACTTTATTTAAGAGTCTTATGGTGCTATTATGATTTGATTGTGTTATGGTAGAGGAGTCTAAGTGTAGTGAGATTAACATGGCCAGGTGGTCAGAGAAAGGTACTAGTTGAAGTTTTGCATTTAGATTAAAGTGGAGTTCAGATGAGTAGTAGAGCAGATCTATCAGGGATTTTTTATGTTTTGTGTAGAAGGAGAAAGAGTCAGGTGGAAAGCAACCCTCCCCACAAAGCAAGACTCTGCTAAAGAGATGAAGGTGTTTCATTGTAAATTGGTGATACGACATATTAAAATCACCAAAGCAAATGATTGGTGAGGCATCAGACGAAAGTATAGAATTGATTTTGGTTATTACTGAGTGTATTAAGTCATTATCTTTCCTGAGGTAGAGATAGATGATGTTAATTGTGTTATTGGCAATGTGTATATTGATTATTAGTAGCTCTTTGCTGAGGTACAGAATTCTAAGTTTTTGATAAGACAAATTTTTGTTGATTAATATAGCAACTCCAGATGAGGCTGTAGTTGAGGGCAGATATTGAAACAGGCCATATTGTTGCATGATTTGTTGAATTCGGTAATCAGATTGTAAGTGTAATTTTGTCTCGGATAGACATACTATGTGGAGGTTTGTTTTTCTGAGCCATCTTCTTATTGCATGGACATGCTCAAGGGAGTTGAGCCCTCTTACATTAATTCCCCCTATTTTTAGTTGCATATTTAAGTGATAAATGATGTGATATGAGTTGAGGTTATTCATCCATAAGAAGCTTATCCTTTAGGATAGGTTGTTCATTCGGATCTTGAGTTTCTTGAGGAAAGCTATCAAAGGCCAGAGACTTTGTATTTGACTGTGTTTGGTCTGGTGCACTGGTTGTCTTGCTTTGATTTGAGGTAGTGGTTTTTTGAAATTGGCATTTTGTGAATAATGTATCCTCTGGTGCACTTTGTTCTGGGTTGATTTGAGTTTCAGTTGGTTTGGATCTTTTCTCTTTTTTCTTCTCTGAATGGATGCTTTGTTTGTGGTATGTTGAGAGTAATTTGATTCGTAATCTGATTCAGCGGTTAAATTATTTAATTCATCTGACTGTGATCTGGAAGAGTCTTGAGTTTTCCTTTTATTGTTTGGAATTTGAAATTCTACTTGTATTGTATGTATGGAGTGTGTTTGTTTAGACTCCTGTTGTTTATTTATTATGTGTTGCGATTGCTGTGTTTCCATCCCTGATGTTCCAACAGTGGTTTTGGAGAGCTGGTTTAGCATGAGTGATGAAGTTTGTTGAAGGGTGTTACACACCTCCTTTGAAGCTTCTGTGGATTCAGCAGTAATATCTTGTTGTTGTTTGTGAGGTGCCCATCTCAACTTCAATAGACAGATCTTTCTCCTCCTCTAGAACTTCATGTGCTGATGAATATGAAGAGTGTGGTAAGTTTTGGGAGCTTTGATTGCATTTGTGGTTTCTAGTTTTCCTTGTGTTGCAAACTTCACACATCCGTTTCGGACATGATTTCATAAGGTGGTTACAATCTCCACAGGAGAAGCATTGTGGCTGTACTCCTCTGATTGAGATGTAGATAGGACATTTTTTTTCCTCAAGTGTTAATGGTATATCCAGTGGAGAGTAATCTTTATTAAGTTTGAGAGTGAAGGCTGCATTATTTGATGGTAATTCAAGGTCTGCCCTTTTTTCTTTGAGATACTTGAAGGTTGTGATGGTACCATACTTGGCAAGGAGTCTTTGGAGATCTAATTCATTGAAATTTAAGTAGCAATTTCATGCTAGGCCATGGATAATTCTGGGTCTATTCATTTCTATTTTGATAAGGTATCTATTCTTTAGGAAGATTTGATTTCGTTTGAATATCTCTTTTTGTAATATATTGTTAAATTCTATTATGAAGTACCTTCTGTTTGGATGATGGTAAATTCTTTTTATTGCATCTCCTAATTGGTGATTTTTAAGAAGCTCAAAGAGATCATCCATAGGGAAAGTAAACAGATCACAGTTGTCATTGGTGGTAGTAAGTATTAAGGTGTGTTCACTATGGTAATTTAGAAAGGAGTTAAATAGAAATGGGGGTATACGTGAGTTGAATTCATTGCTAATTGTTTCATAGTTATTTAAGCATGTTTGAATGTCCTGAGATATCAGTTCTTCATTGGTATATGTGTTTTCTTCATCTACAAAATCAAGGATTTGACTTGAGATGTCTGTTCAACTGGTTTTATATTTTTTGTTTTGACTCTATTCTTGCAGAGTACAGTAGCATAAGTTTGATAATTTGTTTGGTTGGAGAGATTTTTTTGTGGCTTGTACTTGGCCACAATGGGTTGCTGCTTGATTTGTTATTACGTTGCTTCCAGATTGTGTATTGTTTGTTTTTAAACTCAGCATAAGGCATGGAAAGTCCGTGCTGAATGTATTTTTGCTCGTTTCGTGGGTTTTGCATTTGTGTTGGATTTATTAGACCACTGTGTGTAAACTCGCGGTTTTCTGTATTGTGATCGGATTCATAGTTTTTGTTCAATCTTTGATTCGGAGGAAGACCTTTGTCAGTATGGGGTTTGGACCTCGTTTTTCCATTTGTTTCTCCACTGTGGAACTCAAATAATAATTCTTTATCGCTTTCTTCTTCATTTAAAGTTCCTTTACGGCGAAACGTGGCTGCTTCCGGAGAAATGCCACCTGCATTTTTAGTATTTTTTTGGATTTTCAGTTTCGTAAGTAAGCATTTGATTTTTTGTTTGAGATAATTTTATTTTAGATATTTCACTTTGATTTTGATCATTTTTTGATTTGATTTCATGGAAGGACTTAGATTTAGTTGTTTTAGTTTGTGAATCAGTGTTTTCCTCCGATTTTTTGTGAAATAGTGTCGACTCGATCATATTGACCTTTTGACCTTCCTGATCAATTAAACTAGATTTGTTTATTACTAAGAATACAAAAAAAAGGCTTACCTTCTGGTCTTCACCACTCAAGATGGGAAAAGTTTGAGAAAATACTTATAATTTATGTTTTTAATATGACCTGATGTGCAAAGATTGTCACTAGTTGGCGCCATTGAG